>OX465591.1:33573751-33991251 GCA_950022655.1 Alentia gelatinosa | reverse complement strand
CCCAATAACTATTATAATCAATTTGAAAAAATGTTGTTATATTCTAATTACGAGTCTGAAAAATTCTGATTTTTCGTAGAAAACATCACATTTGCCCAATGATATATCTGATAGGTTTCTTATTCATTCTATGCCTGTTCGTGCATCAACAGATTCAGAGTTGTGATATAAGTTGGGGTCATTTGTACAGTTGCTGCCTCAGAGAGACTGATAAATGTGAAAAACACTTCAGTGTCTACCATAACGTGGGATGAGTGACTGTGGAGGAGGTTCAAACCACTGTTCTATTGGTTTGAATGAGACTAAATTCATACGAGTCTTGTTTTACAAAAGGAAAAACTATTTCATATACTGTAGTAATATTGTATATTGTGTCAGTTTTCTTCTACAAAAGGAAAACCATTTCGTATACTGTAGTAATATTGTACATTGTAAAAATGTGTACCCAGTCAATTCATTTGAAAATCATAAGTCGATTTTCAATGAATTGATATTTCTAACATTACAGACTTCTCCCGTAGGAGTCCATTTCGTAAATACCATTAATTGAAAGTACTAAATATCTACGTTAGGTTGTCAACCATTTTCTCAGTTCTCATGTCAGCTATTTGTGAGTACGTGGGAGTCGGAGAGCAACACGTGCTTGTCAGGTAAGTGTGGACGATTGTGACTGACACATCCACCTGTCATTCCATTAGTCGTCTGCAACAATACCTGGAGGCGGGAGTTTCAATAGCGGATTCATATTTCTTTACATAAGGCGATGCTTTGTAGGAGGTAATTCACGATACCGTTTTGTGTAGGCAGCTTCTCTGAAGTAGATTTACTCCATACCTGTAGTCACAACCTACATGGTTATCATGATACAGGTAATGCCATTGTGTCCTCTCATTCGTTGATGAAGAGGTATTTAAGTACAAGAAGCAAAGCGCAGACTGTTACACCATAGATCTGCATGTATACATGTATTGCATTCTTTGATAAAAAAAAATGTCCTACATCATTGAAGTTTTCATTATCATTAGTGTTGAATACATGTAGAATATGGCGGAACTGTTTTCTGTGAACTTGAAAAAGACTATATAATAGAAAAAACGTCGGTTTTATACAATAAACGCCTACATAGATAACGGTAGCTTTGGTAGTTGAACTATATTTCACCTCAGAATATTATTTTCTGTGAATGAAGAGACGCCATTTCAAATGTTTTGTTTAAGTCGCTCCAAATCAAGTCCGTGGCAAAACTGAGGGTTGTGGACCCACAATTGTATCTATATTTTAATACTGGATATTTGGCGTGAAGAAGAGATTTTCAAACAGAAACTTCAAGAGAGAGACCTGATATTACTACCACCTCCTGGAGAGTTGTTTGTTTGTGGTTTAACGTCCCAGGGGATCCTGAGGGTATGATTTAGATTTTCACTTTCGTAGACTTATTTCAGTCAATTCTTTTTAGTGTTTTCATATATTTTATATACAATCAAAGAGATTTGTCTCTTTCAGAAACATGATATCGTTTTGAGAATAGGTTCCTATTGGTGAGACCTTAGTCAGAATCTTATTTCTAAATCAAAAACAGTGGAATGGCGAGATAGAAGACTTTCCGTCTATCTGACCTTCCATATGACCTTCTCTCTACTTTTGTTTACACCACTGACTATATTGCCGCATATTTCCTATAGTTTAAACAATCCATGCATCACTAATATCCATCTGTTATAGTGTTCCATGTTATAACATTACATGGAATGTGCCAAACAAGAAAAAATAACTTTACAATGTAAGCCATATAGTCTCCTCACTGCTATGTACAAAAGCCACCACAGCTTGTGTGATCATACGATCCCCGCTGAGTTCTGTTTCCATGCAAGGCTCGCATTGCTTTTTGAACATGTTCTAATCATCAACCTACCTGAACAACACCAGGTGGCGCCAATTCAAAGCAAGCCTTTGAAGTTTGAGTCTCTCGTGGGTAAAAGGTGGGGGGATGAAACCAGGGGGTTAAGAGGTACAACAAGGGATACGCCAGTCAGGCAATATGTACGAGGACGGCGGGTACACTGGCCACCTGCCCCTCAAGGCACACCTCTCATACGGAGTGGTAGAAGATGTAAACAGATGTTAGTAGAGGGTTGAAATGGTAAATAACAGTTTGGTTCTGTTTGTCTGGCTCTTTATTTTCCCGAGGGGCCTTAGGTATATAAGTGTGTGTATTTTTTCGTTCACTCAGAGGGCCCGGTGCCTCCAGTGTTGGAAAAAAATGAAGATAGTGTTCAAATCTATGAATCTATGAATTTAGATAGAAATCTCACCCCTACATATTTACTGAGGACAGAGTCCTTGTACCTCCAACAGTGAATTCTGACGTATGCTTACTGTAGGCTAACACTTTTACTTCCAACACCACATAGACATGGCGTGAGAAGGACTGACCTTTGATGTAGCAGTAAGTCTATCACTGCTGGGGATGAACGAGAAAGGTGGCTGCACACCCCACCACATAGACATGGTATGAGAATGACTGGCCTTTTATATAGCAGTAAATCTACCACTGCCGGGGAAGAAAGAGAAAGGTGGCTGCACACCACACCACATAGACATGGTATGAGAACGACTGGCCTTTGATACAGCAGTTAATCTATCACTGCTTGAGATGAAGGAGAAAAGTGCGAAGGGACTTGAACCCACAATCTTGGGATTGTTTGTCCAGTGCTTTAATCACTGAGCTAACTCCCCACCACCGAGTGTGTCCAGATTTATATGAGATAGTTGGGAAGGTGGTGGATTCATGACAGGTGTGAGAGAGAACCTTCGATGTTTTAATATCAGCCATGTTAGAACGTCGCGAGAACTTAGTATTGTCGGATACGGGCTTTCTCATCTTTAAAGAAATCGAAGAATTGCCATATTGAGTTGTATCTATTGTCAAATAAAAGAAAGTTTCAATGTTCCCTGTTCAATAATCACATCCTGTTGGGGTTAAGGATAGGTACCCAGGAGTCTGGTAGGAGTGAATAGAGCAGGGATGTCAGTTGGGGTCAAAAAGAAAGTGGACATATTTCATGTGGAAAAAGTATCAGAAAGACTAAGAAATATGGGAAACTTGTGGGTATTGACTTGTATTGGTGTGGATGAAGTTTGTTTTACACGAAGAAAAATAATACTATATACTGGATATGAAGAACTTGATTTCCATGTTAAATTCGAAAGGAGTATTTTTTTTGTTTTTCTCCTTTCCCCTCACCTCTTCCTCTAAGAGAATCACGGACAACGTGTCAAGTTTCACCTTATTAAGGAAAGTACACCTTTAGTTGAACAATAGGGAATGAGACTAAGTAATACCCACCCCTCTACCTGAGATTAGGCCCAGGTAGCCCTCAATCTCGCTCCGGAGGCGCACCACTCTCCAAGCAAAGTCTGGGATGTAAATACGTCCGATGATTGTAATAGCAGCATTAGCAAACAAGCCGACACGTGCACTGCCTCCGGGTACCAGCTCCACTCACTTCCGGTTTGCCACTCAAATTACTTCACTCTCCTAACAGATATCTTGAATAGCCCAAGCACCACGAGGAAACTGCTAGGAGAGTGAAGTTACTTTTGTGAAATATCTCTCTTCTGCGCCCTTTTGGAAGTGACCTCCATTGTTGGTGACTTCTAAAAACATTGGGAGAGATTGCCCACTACATGAGAACGACGGGAGAAAGTTTCTCATTGTGCCAAGAAAGGCTGGCCCTGCACTCTTCATATACTATCAAGAAACGTCACAGAATTTCATATGATTGTTTATATGGCACGAGTTGTCTTCGCGGAAAGACATCACTCAGCTCCGCTTCGTGATGTCTTTCCGCGAAGACAACTCATGCCATGTAAACAATTGTATGAAATTAAGTGACGTTTAGTTTGTATCCTACCCTGTCACATGTTTTTAACTTTATATGTCACCTGTGGCATATAGATATTATATGGCATAACCGTGGCATACAGTCACTCCATGTTAAGTCTATGGAGATTTATATGAGGGGTAGGATAAACTGTATCTCCGAGTGGTAACGGTCATTACATTCTCCAAACAGAGTAGCTAAATGTGTCTGTTTTGTGAATTCTGGAACCACAGAGAGGTCATGATATGTGTTTGTTTGATTTCAAGTCAACTCGACCATTACAGGTCCTTTCCAGATTTTCTTAAGGTTCAGCTTTTCTCACTGCTTTTGCAACCCACCAAGTCCCACAACCTTCTATTAACCACTGAGCTAACTCCCAGCCCCACGTGGACGGGATGTACTGAATCTCAATGCTATGCTCATTCACGTAAGGAATGGCTCAGTTTACTCTTGACCGAATCATGGTATTTTAACTGTTTCTGTTAAGTGATGTTAAATTTGTGCCACTGCCACTTGGAGATAAGTATCCAGTTTGTTAGTTTGGGTAGTTTAAAGTCCAATATCTTCTACTAGACTTAATTTGGGTTTGATGATGATCGAATCTATGAGATGAATTTAGGTAGAAATCTCACCCTTTCACATTTACCAGGGGAGAGTTCTTTAAGTTCCCGCACCACATAGACATGGTGTGATAACGATTGGCCTTTTATAAAGCAGTATGTATATATATAAAGCAGTACTCTAACTTTACAAAGTTCTACGACTTTGGGGTTACAAGTCCAGTGCCTTAACCAATGAGCTAACTACCCATCCCTAAGTATCCAGAGTGTTTTATCATTATTTGTAGCACTTTTCACAATTCCAGTATTAAATCTACTGTACAGAACATTGGTGAAATTTCCCTGGCAGTTGATGCCACTTAACTGAAATACATTGGTCAATTGGCTTAGTGGAAACTGCCTCATTGACTACACTTACAGGTAGACTAGGGGCTGTTATTTACGTTTCTAATGGAATAGCGCAGTACTCTAGTATTTCACAGACAGCTCTACTTTTAGAAACCACATCAGCGGTAGGGATGGGTGTTCCCTTTCTTTATCAACACCATGTGATATCGGATGATCTCACTGTCGCTCTTTTAGCAGGGACCACATACCCCATGTCTCACATGGAATCTGATCTATGGAGATAGCAAAGGGACCCAGTGTGCGAAGCGAGCTGCAAACTTCTATCCTATTCCTACTAAACTACTGCTGTAACGTATCTGAGTAGGTGTCCGCACTCAATAAAGACCACGTCTTTACAACTATTTTCCGACAGAGAAAAAAACCCTGAAATCTAAAAGAATCCAATAACTGGAATCGCGGTTTGCGCAATGAGTTTTTGCCAGTGAATGGACACCACTCATTAAAACATTAGTTGGTCCTTTTACAAGTTGCAATCATATTTGCTATTACCTAGACGGACATCAATTATTACTGGTGCTAATTAGTGCTTAAAAAGGACTCAAAATGTCAAACCCATTAAAGAGTGGACAATCAAAGCAGGGCAGGGCCGGTCGCTTGGAGGCACCCACGACAAAGATTCTGTGTGAAGTCTTGCTACTTTCAACCTTTTACCTTTGTGAATGGCCTGTTTAATCTTTCAATTTGCACACAGGAGCTATTCTGATAGTGATACGGGGAGATTACATAATCCGTACTGAAACTATCGCCGAACAAAGACAACTGGATTAAAGCCAGGTTTCTTTGAATATAGCAGTAATGAATGGGGGAAAAACCCAGTCAAGTTTGTCTAGAAGTCTATGGAACCTCACTCTACATCTGCCAATATGTAATTTGTACTAGTATATCCTAGTTAAATGATAAATCTATTTATCGAACTACTGCCATTAGAATATAACATCAAAACTATATCATTATACATCTATGGTTGAACATGTATCAAATATATACCCGCTCCTCGCCATAGCGTACAAATAATGTTCGTGCCCTAGGGCCGTAATGAATGACCGCTAGCACAGAGGGTAATTAAAATGACGTAAAAAAGATGTTCAGGTATATCATAATAAGGGAACGTATTTATTGTGGGCGGATTGATGCCCTTCTCGGTCTTTTGATCAAGAACGGTCTCAATTCGTCGACAGTAAGTACATTTCCTTATGGTATTCAGAACAGGAATGTCGGTTTGGCTCATGTGTAATTTGCTGCCTCACAAAGAGAAGGAAAAACTGCAGAAAAGACGTTGGTGTCAGTGAGAGCGTGGGACTGGAGAGTCTGTGAGGATGTTCACGCCACTGTCCTATTGTCATGAATCTGGCTAAATCAAAATCATCTTTAGTTTTTATTCACATGGAAAAGGGATGTATATTTATAATGAAAAAAATGTCGATTTCCATGGAAAAGTGTGAAATTGCCATCTCCGTACTGTTAGTGATCTGCATTTGAATCTATTCACAAAGAGGGCATTCAGATGAGGACAGAATTCACTGCCTGGGGTATGGGAAGAGAAAATGAATTCTTAACATTGAGTCATTAAATTGTACAGAACTATTTTTTTTTGCCTATTCCAATCATTCCCAGATTGCAGCATAAAAAAAAGGAGAAAACAGCGTTCTCCAAATCCAATTTCCAGTCAGCCAGATGCCAAATGTTTCCTCGGAACACATCACTTTTGTGATTTCCGCAGATGAACTGTATTTGGCGCGCCCACGACCTTGGCCGACCTCCGGACAATGTAATAACTCAACGAGCTATTTTTGTTGGCTTCCTGATTGAAAACATTAATTGTCTGACAAGTCAGAGCTACGCGCGCCGGGCAAAATGACCATTCCGTCGATTGAGCTAACGTTAAATTTCGTGACACAATTACCTGAGTGTGCAACTGGCTGTCAGCAGCCACTGAGCACCACCGAGTTGTCAACAGCGAAACTCCGCATGAAGATACTATATTTCAATACAGTTTATCTACAGCTAAACACAACCAACACGGAATTAAAGCAGAACTATTCACCGTTTGTTTTTGTGTTACAATGACTTATCTGTAATCATGCTGTGGCTGATTTTTCTATTTGCATACAACTTACATGTAACTCTACCAGACGCACGACTAATAACTCTTGGTTTAACGTGATATGTACACATATTCAAATATTGTTTACAAATTGAAGTTGATACTTTTTAACATCAGGTTTCAATGTGGGTGAGGAAAAACTAGTGGTGTTAACATGTCATGGCCACAAATCCCTTTTTAGAATCAATTCTATAATGACACCTTCATTCTCGTAAATCCAAAACATGTTCAGAAAGATCTAGACATATATTTCTCAAATTAAGTATTTTCAAAGATGTAATTCCTCATTGGATTTTAGAACTTCCCCTGGAAGCCTATGAGCGTACATATTTCAGATAAAAAATTCTTGATATATACATGTATATAAATTTTGACTATTTCATTCTTGATTTAAGTGGAATAAAGACATTCTACACTACGTGATTACAGTATAAAGGACAGTGGCTGCCTTTCGCCTCCATTGGTCCAAGGTTTTAACACATTGAGAAGTAAAATACATTCAGTGTTGGCGATCTACGCACGGACTGAGGTCTAAGAGTTGGTGGTGGTGGCATCTACTGAACACAGAGTGAGGGGGAACTACAAGTACTAAACACACAGGGGAGCACCAAGTCACATGAGGGCGAAAGACCAAAGTGAAAGACCAACCTTCAGAAAATCAAAGGAGAACTGGAAGAGAGAAAGATAGAAGAATAAGCGGAGGTAGAAGGACAGCTGTATTCATGTAGACAAGGGCGACAAGGAAGAGGCAAAGTTCTCAAGCAGGTTCTGTTACAATAAAAGGCTGATTAATCAGGTTATGGTAAAGCATCATTCTTTTAAACACAGGGCTGTAGCACAATTCCTTCATGTATAGTTTTCCATCATAGGGTCTGAAGTTTAAATGCTATAATACACTTGGGTTCATCATACAACAACCTGCATCAGGAACCATTTCCGATGATGTTTTGTAACCTTTTTTTCACCTTTTAGAGACCAGAATTTCATTAGATCGCCGGAGAACATTTATCATATAAATAATGAGTATATTCCATTTCAATTTTTTTGAGCGTGGGTCACACGCCCAGATACGCTGCCTAGGTTAGGGAGAAGTTATATAGACTATCAGCGTGCTACAAAAACTATATCTTCACTATCTGCCTGCCACTTCTGTGACGTTAGGAAGGGTGCAGAGGCCCAGTGTCTCAGTACTTAAAGGTGTGACCAGCTGATTATGACCAATCACTAGTGACCGAAATACTTCATGAACCCACTGAGAGTTCATATATCTGGATTCATCTTCAAAAAGGCAGGTGTAAAAATAGCAAATTGACTTTGTGCAAGTAGGTCACAAAAAACGACCCATTGAATATAGTATATATGATACAATAACCCCCTTTTGATTTATAAAAAAAACCATAGTTCCACGCTCATTCATCAATGAAAAAAATACAATTTACTCCTAGTTTTATAATTCTATGCTCATTCATCAATGATGAACATATGATTTGTTCCTAATTAAAAAAAAAAATTCCGACGAATTTATTCAAGGTCAACACCTCGAACGTCCATTTTCACCTTGTGTCGTTTTGCTCTGAGTTTCACAGCACACTGAAGCCTGTCAAGTCAGTCTTTGAGTTCGTGGATGGTTCTGATACAGTTTAAATTAAATTGACCTTCAGTGGACACGCTCCAATGGTTGACTGATCAGGGAGGTGTTTTTTAGTAGTGCCGATCGTTAAAAGTGACCGTTTCCGTTGCAATCGAATTATAATACCTGGGCATGTATGGCACAGCTATAGGGCACATAGCTATTATGCCATGGAGGCGGCCATCTTTCCCCCTCCCCCGACGCCATCCAAAACACCAGGTGGCGGGAGTAATTACCAAAATTTATTTTTTTGTTGATTGCCATAGAGGAAATTTAGGCTCGTCTCGATATCATCTATAGTGGTTGCCCCCCCCCCCCCCCCCCACCGACTACAGTGGCGCTATCTTACAATTTCCTGGCGGATGGTGGCGGAACTAGCAATGGCTCTGTGCCCTATATCCAAATAGGTCTTAGACCATGTCTATAAAACCTTTATGAAACAGCTCCCAGGTTTACACAGCGAAAAACAAGCTGCCGAGGTTTTCGACTGCCGCACGTCAGGTGCACTGGCTGACATAGTGACACATATTGGGTCACATGACCAATCAGGTGTATCTCGAACTAACCTGGCCATCGGCACCTCAAGGCATGCACAGCCATCCTCATCAATTGGTCTTTGTAGGTGCAAGTGTAAAGATCCAGTTCCCTATTAGTAATAGGGTGCTCACAGCTCTGTAGATTGTGATGATGTCAGCAAAGTCTAACGGGGACGTTTCAGTGTCACAGATTCAGAATTTACAAAAAAATCCGGGAAAAAAGATGTTGGGGATTCGTGGGGCTGGATCTTTAGCTTGGTGAATTTCTGGCCTCAGTTGAGAGCTGATTTCTTTTTTTCTTTATTATGTTAACTTATTTTCTCCTCAGAAATTGATCTCAAGAATGATCCAAGAATATCCGGGTTAATCCCATGCCAGGTGTCTATATTTGTGTTTATCAGGGATGAAAATGACATGTCGAGTAAAAATCTGAAATCTGCGAGGGGCCTTGGGCCTCCAGAAGAAATCACGGTGGAGACCAGGGGCAGTGTCCCAGAGAACTCCTGAAAACCCCGGGAATTTGAGCAGTTCCTAATGGTTTGGGGGCATTTCTTAGTGTTACTTTCACAACGTTTAGTGGTGTAAATACCTCCGCCCACCTTCAAAATATCCACACCTGACTTACATAAATGTATTAAAAAAAATCCTTGAGATCAGCAGAAGATTCTGATGCCTGGACCCATTTTGTCTTTATATTGAAATAAATAATTGGGTTAGTTTCTTTCACGACCAGTACTCAGTCACTGTGTGGTCACGGCTTCCTGGTCACGTCACAGCGTGATCTAACTATAGACCGCTTTTACACTCGCGCCATCTTGTAATGCCGTCAAATAGGTTACACCCAAACGAGCTGTTAATCTCTGGTGTGTAGCTTCTACAGTACACCAAACGCCGAACACCCATACAGAGTGTTTGTTTTCACCAACTAAAACTGTTCTTATCATAGAAAGGAATTCAATAGACCTATATCTAAAATACGTAATACCCTATTTATCATTACCTAGTTCATGAGGTTGTCTTTTCCCCTAAACTGACAACTTCTGCGTGCCAGTTGAAGCCAGTATGCCATGACATGGCATATAGCTAACAATAACATTTGATATTTTCACATACTAAATATTTTTCTAATTCAAATGATATTGTGTAACTTCTTCAATAATTCATATGTGGAGGTTAACTGTTGATTCTACTTAAGCTACTGTTGCTCACAGCTCAGGTGTGAAGTCAGCTCGCTTATATTCACAGCCACAGCCCATCCTACTCAGTTTGTTTTTTATCACACCTCCTGAGACCTGACACCTGAGTGAAGTCTGGACATGTAGGGCAAGATGTGAAAACACCTAGTTACTGTATCTGACACTTTTTAAACAACAATAGTCCCCATACATTTCCAATTGCGACCTCGTATACGCTGGATAATAACATTCCTTGACCCATTACTCGTGAGGTGTTTTTTAACGATTCGTGAAAATTAGAGACCTCCGAATATTTTGTCAATAAAGGCTTAGCAAGTAGAGGAAGTTCAGAAACCTCTGTCTTGGTGTGCATTTTATCTTCTTAAAAAATGAAAGAAAAGTCTCCATAAACAATCCTAAACATATCTGAACCATGTGAATCCTCACTTTATGTGTCTAGAAAACTGACAACTTTATATTAGTAATATATACATCAACTTAGGTTCGCTTCTCTGATACTGGATATATCTGTATCAATATCAAATTAAATGGAAGGGCAATCTGAGTTTGAATATCCTCTCAAACACCACACTGCAAGGCAAGGAAACACAACTTCGTGATACTCCTCTGCTGAAATAGACCATCACGTTCGGTGTGTTATCTGTAATAGGACATTGCTATACATCAATATTATCAACATTAATGTCGTATCTACTGATTGACCTCTGTTTACATTCCACATACTAGAGTAGTCTAGAAACCACTGGCTTCTAATAATCAATGTTTTGTGACCAGGCGGCCGTAAACCGCGAGTGGTTTACAGAGCTGCCTGGTCACAAAGCCATCGTCTGTTGTATTTATCACTCACCTTCACGAATAGATAATCACGAATTGCCACATTATAGGGTCTGTCAGTAAGGACTGTTTTTGCTTTTCATGCATAGGGTTAACCTTCCGAATATAAATGAAGTGATTAGAAATCTGTTTGGGGAATCTATTTTCCCGTAATGAATAAATTTCAGATCCGTGATCAACGATCATGGGTTTTGACAACTACGAAACAATGGGTAATGGTTTACTGCGGCCCTATATATGTAGTTTCAGTGGCGATTTGGTGATAGGTGGGTAGTAAATTCCTAGTACACACAGTCTTAGCGTGGAGTGTCGTGACTACTGAGCCTCGTCTGCTCCAACCATGCGGGGCAGACTCGGATCTCTAACCATGCTCACACGTGTTACTGCTTCTAACTCTCATGCCAGTGTCCCCATCCTAACGCCTCCCGTCTACGTCAGAGAAAATCATAATGGGCCTGACTGAAATGCCTCGTTTAGTGCCTCAACCTTTACAGCATCCACAAGGCTATGACAACCATGTCAAAAACAGTACAGATCTGACATGAATCAACAGGTGGTTTTATATGCGATACGCAAAATGCCTGAAAGAGAACCTGATTCAGTTTTAAACGAGGTTAATACATGTTAGAATAAATATGAATAAAAACTAACCTTGCCAAATCTGATCTAGATTGAACCAATATAATTTACAGCCAAGAAATCTTGTTAGAAAATGAAGTGGCGAATTTGTCATGTTCAGCAATGTCCTTTCTCCCGGTAACAATAATTAAGTGGCGATGACCCTTTCCACACCTACCAAGGCAAACAAACAGGATCAAGACAAATCTGCAACATCACCATAGTGCCCAGTAGCTGAAAGTCACTCATGCATGTCCGATGTTTGCTACCTAACAGAACCAGGAGAACAGACCATACCAGTGCGGTTAACAGATCTATGTGTTGGCATCAGCATGTGATTATATCTCTTACCTTAGTCCCTGCCGATCTTTTCCCTGATGACTGGAAATACATAGGAACACTACCTTACATCAAGCACTCGGTGAATATTTCAAATTGCTAAAACATCTATGTTAATATTCCCTATGATAAAGGCGATACAGATGTCTTTGAAGATGATTCATCTTTCCATCAAAAACATAAATAAATAACAGATTTTTTTTCACAAACAGGTGAGTGACTGTCAATCGGTACTCATCCTAATTTTTTGTTCTTCATTTGAATAAACAATCAACCACGAACTTTTCGCTCTATTACCTTAAAATCAAACCGTGTGAGAATATCTATGTTACAAACTGCGTGGGAATACTCGTTTCATGCCTATATCATATATCTCTATAAATGTTTACAACCTATGATAAGTCAGTCCAATAAAGAAAACCCCATCTATTTTGGCTTTACTATATATTTGTAGATTATAATCGTGTCCATCTAGAGAGTGCTCCTTGAGTGTTTATATGTTATTTTGTTATATTTCTGACACATATCCCATAAGAATTATAATTGTAGATGTAACAGGTAAATATAGACGGCCCCTCTTCTTCTCCGCGGACTAAGCGCCGGCATTTAAACTGGCGCCCCGTGCTCGCGTCCTGCTAACGAGAGTCACCGAGCTGCTATCTGCTTTTTGTCTGTTTTAATTGTTGCTGCAGCGTGATTACTCTAATAAATCGCCCCCATGTTTTGCTAGGATCAATCTAGCGCCGGTAATGACTGCTTTAGTGACGTAAGGCGCCCTGCAAACAACCTCAGAGACATCCAGGATAGCCTAGTCTCTCACATTATAGCCGCATGTTTCTCACACTGTAGCCACGTGTTACTCACACTGCAGCCCCATGTTTCTCACACTATAGCCGCATGGTACTCACAATACAGCCGCATATTTCCCACATTATATGTCACATATATGCATGTTTCTCATAGTAATTCATTGATGTTAGTTGGGGTCAGGGAAAAATGTGGAAATATTTTCATGTGGCTTTTTCTGCCTCAGAGAGATAGGGAAATTTTGGATATGTCCTTGTGGGCCATGGAACGGAGTTGACGATCTGTGGGGAGGTTCAAACCACTGTTTAATTGGCGTAAATGAGGCTAAACCAATATTATATTTGTTTAGAACAAGGAAAAGAAATAACATATACTGAAAATGAAAAATGGATTTCCACGGAAAAATGGAAAACTGACATCTTTCTCATACTATAGCCACATGTTTCTGATATTATAGCTACATGTCCCTCACATTATTTCCAAATGTTTCTCACAATATAGCAACATTTTACTTCCAATACAGCCGTGTGTTAATCACAGAATAGTCACATGTCTCTCACAGTATAAATGAATAGTTCTCATTCTGTAGCTGAATGTTTCTCACATTACAGCCACTAGTGTCTCACAGTATAACCGCATATTCCTTACACTATAGCCACATGTCTCTCATAGTATGACCTCATGTTACTCACAAAATAGCTGCATGTTTCTTAGAGTATAGCCACTGTTCCCCATAATATAGTTGCAGGCTTCTCCCATACAAACAGTAGGAGCCTGTGAATGGTGCCTGATATAAGGCCCTGCAGATGAGGTCTGCAAAAGGGGCCTGCGAAAAAGGTTTACGAATAATAAGGTAAGTGTTGTGGAGTATACACCGTATATATTCACACATGTAAAGTACCGATATTACTCGAAAAAGTATCATCAGTAATACTCCAACTTGTCTGTTCCACCCCCGGAAAAATGTATATTATCATATCAAATATTGAGAATAGCTTTAGTGACTCTAATATCGTAAGGCACAAATAGAGTTTACGCTATTTGCATATGAAAAAGGTTGAATATTTCTGCTAATTCCGAAAGTGTAAGTGCTTACACCGCTTAAATATTATTTCATAAAACTTGCTTATGTTCTTTTGGTGATTTTCAAAGCGTAAACACTGGTAATGTATTTTGTCTCCTTGTTAATAAAGAATGTGATCTTATTTACACCGAGTTGCGTGGTCAGTTTCTCCTGACAGTGTCCTGTGGAAACCCACAGCCATGTATCTCTGCGCCGACCTTCGGGAAACATGCTGAGACCGCTGAACACCTCCAATCTGCTTATTCCCCCCTTTTTTAAACATTAAACTAATTTAGGCCTTTGATCTGGGATTTGTGTAAAATTGTTCTCCTTTCAGTCCACACTGATGGGTCACCACAAACATTTCATTGAAGAAGCTGAATCAACAAGGGCGAGAGGATCCATTACCGGGAGCTGTGTATGTGTAGATCTCTAAAATCTACTCCTCCTGGGCATACAGAATGAAATATAACCTGTTCCCGCCTCTTCGACGTTAACTCTTTTACAACAGCATGATGCCTACTGGCATGCCTGTGAGTAATACAACGTGATGTCTGCAGGCATTCCTGAGGCTACTGCTGCATGATGTCTGCAGGTGTACTTCAGCATGATGCCTCTAGGTTTCATTTGGGTATTGGGACATTATGCCTCAAGTATTTCAATGGGTATTACAGCATGATGCCCACAAGCATGCCTGTGGGTACTACAGCATGATGCCTCAAGTATTCCAGTGGGTATTACGGCATGACACATCTAGGTATTCCTGGGCCTACTGCAACATGACGCCTGCAGGCATTCCTCTGGTTACTGAATCATGATGCCTGCAGGCATTTCTCTGGTTACTGAAGCATGACGCCTGCAGGCATTCCTAGTGCTTTCACAGCATGGTGCCTACAGGCATTCCTATGCCTCTAGGCATAATCGATAATGATATATTCATTCAATAAATATAGAGATAACTTGTACACTCCCGTACACTATAGAGAGATTAGGAAAGGCATACTGGTCTTCGCCTTAGGTCAATACAATACTAAATGATATCATGATCGTATATTGAAATCATGTGACTTCAGATTCTAGTATTTACGATATCTGCGGTAAAAGGGGTGTTACATCAAGCACCGACTTCAGGACAGAATTATCTCCTTACTCTCTGGCCGTATCTTAATTCCCTTTGACCAGGTAGATTCTGACTCAGCATCACTCCATAACCTAACACAGGAACTCTGCGTGAACCCACAACGCTGTCTCAGTGAACATCAACCAGGTTCTGCTGCATACGCAGAATTCAACTGACCACTTACAGCTCTTAGTGGGCGGAATAACTCAACGCCAGTACCTACATGTCTGTAACATGTGTGCTCTTTTAATGTTGTAGCCAGCAGGCCTATTGTGACACTCTATTGCATGTATTTCAACAATTTCTGTCTTTTTCCCGCCTACGTATGGTACTTTTGATCTGTTTCGAAGACACAATTCGTTTCATATTTTAAAATGCACCGATATGGTGGAAAAAAGAAAACATTTCCTATCACATAGATTTTTCTGACATCAAGCTTTGGCAACAAATAATTTGCTTACCAAAATTGCTGACAATCGTCATTTGATTTCTGGTGGAAAGCTAAAGTGTACATATTTGCTGCCTTGGAGAGACCGGTCAGATGTGGAAAACAACCGTCTGAAATGGCGTGGGACTGGGTGTCTGTGGTTCAAGCCAATGTTTAATAAGCGTAAATGACGCTAAAGTAAAGATACCTTTTTTTAATAAGGGAAGAGGAAATTCATAGATAGGTGGATTTCCATGTGCAAATAGAAATCTGCCATCTCTGATCTTATCATTATAAGCCGTTCTCAAGTAGACACATCATGGTGGTTTTCTTGTTTATAGATTAACCAGGATATAATAAACCTTACTGACAGATATTGGCATTCTCATCATCGTGCAGATAAAATATGCAGTATCTGATATATGTCATCTATTTATCAGATCTATCATCAAACTGCAGCGCTCTGCACCTTCTAGATTTCAATAGCGGGGCTCCATAGAATATTAAAGAAGAATTATGACATGTTTATGAAAATGACAGCTACAAAATGTGAGAGTGAATCTCCAAAAGCCGTTCTATGAATCTAACACCACGGATTTAATTGGTTAATTGTTCTAAAAAGTACCTAAATCCTGGTAACCATTTTTGTAGTTTATACTTCGTTGTCACTATTACTTATTTCCTTGCTCTATCTCCAAATAGTTATGTTATTCTGAGCTATAAGTCGATAAATAATACATAACTCGACTGCTACAGCTCACTCTTACTTGTCCGGCAATTAGTGTGGCCTGAAGTCGTCTTTCTTTAGGTCTCTGACCTTAACCAGGTGGGCCAAAACCACGCTGCTAGAGATGACAGGCGGATATGAACAATGAAGACAACACCTTGAGCTTTCTTAGGACACTAATACAGCCGCTCGGGTAACAGCAATATCTCCTACTGTTTTTGTGATGAATACCGGCGCACCTGTAGCTTTTTCTACAGACAAATGGCTTGCTGTATCGACTCCTTTTTTTTTCCAATTTTCTCACGATTGGACGAAACTAAAGACGAGGAAATTTCCCGATTGCCAGGGGCAGCATTCTCTCTCTGACAGTGGAGCTGTAAGGATGGCGTTAGCGGCACGCGTCTGGGGGCCTTGCTCCACGTCTTGCAGATCGCAGAATAGCGACACGAGGTCAAGGCCGTTCCTCCAGGTTCTTTGTGAATCGCATCATAACTAAGTCGCCATCTATGTTCAATCAAAAATCTAATGGAGAGATAGAGTAGTAAGGCAGTAAAGTTAAATGACCACCGGTGAACCAAAAGCGGAATGCTGTGTAGATATTGAATTGTATGGCAGTTATGAATGGCCTTTGTATGGAGAATTGATTTTTTGTTACAATCTGTGATAAATTTTAGTTGTGTAAGATGTTCTTTTCTTCTCTAAATACTAGCGTTGTCTAAATATAGATATGTACATACAATGTTGTGCTAAGACCTCATGTAATTCCTATATAGGACAAGGGAGGCACTTCAAGGATCTAGCCACTGGAGCCAGCAGAGTATAGGGTATACTTTACCCAAGCTGACACCTCCAGTCTAAATAAAAACCTTTAAAAAAATAAAATTACAAGAATAAACTATATTGCTCTTATAAAGAAAAAAAAATCTAATGGACCTTTCACCTATGTCACTGAAAATGTGGTGTTGTAAAAACTAGAGATACAATGCGAAAATAAAGATACCAAAAAATGCGATCCTAAATTACTGGAGCAACGCTTTTCGCATATTTCTAGGAGTTACTAACCCCTGTGTCTGGTTTCAGTCTACATTACCAGCAGTTCTTGCCTTGGTGAGCAGCTCGCTTCATCAGTGTTGTCAACCACATAGAGCAGGTTCTGCTCGAGGCCACAAGCACCATCTACAGGTGTGAATTCCGTCTAACTCTGCAATTACCCTAATGGGATTCGTCTCGATAAAAGACCATGTGCTGATGGGTTTGACACAAGCCTCCACTCTACAGTGATAACTGCTATGACGCCTCAGGATCTTCAGGTGCAATGTGAAGCTGTTTTAGTGGATCATGGCGGTATGGGAACACGGAGTACCCTGGTTATAACTGAAAATATGTCTCATAAAAATTAAATAACGGCAAGTAGTAGATCGGCTGTGTTAAAACCCAGCTCAGATGAATTTCTAGATATACAGATATCACAGATATACAGATTTTGCACCATCAGAAAAAATTTCAGAATTCATTAATGCATTCATATAGCGGGGAGACCCAATAACAACCTGTAGATGTATCGGACTATTTTAACTGATTTTTCCAATTCTAATAGTGTGAGGAAGTAACCTGAAACACGCCCACCACTGCACACAGCGCACTCTACCCACTGAGGAATTAAACTGTACGACGCTGACCTCGTTATATCAGAAGTGAGCTCGCTTGGATCTATCATTTAATCCTCGTATTTTGTTCCTTCGAGGTAGGATAATTGTGTTCCCTTACACATACATCAGGGATGTCAGTTGGGGTCAGAATAAAAGTGGCAATGTTCTCATGGGGAGTTTACTGCCTCAGAGAGACCGAGATAACATGGATAATACATCATTGTTAGGTATGAGATAGGGTCGAGGGTCTATGGGGACGTTCAAACCTCTGTTGATCCCATGTAGCCGATTTCACTCCCGATGTGGTCAAAATCTACTCCAGTTTCGCTGCTGACACACGCATACTATATTTCATTACGCCGATGGCCTCCAGACTGAGACCAGACATAGGCCAGTTTTGGTGACATGACTGAAACTGGAGTACGTCTTGACCACATTAGGAGTGAAATCGGTTATATGGAATCAAGCCTTTTTTGGCATGAATGAAGGTTAATTTATGCTGTCTTTATGTTACACAAAGAAAACAAATCTCATATATTGTAAATGAATATATTGAATTTCTATAGAAAAATGGAAAGCTGCCATCTATTCAATACCCCTGGTCAGTTGGAGAATGCGTCACGTCTGAGATACCCTCCCGCCATTCTGGTCATAATCCGATACGACGACGGACCTACTATCTGCCCGTGTATCTTTGAAAAGTACAAATGCAAAGTCAGCAATTCTCCTGGAGGGCTGGCTAAGTAAATCCCGAGAATGTGGCTTGATGTGCTGGCGGAGCGCTGCTTTCCTTCTGAGGATGCGGCGTCAGCGCTGTGGACAATGAGAGAGGCTTACAGGGGGCTGGTCACACCTCGACGACGGACTCATCTCTAAACATTCTCCCACTCACTCTCACTGCGCTCTGTTCACACACGCACATTTCTGTACCTCACCCTAGTATATTTATGTTTATGTTAGAAACGCATACTTCATGGCTGTGAAGGTAGTGTACCCAATACTCAATGGCTAATTGGGTGCCTTATTTTATTAATTAGTAATGTTAAACAGTATGAGATAAAATCAGAAACCCACTCGATGGAAATAACTCGGTCCACTCTCCACCTCATTTGACCACTATGTAATTAACTCAGCTTTGCTTTGTGGATCACTCCGCAGGCAAACTTAGTGGAGTACAGACCAAGTTATTTTCATCTCGTGAGTTTTTATGTATCTTCGGTGGGGTGGTACACAAGTTACCAAATATATATGACCTGCCAATACATGGTGCTTCGGTTTCTTATTCTGTATCCCAGTCTGTGTCTGATTCTATGCAATTTCAACCAGATATGTACTCATCGAGTGATTACTAGTTTCACTGTCATCCAACAGACAATTAGTCGAGTTAACGTGAGACCCATAAAGATGGTGTCATTGTAGTTATGAGCGTATTGCTTTTGTAAGCTCTTATAATCCATTGATGACGCCACCTGCCACCTGTTGTTTTGTTTGGCGTCAGGGGCAAGATGGCCACCTCCATAAAACGATTTATTTGTCCTAAATTTTCCTAATGATATCAAGTTTTCAAACTGTTAGTTGGTCAGCTAGCCTGGATGTCCCTATACTTGTGAGTTGCAACACTTTATTTCTTAACACTTAACAAATCCCACACGCAGCATTCTCTTTTTGGCGAGCCCCATTTATAAACATTTACACAGTTTAAAGGCTAAATACAAAAGAAGGGTTTCATGTAATAAACACGAGGTGGCTCCCCTATTTCCGTGTGGTGTTTCACAGAGGCCAGTGTAAACGGAGCCACAATTACAGTTACATGCTGACCTTGCACATTCCCGCCTCCCACCACGACCACTGATCCGCCGACTAAATCCCCATCACTGGCACGCTGAATGGCGACAGGCTGCCAATAAACCTGCCAATTACTTTGCAGCTTCAATGTCCTTGTGTAACTTTATACGCTGGGGATCAGTGGATGTAGGGCTTTCTGTCTTTTTGTTTTCGATTTTTTTTTGCTGTGTTTGAATACTTTGTTCACATCTGAGGGGAAAATCTAGATTGCATTAAGTTGAAAATTGTAAATGATGCTGAAATCACCACCTGAGGGGGCTTTTCCTGGCTAAATCAGTCACAGCTTCACGTTTAGATTTATCACATTGTATTTCACACTGAACAGGAGCGCGTATTTTCATATTTTCTAACTACCATGACATATTAACCCAATCCGCTTACATCATGAAATACAGAAATCCTTGTATATATTGACAAAGTACATTCCTACTACCATACAGACGACACTAAACAGACTGCATGACTTGTCGAAACGTTATTTGCAATGTGGAGAAATGTAAAAGGCAATTTAGGCTAGGAGAGATATACATGTATATTAAAAAAGTCCTCATTTCTTCTGCATAGTTAGAATATTTGATCAAGATCACATTACTGTGGCATTTCCAATGATTATTGAGCATCTTCTGCCATTAACTGACATCTGCAGTTGTTATTCAACTAGTTATATCATTATCTGACACCTTAAATTGTTATATCACAACTTTTGTCATTATTCAACATCTTCAATAATTATCTGAAGTCTCCAATTGTTATTGAATAACTTCTTCATTATTCGATATCTTTTGTTATACAACATAATCGTTACGGACTTTTCACAATGTATAAGACTGTAGAAAACTATTCCTTTTTGTTCATAAACTAGGTTCCTCTGGTGTGTTTTACCTAAAATATCAGGGCGACAAAAGATATATCGGTGAATTATTCGTTCACGGAAAGTTCCAGCAGTGGGGCCCCAGCCTGTGGATTGGCATCACCACACCCTAGCTGTACCGGTTAGACCACTAAGTAGCGGGTATGGCCACCACGGCTGTCTGACCTTTACGCAGCTTGCACTGCCCCACCTACACCATACCACGTGACCTTTGTGGGCGTTCATCTGCGTGATGTGAGTAGAATAAGAGCATGATATGACCATGTGACTCGGTTAGCTCTTTACGTAACTCGCCCACCTTGGTTTTACAGTGGATAATGCCGATTGGTGATCAGTACATTTTATCGTACATAATGTGACTATCAGTTATATAAGGTGGGATTTCTCCCTTACCCAGTCATTATTTACTTGATCCCTGAAGAAGGCGCTACCTGGGCCGAAACTAGTAGGAACAACAAGTGGTAATCATAACAAAAAAATTCCTTGAACATGTTGTACACCCACCAAGGAACTAATAAATTGTCTGGTTTGTGGCTAAATCAACATCATATTGTGAGTAAGTTATGTATATTCTAGAGTGAAAAATATCACTATTCAGGAATATATTTACTGGAAACAATGTGACTCGTTATGAAGGTGATGTGACTAGACTACATACGTTGTACAGTGTACAATGTCCATTCGTTATGTCCGTTCTACAGTTAAGAATGATATGAGGTCATGTACATTTTATAGCTATTACATCAGTGCAGCGTGTGACTGTATGCAATGCAACAGGTTATAAAAGTATTCCCTGAACACGAGAGTGGAATGACCTGTCTCGAACTTCAGTCCCTCTTGAATCACTAATAAATACTTATATAGAACGACCTAACCATGCTGTGCAAGCTATACATTGAGGTGGGAATTCGGAAATCGTAAATTCCCATGGAATCGTAAATGACCTGATTTGGCCTTTCAACCATGTTTAATTGACCTGTACTGAACAAGGTTCCTTATTTTGCAGTACGGAACCCTGTGCCGTATGGCATTGTTCACGTTATATGGTGATACGCTGGGTATTTTCGGTATATGCGTCAGAGGTTTATAATAATGTAGCAAGCATAGAACCCAAGTTCCTTGGCGTCATTCAGCGTGGGACTACGTACCGGTGTTCCGGGCTGGCTGGCCGGCTGGGAGGCTGGCTGAGACCCCGGCAGTGAGTCTTGCGTCGTTCCGGGCGGCACCTTGTCCTCCGTCGGGCTCGGCGTGGGCAGCGGACTCGGGATGTAGTCCCTGTCTGGTACGTAGAGAATCTGGAATATACGCAATGTGAATATGGCATCAGTCTTACGTGCGGCGGGAGTAAAGCCATATGGAATATGATGTATCAGAGAGACTCAGAAAACGCGGAAAGCACGTCAGTGTCAGCTGAGCTCAAAGTGCGTTTTATTGGAGTAAATGAGGCTCAGTGAATATTATCTTTGAGTTACACAACGAGAAAAATCATATATTGTATACAAAAAGTGGATTTATATGGTGGACAAGTGGAAACCTACAATCCGTGTACACAAAATAGTTTCACCTCAAAATACCATTTATATCACGGAATTATTTAATCAGGGTAATGTATGGGTAGAAACCTTATACAGTATGGCAGTAACAGTACTGCTATTTCGTCCGCCCCATAGTAATACGAAATACACCATTGGCTAATTGGATGTAACTGAAAGGGACACATCAAATATCATTCATCGTTAAATGCATGAATGCCGAAGCCATTCAATGCGGCTTCTATATATACACAGTGTTCAGTTACAGTTCACGTTCGCCATGATATGCAAACATCCTCATCTCTGCACAAAGCCATTACGAATTTAAGTAAGGTAGGTGGCCGATACCTCAAGGCATTGGGTCAATTTACGCGATATTCGAGAAATTTCATCATTTATTTACTCTCATACATTTGTTATACCACAGGAAACAATTGGTTTTAGGACGATTAACCATGTAAATGACTGTTCGTACTTCTACAGATATGAATCCAACTTCCTTAAAAAAATAATAAAGTGTTTTTAAATTTATGGATACTCTTCCTGTTTTTCAACATTGCTACAATTGCGAACTTCTTCAACAATGCCACCATTCTAATACAGTAAACCTATTGCCCTATGTTCCTGTTCCACTACCACACTCCACTTCCCTTCTGAAGAGGCAGTTATGTGTTGCAGCAAAGCAGCAGAGCCACCTGGCAATTGGTATTGGAACTATCACATGACTAACCATGACTAGGTTTTAATTCTGTATAATAAATGGAGTCTCAATTAAACCACACAACACTGTTAGTTCTCTTCTTGTGTACATCAATCTGCCAGAATTATGAGCTATACCAGTTGTGCAGATATTCATACTTTGAGAAGAGCTCCCAGTTAATAGCAATGTTTGATGTCCCTGGCGGCCAAAGCCAGTACTACCCTGACATGTTCGCTACTTTCACGGTAGAGGACAGCACTGAGCCGGAGTTATCAGGAACACTGCGCCGAATGCCCCCATTGTAACGTGATTTAATTGATGTTTATACCCATAAGACATCTTCACTTATCAGCGATTCTCACCAACCCGATTGATGATGAGAATCGGGAATACATTGTCGATGTCTTATACCTAAGACCTGTCGATTCTTCCCGATTACACTTCTTCCATTTATAACCTCGTAAATCGGCTCGATTTAGATCACAGAGAATGGCCGGGTGCTAGACCTAGCAGGGCCCCAGGCCGGGTGACAGGCCTATATATATAGATACTGATGCAAAGTTTGATGTTCGGAAATCGTGTTTCAGATTCTTTTTCTAATCTCTCCTACAAATTGATGTATGAAGCGCCAAATCCGCTAAGGCGACTGAAATCGCTCAGCATTCTCATGAGACCGTACGAATACATGCGACCGTGCAAACACACGCAATAATTTCAAAAGATTTTGTTATTGACGCATGTCGGTCGCATGTCCATGTGAATTCGCATAAAACCGCCATGCGATCACCATGCGGACGCCTGAACAACTGAAGCGAATTTTTACACGACCGGGTGACCCCCAGGCGAACGTGTGCGACTGCTAGATTCGCCTTAGCGGATCTCGGGTTTACCACTTGTCAATTATAAATCGGAGTGGCGGTTAGCTACCATTGCTATTTAAACAACATGCTTAGAATCGGGAAGGGTCGGTGAAGGTGCCTACATTAACAATTTTAAGGCCGGGTAGAGTCACTTCCACACTCGTAATGCCCGATTCTCGGCGGGAAGAGGTGTGATCGGGTCCGTGAAATGCGTTCAGCGATAAGTATATCACCGATTCTGACTGGTGTGATCGGGAAGAGTCGGCGTGTCGCTGTCTTACAGGCAGCTGCTAAATAAACAGCTTCATTACAGTACAGTATGAAGCATCACTTTCCAAAGCTGTCTATAAATAGAGGAAGCTTTAGTTTTTATTTTGCTATAGGCACTGAGACGTATTCTTCAAACATGAGAGGTCGCCTATGTTATAAGTTATAATTTCCTGTTACATAAACAATTAGATTAGTACAGTAATTGAATTAGGCATCCGAGATATAATGTACCTCCTGGGCATTGACTGGGCATTGACACTGACTTAAATCTCCCTTTTCCTATACTACTACTGCTACTACCACTAGCCAGAAGTAATGTGCTCCGCCCGTCTATAGAGACGCGGACGTGTTCAATGAATTTCTACGAACGTTCAAATGCTGCCGCCAGTTTTATAGGTTATTAGCTATGACATCGATTGAAAAAGTCAACAACAACATTTTAAATGATATTTGCAAATTATAACCTATCCCGAGCATAAGTGACAATGACACATATTTACAACGTACTTATCTGTTCACAAACTGCGCCAGCGACAAGGCGGGTACACTGGGCACCAGCGCTAAACTAGTTAGCTCTGGTTGGGTTAAATTCGAGGTCGCCTTTACCTACTTTGGGGCGCACACTGCAGATACTGTATGTGATTGCACCCTCCCAACCTCTTAGTCGGAACAGAATGTAAACAGAGGTAGCAACCTACGAGGTGGGCGGCAAGACTAGCAACAAGGGACAGAGTGAGCGGCAGGACTTAAAGATGTGCATCAGGACAGGACGGGGGGAAAGACAGTGTGGGTGGCAATACGGAGGGCAAGACAGGCAATAGGGGACAGGGTGAGCGGAAGGACTTCAAGATGTGCATCAGGACAAGACAGGGGGCAATACACTGAGGGTGGGAATAAGGGGGCAAGACAGGCAATTGGGGGCAGAGTGGGCGGCAGGATGTTAAGGGGTGCAACAGGGCAGGAAGACGGGCAAGATGAGTGGGGGGAGGGGGGAGGGAGAGACCATCAGCACTATATATTCTACATGTATATCTCATATTCATAACTTGTTATTCATATATTATATACATTCTGTTCCCCACAGGAACATCCATATCGTATTGTCTGTTTATACAAAAAATATGTTTCTAAAGCAGGCAAACACCAATGTGCGTCAAAGACTCCAGAAACAGAGGAGCAAGATGTAATGCCACCAATATGCCGTTATTTTGTTTTTAAAAAACAAAAAAAGAGGCGACAAGTAGCGTCAAGGTGTGCAACAGGGCAGAACGGCAGGCAAAACGGGCAGTGTGGGCGGCAAGACGTTAGGCAAGACAGGCAACAGGGCAGGCCAAAGGACAGACGACACGGTGGGCAGTAGGGCAGGCTGTAGAGCAGGTGGCAAGGCAGGCAACGGGGCAGGCAGCGAGGTGGGCGACAAGGCAGGCAGCAGGCCAGGTGGAAGGACGGGTGGGAAGGCAGGCAGGAAGGCGGACTGGGAGGTGGAAAGGGGATGGAAAGGTGGATGACAAGGAGATGGGGGCTTAATCCTGGAAATGATAGTATTTGAGTCGCCCTCCATGGACAGAAGACGGAGAGACGGAGACTGCACTCCACCGTCTCCACTCTATTCACGTCCTATTCACGAGGCCGGAAGCCACGGCCGTTCTGCGCGCGCACGAAAGAGGTGAGCGTGGCGCCACCTGGTGGTAATATAAGACTGTCTAAGTGGAGGAGTGGCTGAGTTACGGGGTGGTGGTTGGAGGGGTGGTGACCGAGTCTGCAGGCCGGTATAAGATTCTGTAACAGCTTCTCATTTGTAATGACTCGCTGGATACAACGACACTTATACGGCATATAGCCTATGAGCCATGGGGGCGGCCATGACGCCCCCCGAGTAGGTGGTCTTCACTAATGGAGGTGAAAATGTAAGTGTTCTTCACTAAAGGAGGTGTGAAAAAAGTGAGTGATAATTGGGAAGTGTCAAAACTCTAGCCTTGCTGACAACTGTTTATAAAGTGTTCCATGTGAAAAACATCATGTCCTTGGTTTAATCATTGTGTTATCTTGCTCTGGGATGGGTGTAGATAGTCAAGGGAACTACGGTAAAATATTGAAAGGCAGTTGAATTTTGTAAGAACAAAGAGCAGAGTGCAGCTTCTGTCCCGCCAAGGGGCCCACCATACTCCTGGCCACCTTGTGACTGCTTTATGAACTAACAATGGCTCTGTCCCCTATAGGCCGCTCTTGCCGACCATGACACTTACTGGACTACAGCCGTTTTTTTTCTTTTCTAATGTGTTACTGACAAGAAAGGGACTTACATCCTAATTTATGAGGGAAATGTGCTTATTCCAATACTTAATGACATTTCATCTACCAGAGCAAAGGAATTTGACTATACGGTATGGGATATTCTTTGGATTTACTTAAAAACTAATCTACTTATACCCAGAAAATTTCACAGTTCAGAAATGTTTTCATTAATGTTTGGGGTCATGGGACATATTGAGGCATTCCTCATTCTCATCAAAACTGAACAAAGACAATTGTGCAAATTTTCTTAATGGCTACATTCTGAGTTCGACAGAATTCTGTATGATAACCCCCTAATAAGAAATTAAGAAAAATGCACATTTTGAATAATTTATACGTCATGTTTGTTGAAACCTATCAAGGTATTCAGAGCTGTATTTGCAGCTGGATGATCTTCTAATTCTACATATCTATGTGGGTTTTTTTGGGTCTGGATTCCCGTTCATTGGGTGTGATGTTGAACTCAAAGCACCATCTGTTTTCCTTTTTCACCTGCCTCTCTGTGTGTCTGTGTGTCTGTCTCTTTTCTGGTATTTCTTTTGTGTCTGGTATTCTTTTTTACACTATTTATTCTTACAACATAGCATTTCTTCATTTCCTTGCATTATCCATTGTAAAGTGTGTAAATTCATAGTCTAGCCCTGATCCGAACCATCCTCTCTCTCTCTCTCCCTCTCTTTCCTTTCTCTACATCTTGCTCCCCCTTCCTATCTCTAAATCTCTGTTTTTCAATACTATGTTTTTCACAACATGGCATCTCTTCACGAGACACCTGTGATATGACCGCTTTGTGAATCCGTCAAGTTCCTCTCTAACACACCAGCCGGCGCCACTCTCACGGCAGGCCTGGTCACACCCCGAACCGCACACAAGGCCTGTTCGTGAAGGCTTCCTCGTGAAACTCCAGCCTGACGGTCTTGATCGTACACAATGAAATAAAACGTCATTGTTCCGATCCCTAAGCACATACTAATTCCAGTGTCCTGGTGCCGTCGGGTTTGATCAGGATATGACCGCATGTGTCAAACTTGTAGATATTACGGTCTTTCCATCATTATCAACGTAAATCTTATACCTTTGGGTATCTGCAATCAACGTAATCCAAGACATGGGTTTCACTATTTGAAAATGGAATATTTACAATTTCTCTAAATATATATTTAATTAAAATACTATCCTAATTTTGATCTCTAAATGAAAAATTTAGCATGGTGACCCCCACTTTTTTAAATAAGCTATGTGTTCTACAAAACCTGGAGATTAACATGTTCAATTTCCAGGAAATTGATATGGGTGCTATTGTAAATTGTCCTATATATATACCTTTAATTTCGCAGAAGAATGTCATTATCACGTGACGAGCGACGGATTCGTCACAGCCGACCCCTAGCGGACCCAGCCCCCGGGTACAAACTCCACCTGCCGCCTCTCTAATTAATTAGCACGCCAAGGACCGAGTGCGCCTCCCGTCTCAACCAGGTCTCATATCGTCGCCTTGTATTTACTCACCCACATCAAGTCCCGGATATCCAATATTTGGGTGTGTCTTATTTTTCTTTTAAATTTTCAGCCATCAATATCCGGGTTACTTTTACTTATCTTTCCATGGATCATTCTGAATCGCTTATCGGGGTGGCAGAGCGTAACATGTGAAGCGTCGAATTTGCATTGTGGAGTCTCCAGCTATCGCTATAGCTTGAAGCACATACATAGAATATCAGAGTGATTAATTTGGTCTCATTATTTTCAATATCCGACCTGATAAAAGATGCAGCGGATGGACTGTAAGAAGTCGGAAATCGAGATTTATGCCACTGATAATGCCAATACATCTAGCGGACAGGCTATGTACATTTTTGTACTACAATCAGCTTCTAATCGCATAGACTAAACCCGTAGACTATAGCGTCGTCTTGTTTGAACACCGCCTCGGGTATATTCTACAACAAAAAGTCTACTTGTTGTTTTGTTTTCTTAGCTCTTTTATCAAATTCTGTAGTTTTACAGATCCTTCATTAATACTAGGTACGCCAGTCATAGGTACGTCAGTCCATGAAACTGGCAACATAGTTCACAGTTTAAGGAAACTTCCTGTGTGTATCTGCAAACTGAAATGTGTTGTTTTTTTCAGACGTTGCGCTTCCCGGTTGATACGCACGTCTACATCCGCCGCCCGTCACATTGCGCCCGATAACAAGTATTACCCACCAGCCCCGCCACCGCCGACGGCAAAGGTTACCTGTCGCCGTCGTCATGGCAACAGATTCACTTTTCATATATTCATTAGGCGCGGCTATTGGCACTGGCAGGTGCCCGTTCTTACCCCCTGCACGCAGCGTGATACTGTCACTACATAACAGGGGGCCAGAGAGGGTTAACAGGAGAGTTAGACAGTGTGATACTGTCACTACATAACAGGGGGCAGAGAGGGTTAACAGGAGAGTTAGACAGTGTGATACCGTCACTACATAACAGGGGGCAGAGAGGGTTAACAGGAGAGTTAGACAGTGTGATACTGTAACTACATAACAGGGGGCAGAGAGGGTTAACAGGAGAGTTAGACAGTGTGATACTGTAACTACATAACAGGGGGGCAGATAGGGTTAACAGGAGAGTTAGACAGGGTGATACTGTCTGTACATAACAGGGGGCCAGAGAGGGTTAACAGGAGAGTTAGACAGTGGGATACTGTCACTACATAACAGGGGGGCAGAGAGGGTTAACAGGAGAGTTAGACAGTGTGATACTGTCACTACATAACAAACAGGGGGCCAGAGAGGGTTAACAGGAGAGTTAGACAGTGGGATACTGTCACTACATAACAGGGGGGCCAGAGAGGGTTAACAGGAGAGTTAGACAGGGTGATACTGTCACTACAGAACAGGGGGCCACAGAGGGTTAACAGGAGAGTTAGACAGTGTGATACTGTAACTACATAACAGGGGGGCAGATAGGGTTAACAGGAGAGTTAGACAGTGTAATACTGTCACTACATAACAGGGGGGCAGATAGGGTTAACAGGAGAGTTAGACAGTGTGATACCGTCACTACATAACAGGGGGGCCAGAGAGGGTTAACAGGAGAGTTAGACAGTGTAATACTGTCACTACATAACAGGGGGGCAGATAGGGTTAACAGGAGAGTTAGACAGTGTGATACTGTCACTACATAACAAACAGGGGGCCAGAGAGGGTTAACAGGAGAGTTAGACAGTGGGATACTGTCACTACATAACAGGGGCCAGAGAGGGTTAACAGGAGAGTTAGACAGTGTGATACTGTCACTACATAACAGGGGGGCCAGAGAGGGTTAACAGGAGAGTTAGACAGTGTGATACTGTAACTACATAACAGGGGGCAGAGAGGGTTAACAGGAGAGTTAGACAGTGTGATACTGTAACTACATAACAGGGGGGCAGAGAGGGTTAACAGGAGAGTTAGACAGTGTGATACTGTCACTACATAACAGGGGGGCAGATAGGGTTAACAGGAGTGTTAGACAGTGTGATACTGTAACTACATAACAGGGGGGCCAGAGAGGGTTAACAGGAGAGTTAGACAGTGGGATACTGTCACTACATAACAGGGGGGCAGATAGGGTTAACAGGAGAGTTAGACAGTGTGATACTGTCACTACATAACAGGGGGGCAGAGAGGGTTAACAGGAGAGTTAGACAGTGTGATACTGTCACTGCATAACAGGGGGGCAGATAGGGTTAACAGGAGAGTTAGACAGTGGGATACTGTCACTACATAACAGGGGGCCAGAGAGGGTTAACAGGAGAGTTAGACAGGGTGATACTGTAACTACACGTACATAACAGGGGGCCAGAGAGGGTTAACAGGAGAGTTAGATAGTGTGATACTGTAACTACATAACAGGGGGCAGAGAGGGTTAACAGGAGAGTTAGACAGTGTGATACCGTCACTACATAACAGGGGGCCAGAGAGGGTTAACAGGAGAGTCAGACAGTGTGATACTGTCACTACATAATAGGGGGAATGAGAGGTTTAACATGGGAGTTAGACAGTGTGATACCGTCACTACATAACAGGGGGGCCAGAGAGGGTTAACAGGAGAGTCAGACAGTGGGATACTGTCACTACATAACAGGGGGGCAGAGAGGGTTAACAGGAGAGTTAGACAGTGTGATACTGTAACTACATAACAGGGGGAATGAGAGGGTTATCAGGATAGTGGGATGGTGTGTGTGATATAAGCACTATATGACAATCGTAGGGATGCCAGAAACAAAAACGGAAATATTTTCATGTGGGTTTTGCTGCCTAAGAGAGTCGGAAGAAATGTGGGAAACTCGTCTATGGCACGAATGAGGCTTAACTGATATTATCTTTGTTTTACACAAGAAAAGAAATTGTGTTAGGAATAAAAAAAAAGTGGATTTCCATGGATAATTAACGAGGGGGGGGGGGGACTATTGAAAAGAGGAGATTTGCTCACCTGTCCCGGGAAGATGCAGGTGGTGATGAGTTTGTTGAGGTTCTTCAGTTCCGAGGGCGTGGTATCAAACAGGGCGGCCATACTGGTGAGCGTATCTCTGTCTGACACCTGAAATATACAACAAATAAACACAAATTACCTTCAGGCGTCCACAGTCACAACAAAAGCCACGAACTCAGCAGAAGCCCAGTTGCGGGGCACCCTGTAACAGTGATGTCAGTTAGGATCACGAAAACGACAGAGGAAATACTTCTCGTGTTGAATTTTCCTGCCTCAAAGAGAAAATATTGAAAACACATCGGTATTTGCAATAGAATGGGGCTGGCGTGTGGGCAGGGGAGGTTTGAACCACTGTTTATTGGAGTGAATGAGGCCCAATTCATTCTTTCTTTATTTTACACAACAAAAAAAAAACAACTGAAAAGAATTTCTTGGTAAAAAAGGACAACTGCCATCTCTGCAGTGTTAAGGAGGACACCCCGCCCTTCGGCCTGCAATGATTTCCTTATTTCATGCTTATTCTACCCCGTTAAGCTCCACCCCACGACAGGGACCTTAATATCGCGAACAAAGGGTGGTCTGTGCGAGGAAGTATCTCCCATGAAAACAATAATGTTTTTCACCTACATTCATGTCTGATGTATTTCCCTGTGAGCCCTGATAAGAAATAAACTTCATTTGTACCGTGGACATTTCCCTTCCTCTGCACTATGATAGCTTTCGCAGACGCATTTGTTCTACCGCCAAGCATTTTATGACGTTATTCATTAATTCCTAAAACTACATACTGATAACATTAACATTAAATTCTACTTTCTCCCGTCTTGCTTAACTTACTTTTAATTACGTTATTTTTTTTGCCCCGCTCCCACCGCGGGCACTTGGCGCCAATGACTCCCTCTGGTGGGAGGCTGTTGCTGCGGGCGTTGCGCAGGAGGAGGTGGAAGCTGAAGGTTATAGCAAACGGAGCAGTCGGATGGTCGTCCACAGGGACCGCCACCCACCTCCACCTCATACACACACCCTCCTCCAGCCTGAGGGCAAAGCCGCATCACCGAGCACCACCCAATAAGGCGCCAGGTGTCTGTGAAGCAGATGGTACACGGCGACTTCCTAAACGGACCCAACACGACGCGACCCGATACGATACACCTCGACGTGACACGACGTGACGCGATACACCCCGACGTGATGTGACGTGATGCGATGCACCATGATCCGATACGATACACCCCAACGTGACACGATTCACCCCGACGTGACGCGACGTGACGCGATACACCCCGACGTGATGCGACGTGACGCGATACACCCCCGACGTGACACGACGTGACGCGACGAGACCCGATGCGACATGACCTGATACGATACACCCCCGACGTGATGCAACAAGAACCGATACAACCGACGCGACACGATCCGACCCGATGCGATGGGAGCCGTTACACCCCGATGTGACGCGACGTAACATCGAACCTATACGACGATACCCCACACAACGTGATCCGACCAGACAAATCAAATACAACGAGACCCGACGCGCGCGAGAAACACGATACTAAGAAAGAAATTGATGAGTGTGTGGTCTTTGTCCCTGTTCGCTATCAAGTTTGGAGCGTGTAGTTGTATGAACGAGGCGATAGCCAAGTGAATATTCTGAAGCACTTCAAACGAGATGGCGAACGGGGACACAGACCAAACACGATTATGTTTCTGATTTTATCTTAGCCTGGAAATGTTTATCGCCCATTGAGTATGAGTTACCGTACTCGCAAGCCTGTTGAGTACCAGATAAAACGAGAGCCGACACAACCCGACGGGACGTGTTCAAACCCGACTCAACCCGAACCGACGCCTCGCGACGCAATTCACAGACCAGTGCGATACACATCAAGCTATAGCACTTCTTGAAGCTGAATCAGATTGAGTTATTACAACATTGGGATTACTAGCTGCATGGAGTTGTCCCCCGTATTAACTACCATATAAGGAATAGAGTAGTCCCAGTAGCCAATGACTGCATTCGGAGCAAACCACGACCTTCACCCTGACCTCCTCGCATGATATTTATAGCGCCTTGGGACGGTTCTACAGTCGAGAGTTGACCTAAAATCTAATGGGCCACAACCACCCTCCTAGTACGAATGCAACGAACCATAGCGACAACATCACATTTGGGACATGCTTCATCATCTGTGTGCACGTGTCTGCTTTGTTTCTCCGCTTGTCACTGTCATGCAAACCCTGTTGCGCAGCCCACTTGAGATACAAGGCATTTCCTGTGATAAATGTGCCTATTATTTTCACGGGGACTGCATGGCGTATATAGTGAGGGGACTCCTACATGAGCCGGTTGCCGGCGCCATCTCCCATCTCCCCATATAGAGCGCCACGCACTGCGCAGGCCCACAGACGCCCCCTGGGAGACGGCGTCCGAACTATCAGCGGTCTACGTGTGGGTTCTCGGGCCGGGCTTATCACTTGTGTCCACGTTCCCGATTGGTCGGCCTCGTGGGGGTGGGAGGGGGGCTGTACCACCGCCGCCTGGTGGCACCGGCCACAACCACAGCCCTCCCGTGCATATTCCACGTATTATCGCCCACATATCGCAGATTCATCTCTTATCTATCGTTCCCTAAAGGAGAAGGTAGTTTAAGGTTTTAACACCATTCGCCTGCAATTCATGTTCTTTTCCTGCTTCAGCGTACCTTTCTTCCAATTTTTTAAATTGCATTGGGGCTATCCATAAAGTATGTACGCACTGAGGAGGCTGGTGGTGGTAGGGGTATAAAATTGGAAATTTTGAGCATGCTCCTTCTTTGTTCTATTGCGTACAAGATTAGTAGTATCGTAAAACTGGATGAGGTTTAATCTTGGCCACCGTATTCCACGACTGGAGTTTGGCAAAGTGACTTCATGAGGCGAAGCCGAGTGAAGTCCGGAGCCAAAACTTCAGGAGTGGAATGCGGTGGCCAAGATAAAAACGAATCAGGTTTTGATTTTATCCTACCCTATCTCCTCGATTTTGGAATATTACGTGATAACATTCCTGTATGCCACTAGTGCCAGTCAGCGTGGCATACGGAAACCCAATGTTAAGCCTATGGGATTTTATATTAGGGGTAGGATAAAGGGTGGGGTCCAACATTTCAGAAATTCCGCGTACATACTTTACGGATGGCCCCATACCGATGATGCAACACATACATTTCGGCGCGCTATTCTGACTTGGGTTATGACGGAGATTTGAGATTTCTTTGGTTGTATTTGACACGCACACTAAGAGCCTGCCATGGTGAGGCGGACCGTACTTTAAGAAGCTTGCTAATTAACGGGGGTGTCGTGAGAGACATCCAACCCCGTGAACACAGAAAACACTTCTGGGAACACGACAAAAGGCCTCCACTGAGATTGCAGTCTTGAAAAGGGGTGTGAGGACGGCTGGTTGATGATGTGTGCGGTATCCTTTAACCCTTTTGTTACACCACCCAACCTTTGTCAAAAGACAAGCTTGGTTTTCTTAACCCTACTGATACGATATAGACAGCTTTAGAGGTATCTAAGTTCATTATTATCATCGTGAAAGACAATATCACATGGTCCTATACCAATGAAAGGCTGTGTTTTGAAAAAAAATTAATTGAACAACAATGTTGAAATGATATTCTTTATAATGTTCCCCATAGTGTGAACTCATCCATAACTATAATGAGGTCCAGGGACAGTGCCCCGGACAAGGGCCGAGGCGGAAACGCCCGGAAATTCCTGCACTTTGAGCTATTCTAGGTGAGTTTCTGACCTCAGCTGAGAGGTAGAATTGACAGAATAACGAAAATTGGCTAGGTATTTTTCAGGTTTTCATTCGGACACCCATCACCGAAAATGATTTACACTGATCTTATGAGATTTAAAAGAATCCTGGAGTATCCTGGAAAATCCCATGCCTGTAATATTAGTGTTTCAAATACAGAAACCTTTACAAAAACGATGAAAATATGTCCAAAGATGCAAGTGAGGTCCCGTAAAAAAATTCAAAAGCTGGAAGATTTACGAACCTGCTTATATCCACTCTTTATCTTTAACATGATGATAATTTGATGCATTTTTAAAAATCGGATATAATCGGGAAAATGTCAACTTTGTTATGTTCAGTGAGGTATCCAGAGCTGTTCTCTTTCTATGGGCTAACTCGTAAAAAAGTAAGCCTATGGAGTTGACAGACACAATATTCAGGAAATTCACGGAGAGAAAGAAACAAATTAAATGGGTGAAAACACGGCGGTTGAATATTCATAAATGGAATTCATTGTGGACTCTGTGAGATAAGCTGTAGCGTGGCTGGGCGGGGTGGGAGGGGGCGCTTACTGAGGGACAGTTGGGGACTCCCCGTCTGTGAAGGGAACATTCAGATAACACACATCATTTCTGATAACTGGTGATAAGTCAGCAGAACTCTAACAGACCTCCCTATAACAACGAACATACCACCGACATCGCATTTCCTATCAGCTGTAACTCATACAGCATCGTCGGCACCAGCCAAACGGTCAATAGCGGCTCCCACACTGACCATTGGACGGGAAAGAACTCACTGACAAGAACCCACAGGAGAATATAAGGGAAACTCTTAAGCCTGTAGAGGATATTGACGTGCTGATTGTTAGCAGCTAGCTTGACAATCAGTAGGCACCTTAAAGAATTGATTTTATTGCACTTTATCTCACCCCAGATAATTTTTCTCCATAGACTTAACATTGGAAACTCGTATCTAACACCCATTAGATATTTAGGAAATATATCCAATGGGGGATAATGTCACAAATGTTAGCCCATTAGTCAATATTTAGGGTGAGATAAATTCAGAAACCCATTCAAGTTTAGGGTCAGAGCTCGATCCCATCTCATTTGAATCACATAGCAATTCACGCGGCTTCGCCTTGTGAATTACTACGTGGTTCAAACTCGATGGGATACGAGCTCAGACCCTAAACTTTCATGGGTTTCCTCTATAATATATGTCCATCGGTCATAATTGGCATGTGGGATATGGCTGACCCTCCCGACTGGTCCTGCCAGTGGCGGCACCCTTTGACCTCAGCTGGGTTGCTGGGTTGAGAGTATGGTACAACAATAACAAACCGTTATAGCCCGAGTACAACCGACTATCCGAGTGTAACCCACCATCCGATACGTGAGAATCCATAATAAAAACTCAAGAAAAATAAGGTGGATATATTCGATCAGGATGATAATATATGCACTAGTTCATTAATAATTCCTGTTTTTTAAGTAGTCAGTACCACTATAGTCAATGTGAGCGGTAAGATAAATTCAGAAACCTTTTCAAGTTTACGGTCAGAGCTCGATCCCATCTCGTTTGAATCACTACACAATTCACGCAGCTTCGCCTTTTGAATTACTACGCTATTCAAACTCAATGGGATATAAGCTCTGACTGTAAACTTTCATGTTTCCCCTATAATCTCTCCCGATATACAACTGCTGTGTTACTCTCATACAGCCAGGCCACCCTGTTTGTTTGATTTTCACGTTCGGTCGACCACTACAGGTCCTTTCCAGCCTTCCTCAATGTCTGAAGTCTATGCGATCTTGGATTTTCACAATAGTCTCCCAGTGTTTAAAGGAACGAGGAAATTTCTGATCTTATAAAATATTTGTCATACCTTTTCGAAAATCTTAAGTTTCTCTAATAAATTTCTTTCCCATTCGTGTTTTGAAATGCAGAGTACCTGGACGTTGTCCCTTTCAGATACTCATACAGAGACATTTTTTTTGCTTGAGAAGATAGCCCCAGGTGCTCCATAGAGATGAGTTCTGCGGGCATCTCATCTTATTATCCCTCATTGTCTGGGCGCCGACCAGAAAAAAGTCTAAATCTACAGACCCAAACACGCTAATGCCCGTGTATCTATCCAATTTCCTTTGTATATAAAGAAAAAAAATTACAATAATATTCTCATTATTTGTATACACTAATACATTTAGGAAAACTTAAGAAATGAAATGATTGATAGTAGCCATGCAACTCCTTTGTGACGGAAATCATTTCAACCGTATCTCCTGGAACAAGAGTCTTAGAACGATGTTCGATGATATATATCAAGAACAGAAATACAAGTTTAAGGTAATAGATACATCAACACAAACGGGATTACTATTCAATGGATCTTTCTCTTGTCTTACACTCGTCCCTCCCGAGTCTACAAAGCTCACAATGGGGAAACTGCGCACCACACGTCAGCCGTTCTACATACAAGCCCATCCGCCACACAAGACAATGCCAGTCCCCTGAAGGTCAACCTCGACATCACCAAGGTCAGACTAAGCTGACAGATGGCCACCGAAAGGTCAAGCAAACCTCTCAGGTCAAGGTCAGAGTCTAATGACACTGTTGGCCTTCGGCAGGAATAAATGGAATCGTTCTTCCGCTAAGGTGATTTGCAACTCGAGAAACATGACAACATACTGAGGTATATATGCAGGGCAGATTTGCCGTCCAGTGGCGAGGCTCCACTGTAAGTGGCATTATTGCCGGGAAATGTTTATATGCAAAAGAGGGACTGGTGGTGAATAGGCTGGGAACTGGATACCATTACCATATATTCATTTATACAGATGACATCGTCCATAGACGGCCCGTTACCACTGAGTGAGTATAATGGGCAGCGCACACTATATTAACTACTATCAAAGTGTTTGTCACTCTCCAAAATGATCTTTCGCGCTGCCTGGACCTATACTTGGAGAGTGTGTCATTTCATATTCTTCAAGCCATTTTTCCATGCTCTAATTTCCCTTTCTGTGTATTTTGAATGAAAATTACCATAAAGCTAGACTTTATCATCAATTTTGTAAGCTTTGAATATTTCTTGGTATTTCGGCTCTCAGAACCTACATAGAACACAATTGCTTGGTCCGAAATTGACGTCCATGGATTGACAAATATTGAACTAAACCAACCTCTTAGTTGGAATAGAGTGGAGAAAGAGGTGGCAGCCAATCTAGTCCTGAGCACACTTGACTTCATAGAAGCGGAGTGGTGCAGGTTATTGTATTTGTGAATATTCAGAAACATTCTCATTATAGGTTCAAATGCCTATCTTAGCATATTTCCAGAATGCTTCATCTAGACTCCTTTCAATTGGTATTTTCAACTAACAGCACAAGTAAACCCCCTTGAATATTTGATCAAACCCTTATTGCTGTTCTATCAGATTTTGGAAGGGAAAAATCGGGGGAAAAATCTAGCGGGAAAAATGACCAGGCAGTGTGGGGAGTAAAACATTAGTAAGAAAGGATCCCGAGAACTGTTGATTTGTGTACATAGAAAGGTGAGGTGGATTTTAAAGAACATCACCATGTTGAGGTGGCCTGAGGCATCTTTCGGCAGCCTGGCAGCAGCCTGTTGCCGAGGGTCCGGCTGGGTTATGGCCAGATAGTGCAGCATTTTGACGATTATAAATGTAAATCTTGAAACTTTGGAAATCTGTAACCTAAGGGAATATATTTATCACAGTTATATGGCCATACTTTGGTGTCCATTGGCACAGCATAAGAAGAAAATGAGACAGAATATAGAGGAAACGTGAAACGAAGAGCACAACAGTCTGGAGAGGACTGGGGGTCCCCGACATACCCTGGAGAGATGACCTTTACTGTACTACGCCAGGGCACATTGCCGGCACAATGGTCAGTGGCCTGGGAACCCGTCTGGGTGTTTTTCTCCCTGGTTTTTTTTTCTTGGTTTAATCTTTTTCCGCTTTGTTGTTGAGGCTCAGTTCAGAATCTATTCTGAAGACAGCTCCTTTGTCGTTAGCCTTGACGGTTATTCAGACTGATACCAAAAGGACAGGTGAAAACCTTGTGGCACTTCCCCAGTATAATATAGGCGGAAATTACAGTTTGTTTGAACGTCCTACGTAATTAGTGAACAATGGGTTTGAATCCGTATACAATAGTTATGATAGCTGACAGTTTTCAAACAATGGGTACTGGTTTACCGAGTCCCCATACATTTTCAATGGGAACTTGGTATACCATACATTATTAAAGAAAATAACCCTGGAGGCTATATCTGAAAGATGTTGATTGTTTACCAAGCATCGTAATGACCCATCTACATGTGCGGAATTCCTTTTGGTGATACCGAGGAATTTTTCATATCGAATTTACTCCCTCACGCAGAATAGCGACCCGAAGTCGAAATCGTTGTTCCAGATTCTAAAAGAAAACTAGGATCTCTATGTAATAGGGGAAAACCGCCATCCCTGGACTATGGAGAATTGATGAGCTATACAATGCAAACAGGTTACTATGGAGAACAGACAGGCTATATGCTGCAAACAGGTTACTATGGAGAATTGATGGGCTGTACAATGCAAACAGGTTACTATGTAGAACTGACAGGCTATATGCTGCAAACAGGTCACAATGGAGAACAGAGGAAATAATGTCAACTGGGGCATGGAACAAGGATTCACATCCCAGAGCTGTACGATTATCATAACACCTACACACACCTACACACACCTACACCACTCTCTCCCCAGAAGATGAATTGAACAGGAGACTAAAACAGGAGTGGGTACATCCCTTGTGTCAATCCCCTCCTTTCTGTCCCTTGATAAACTGCCCTTGAATAAAGTGGGCTCTCACTCACCACCTCCGTCACACTATGAAACTGCCCCCTGTCAGCGCCTGTGTGCTGAGTGCCCTCACAGCGGGGGGCAGTCTGAGCAGGTCACCAGGGGGCACTGACCTCAGCGAGCTGCTCCTCAGTGCGCACTCCAGCCACCAGGGGGCGAGGTGTAGCCTCACTCCCCCAGCAGAGACCTTCCATCACCAGGCGTATCTCTGTCACAATGGGCTACCTTTTGGGAGCAAAATTGTCGCGTGTACCACGTTGAAGAGATTTTTGGTTTTGTTTCAAAAGTCTATGAAGCACATGCATTATACAATACACACGAAAGACTTCTACCGGTTGTTTGTGCTGCCGAATCTGGTAACGGTGTATGACACCACTACTTTCTTCTTAATTCACCTGTTGCAAGGTTTGGGTTTGTACTCATTTAAAGTGGCATTGGCATTAACTTTGGATTGACTCTCGACTGGTTCACAGCCGAAGGAGAAAACAGGTCATTTCACAATCTCGATTTCTTTCACACTCAAGGTAATATTTAGGTATGTCCATGGCTTTCAACGAGAATAAACTCACGTCTACGTATGCCAGGGATGTTTAGTTGAGGTCAGGAAAAATAGTAATGTGAAATGTACCGCGTCAGAGAGGCTGGGAAAACATGGAAAACATATCAGTGTTGGCCATGGAATGGGGCTGAGGTGTGAGGGCAGGTTTGAATCATTTCTATTGTTTGAATGAATCCAATTCATTCTCTCCTGGTTTAACATAATAAAAAATAATTTCACAAATTGGAAATTAAAACGAGGATTTTCCTTGGATAACAGTAAAACTGACATCTCTGGATGTGGGGCAGACCAGTACACAGAATCTACTCGGAGAGTGGGTAGGTGAGTGTGTGGACATGGGGCGGTTCATTTGACCCTCCTCAGACCCGGAGCACGCTATCCGCCTTTATTGCCCCACTCCTACCGGGCCTCACTTCAACACAGGGACTCCCACCCCTCTACCTCACCCCTCCCTCTCTTCACCCACTCACCCTCAGTGCCCGGTCCGCCCGCTGGGCAAAACAATACTGCCCCATTAGAGAGGGTTGGTGGGCGCGAGGAGGGGAAACACCCGCTGCCGGTCACTCACCCCTCCTACCCCTCCTCCACCCCAACCCCTGGAGGAGCCCCCGAGCCTCGAGCCAGGATTGGTCAATTAGCCGGAAATGAGCGCTGTCTTGACAAGGCAAAGGTGAAGGCCACTGGCGCATTGTGGGATCGAACATTTGGTGGAGCGCAGTGAGATGGCTGCTGAGTGGTCACGTGTTACGGACCAGGTGCATTCTGGGTGAACTTTCCCTTCTTCTTCCTGGTAGATGTTAACCTAGACTTGGGTACTCGTGGCGACAATCAAAGGGGTGTTTTTTTTATATATTTACTCATACCTTCAGTCTGGCTGTTCCTATAGCGCAATAGTGGGAAACTGATTTCGGGTTTTGGAATTCGATAAACTATATTTACCGAGGCTTGGCTGAGATAAGTACATTACAGGATTCTGACCGAGAAAAATTCCGGAATTCTAACTCCCACTATCGGTTTCCTTATTATCATAAACCTTGAATTCTTTAAGTATATCGAGATAAACTTTTACCTTCGAATATTAACATTATGTCGACGGCTATCACACATGAACGCTGTTTATTCTTCACGACACGGACTGCCATGATATGGCCTCTGTGCAGCTCCAAACATGTCACATGGTTAACTTTGGTAAGAAAACCTCAGCCTTGATATACATACTGAGCAGCAGTATGTAACTCTGGAATGTTCGGCTGTAAGTATAACTAGGAGCAAATGGCATGTTCATCATTGAAGAATGAGCGTGCAATTGTAAATGAATAACAATTAAAAGGTTTGGGTTACATCCAAACATATCGAGCACCAGTGGGTCTTGAGGCATTTCGGTCTTGAGTGATTGGTCGTTGTCAGCTGGGCATGCCTCTAGGACCCTGAGACACTGACACCCTGCTCCTTTCCCAAATTCACAGTGAATAGTACACATATAGTGAAGGGAAGGTCTATATGTAACCACTCTAACCTTTAGGCAAAGTATATAGCGCAGCCAAGCACGCGCTAATGTTTTCTGAACCGAACTTGTCGTTCCATATTTCATTTACAGTACCCTTCAAGTGATTATTTTCCAATGAGGACAATCTCTCATGGGTAGAAGGTTTTACCCTGTTTATTTACACAATACAATTGCGAAAAAGAAAATAAAGAAAGTTATGCTAACATTTTCTCAAGGTTATGAATTAATTAATTCCTGAAGGTTACTTGGCGTCCGCCGCAGTCGCCTCCAGAATCCATATTATTCTCAACGAAGCCACAACATAAGCGCAAGACAATGATGTTAGCTTGGTTGACACTAGTTGCGTAATTCCAATTCAGTTCAATATGTTCACAAGCAAATTGAGACGGTCAGGAAACAGACTTTGCTGAATTAGGAACCAGAGTTGGTGACATTGCTTTTTTCAACGCCTCCACCGTTTCCATTTACAACTGATGCCCGAAGAACCTAAGCGAGAACTCGCATGACTTGTTGAATTATTTGGCGTCAGTTGGACTTCTCGTTAATTATGATCTCTCCAAATGGGCGATAGAAGCAATTTAAACTGCCAGACACCAGAATAACATTGTTTTCAGTTATACCAGCTTCTGGTTGTATCCAGTCTATGTGGATAATGAGTATACTAATCTCCGTAATACAGCGTATAATGGTATGGTTTATTTGTTTATTTGTTGGGGTAGTTTAACGTCTAATATGTTCCATTAGACTTACTTTGAGTTTGATGGATCTATGAGATAAATTCAGGTAGAAATCTCACCCCTACACATTTACTGAGGTGAGTTCTTTTATGAGCCCAGTGCTCTTTACCACTGAGCTAACTCCCCACCCTGGTAGCTTTAGTTATGCTTGCATGCAAGCATATCCGGCCTGCACCGCGTGGAGGCAAGGCGACCAAAAGGGTGAACAGATTGATCATTGCTGTCCACAACAGCAGGCCAGTGGCATGGAGTAAGACAACAGTTGCAGCAGAATTTCCGTCAGCCGACAAAAGCCTCGACCAATGATCCCTTCCAATATGAAATCAGAAAGTTTCTCAGTGATACTGGTAATCAGTGGCCACTCAACTTCTTGCCTACCAAACGATTTTGGGATCTCTGACTCCGGGAGGAAACTGAGAGCGTATGGCGCGTCCACCACCTCCCTGACGTCACAAGTAATTCTCCCCAGGCAGACGTTCATTGAGCGTGACGTTTCTCATCTCCCCAGAGAAGAGTTACAGAAAACCTCTCTGATTCCTCTCGCCTGCAGCCGGATACCCCCTGAAGGTAATCCGCACCAGTCTCACCTCTGACTCCAGAGGTGGGGGGCGGGTATGGGTGGCCGGACGTGTGACTTGAAAATATTGATCAACCACCAAGCCAAGCCTATGAGTGATTTTTTGTTTATTTTTAAGAAGAAAAAAAAGATGAGTGTTTGATCTGTGTCCCCGTTCGCCATCGAGTTTGGAGCACTCTGTAATATAAACGAGGCGAGTGAATATTCCAAAGCGCTCCAAAGCGAATGGGGACTCAGACCAAACAAGAAAATGTTTCTGATTTAATCTTAGCTTGGAAATATTTATCTGTTTATCGCTCAGAGAGTTGCCATACTCGCAAGCCTGTTGAGTGCGAGTTCCTAATGGTAAGCCTATGGATATTTATACCAGGCTAAGATAATACAAATGGTCAACAATTACAAGTCCTTTTCCAAACTCTTCTTAACAGCCACATTGCCCAGTAAATTTTTCTATAATACACGACATTGAAAATTAGGAGCAAGAACATCCAGATTTTGTACTATGTCTAATATACGTATGTACAATTATGTGCCTGGTTAATTGTTGATAGAAATCTCCATATCAGTATCAGATCCACCACAATTGTGCAGACGGAAGAACACAAATTCCATGTATAACACATCAGCATATTATATTTTTTCCCACGCTCGTGGTGCTCTACAGGCAGTAGTTTGGCGTGTTTCCCATGGTATCAGCGACCCGCACGGGCCTGATAAACCTGCAAGTCAATTATCAATTCGCAGTCTCCAATCACCATAGTGGCGGCTGCGGGCTGATGTGTTCTCACTAGGCCACCATTGATTCAACAAACAGCCACGGATGTCAGTTGAAGTCAGGGGGAAAAGTGGAAATAGTTGCACGTGGATCCTTCTGGTTTAGATATCGGGAAAACTTGGATAATATGTCCTTGTCGGCTATGGCATGGGACTGAGGGTCTGTGGGGAGGTTTTATTGGCGTTAAAGGGGCTAAATCAATATCATCTAAGTTTGACACAAGGAAAAGAAATTACATACTGAATATGAAATGCGGATTTCCACGGAAAATGGAAAACTGACAAACTGAAAAAGTTCCGAGGCCATCCAGTACATACGAAATATTTCTGAAAATATTGCATTTTGACCGGTACTTGGAAGACCGATAATTATGGTGATTGTACTATGTCACCTTTTTCTTTATTTGAACTTTTAGAACCCCCCCACCCCCGACCACCATCTCCATCTTGTACGCATTAGATTAAATAAGAGAATTAAAAAAAATGTTTAGCCCAAAGGCTGCTTGGCTATGGGGAGGTCGATGTTATCGTTATCTAATAGACAGCAAGTAGATCAAGGAGGATCGATGTGATGGACCATCTCATACTAGTTTAGATGAATCATGTATACACCAGAACAAGATAAATCCACCTGGATCATAACACTTGGAATGGCCACACTACACAGGGCAGCTTACTCACTGCTGTGGGAGGAATATCTACACAATATTGACTGGTTTCAGATACAAACAGTCATATGCTCCGAGGAATTGATGCATTGTAATATCCGAGCGCATGCAACCGCTCCAACTCCGAAGAGCATACAACCGCTTTTATCTGGAACCAGTCTATTTTGTATATATTATCCACCTTTTCCTGACAAGTGGTGTACCGATATTAGTTCATTTAGGTACGCACTATTTTTCAGTATGCATTATTTAACATTATGCCTGCTTTATCGGAACCTGGGGGGATACAACATATATGTGTATGCTCCACGTATGGTAATATACACTCCCTGTGTGTTTTCTATTGATACTTTGCATTAGGTGGATAATGAAAGACACTACGCTATGTAGACACCACGCTAAGGACACTACGCTATAAACACTGGACAGAACACCATGGTTTCCTATGATGTCGGTGTGACCCCCTGGGACACTGTACTATGGGGTTTGAGGGAACAATTTTAAAAAAGTATTTCTGATATACCTGCAAAGTTAGCATTAGTTTATTTCATATTCACTCTTACTTTCATCCAATGAATAGAAGCAATTTCAGCGTTAATACACTGTGGCGTAGTATCCACCGTTCATCCCACAAGAAACGTAGCGTGCTGGCGATGTTGAGTCCAGAGACCAGTGGGAGCAGGTCTGGTGTACAGGTAAGTGGACACCTGAGATCTTCACACTGCCCCCTCTCACGTACCCACCCTGGAGGTAGCCCAGCTGCCAAGTGCCACACGCTGCATATCTACACCCGTCTACCTGTCACTGTCTGGAGGAACATCGACACTTTACCCCTATTATTATATACCTGTGTCCGAATGTCTATTAAATACTGCCCGCTGCTAGGGGTGCAGTAATAATAATGTTCGTACCCGCTGTGACTGTGACTTTATAAGTCATTAAAATGGAGTTTTTAATTATCTTAAGGTATATAATAATAAGCAAACATCCTGACTGTGGGCAAAACTTTTATTGTTCTCGGTCATTTTTTGTTTTTCGGACGGCCTTCTGCCTACGGCGTCAGGCCATGCGAAAAACCAAAAATGACCACGAACAATAAAAGTTTCGCCCACAGTAAGGACGTTTCCTAATATTCCAGGGATGTCAGTTGGAATCAGGAAAAAAAAACAGAGTATGGGGTATTTATGCTTTATCTTAATATGCTTATTGGAATTCAAAAATCTAAAACAATGAGGTCAATATGGTATGTTATTAGTTTCTTACTATTGGCTGGAGGACCCATTAAACTAACCCCTTCCCAGAAAGTTCAGGGAGCTAGGAGCGGGGCTACCAGAAAGGTGGATCACCCTGAGTTAATCCTATGCACTGCAATAGACACACATGTTGCTGATCTAGGGCCCGTTTAATAATCTAGGGTCGTAAATGAAGACCCTTTTCTGTAACTCCTACAAGGGATATCGTTTAATAATATGTTCGTTATAGCAGTATTAATCGTTCATAAGGTCGTCCATAAGTGTTGAATAACGGTGACCCACATCATCCCTGGATCTCTATGGCATACAGAAAAGGGGCGACATGTGAGACCTTAGATTATTAAACCGGCCCCTGCTTCGATAGGGAGCCAAAGTGAAACCGCTGAAACCACAGATACCCACCTACAAAACACCATTTCCGGTGGCCAGTAAGAACGAGGCCTAGTGCTAAAGCTATGGGGGTTTGAGGCTAGACTTTTGTTTTTGGTCCCGTTTGTTACTTTTGAAGTAAAGTTTATAACTATCGTCTCTGAATAACTCTGTTTCGAAACTACGATGACAGTTGTTAAGTTTATTAAAAATTTGGATCTAAAAGATTGGAGAATGACACATATAATCTTGAACCTACATAGTCAAAGTACTGAGCGCCTATACCCGGAAATAGTATTTTTTACCGGCTATCTGTGGTTGCATCGGGTTCACTTTGGCTCCCTATTGGGTGACCCTCTCGATGAGCAGATTGCTGTTAGTTAATTTCTGTGACCTGTGAATGCTTTCGCAGATTTTCTCTGCTATCGACCTAGATAGGTAAGTTGGGTCAAAATCCTCGATCACGATTGCCTATCTAGTAACCCTCTATGACTATGTAGTACTGTTCCTCTACCCACCTTAAGAATGTAAATACTAGAGGTACCAGAGCCAGTTTCTATGGAACAACAGCCAGGAAAGCCTGCAAGATGTATAACATCCTAGGACAATTTATCATTCAACCTCTGTACATATACAGTAGAGCTAAGACCTCTAGTACTATAGCGCTCCGTCGTGTAATAACATCCTAACGGACAGACTGCTGATGCTATAACAGGAGGCCTTATGTCACGTGGGAGCCCCCCCCCCCTCCCGGCCTGCTGCCGACCCTGGAGGCGGCCAGGCTGCAGCTCACAGACGGCTGGAGGTGCCTGAAGCACCCCATAATGGGGCGCCGACTGTCACCCCACCAAAGACGTAATAAAGAAAAAAAGATCATCGATAAATATACATGTACATTATTGAGTTTCTAGTGATTTTACACTATCGGATCAGGGATGTCAGGTGGGGTTCAAAAACAGGTGGAAATATTTTTTCCTGTGGAATTTAATGCATCGGTGAGACTGGGAAAACTTTACAAGACGTCGGTTTGGCGACGGCATTTGGCTGAAGGTCTGTTTTATTGAGTGAATGAGGCTCAATTAATATCATTTTTGTCTTACACAAGAATAAATCTTTCTAAATGCTAGAAATGAAAAAGTGGGAGCTTTACAAAAAAATTATGATTACGGGAAAGTGGATAGCCATAGAGTAGGACTGTCGGCTGCAATATATACTTTTAGCTTAATCTCAATGATAGAGGATTCGGGAGCAAAATTCATTATGTTATTGTACGTTAACATTTTCCTTGGACAGATAACGTGCAGATGTTGAATCTGGGAAACAGGGTATTTTTTTCAGGCCGACACAGAAACCATCACATGAATCTCTGACAAGACGAATTCCTCGTCTATTTTGTTCACACATGTCGCCCCATACCTAGGCTACACTAACTGGTAGAGCGGCCGAGGGTGTGGGGTGTGTGACAAGTGAGGGGTGGGTGGGACTGTAGAGCGGCGCCCACCCTGGAGGTATCTATATAGAGACAGCTGGAGGAAGCTGCCAGAGGCCGTTAGTCGCTCCAGGGGCTGACCTCCGGCCGTCAAGGACAGCCGGTCAGGTTAGATAACCCCCTCCCGTCTCCCCGCCAGCCTGCCCTATGCCCTCCTGTATGAGGCCCACCTGGAGGTACCACCCCCTGTAACCTATCCACACACACACACATCACCCCCTGAACCAACCCCAACCCCCACACCAGCCCTGTAACCTATCCCCACACAGCGCCACCCCTAATGACCCCCAACCCCTCACCACCCCTGTAACCTATCCACACACACACCCCCCCTGAACCAACCCCAACCCCCACACTAACCCTGTAGCCTACCTACACACCGCCACCCCTAATGAACCCCAACCCCTCACCACCCCTGTAACCTATCCACACACACACCACCCCCTGAACTAACCTCAACCTCCACACTAACCCTGTAGCCTACCTACACACCGCCACCCCTAATGAACCCCAACCCCTCACCACCCCTGTAACCTATCCACACACACACCACCCCCTGAACCAAACCCAACCCCCTCACCACCCCTCTTACCTACTCCCTACACACCACTCCTCTAACCTCTCTATATACACATCACCCCTCTAACCTACCCACACACCACCCCTCTAACTTATCTACACACACCACCTCTGTAACCTACTGCCAACACACAACAGCCCTCCATCCTACCCCCCCCCCCCCCCCACACACACACACACCCCCCCCCCCACCCTATCCCCCCACCCACACACACACCAACCTTCTAACCTACCCCCCACACACGAACCTTCAACTATACCCCCACACTGACTACCCCTGTAACCTACACCACACACACCACCCCTTCACCTTACTCGCACACACACCACCCCCTACCCTATCCCAACACACTAGCCCTCCAACCTACCCTCATCACCACCAACCCTCTAACCTATCGACATCTGCACCGTCCCTCCATCCTATCCGCACACTGGTTGATGTTTAGATTCTCCATCTCTACCCCTCGTGGGGGGACGTGGGGGGTGGGGTAGTGTTGAGTATATGTATATATATACACTGTGTGGGCGAGTGAGTGGGTGGGTGAGAGCAGGCTGGGCTATCTATGTAGGGGTAATTGGGGTTGTGCGTATACGGGTGTAGAGATACCAGTAATTGGTGATTACATACATGGGTATATGTGATGCTGTTGGGAGCCTTCATCTGACTTCATTAAGATGGTACAGATATGAGTTAGGGTTCTTGTTAACCCTAGGGGGTACAGCTTCGAGGCCACATACCCGCCCTCTACATCGATAAATATCTCCTATATCCTCTGTCCTTACACGGCCCTGTGGTAATGTGCACTATTCATCAATCACAAAAATAACCAAATCTATCAGCAGTGTATTTGGAACCTTCATCACCCAAAGGCAGGGACTGTAAATAGACTAGGAACAAATGGCTTATACATCATCGATGAATGATTATGGAATTGTAAAAAAGTGAACAGTCAGGCGATTTGGGTTTACACAGTCAATGGACCGTTCGCTGTGACTCACTTGTCAACTAGCCAACCAGTTCCTGGTTACCATCATTGGTCATGGTCAGCTTGGAACTCCTCTAAGACACTGGTCCTCTGCACCTTTCACAAAGTCACAGAGTTCGCACGAAGCTGGTGAAGGGATAGTGGTTGCAGCACTGAAAGTACACTAAGCTAGCAGGGTATCTGACTGTGTCCCACGGGACAATAAACCGTTACTGAAGTGCTGTATGCCACGTGATACAGAATCCATTACCTGGCTGTCGCTTTGTTTGCCTGCCATCATGCACTGATGTCCTGTATATTAAGATTATCTGAAGGTCAGAATTCAGCCAGTTCAAAGCTCTTTTACCACAACTATCACAGCTGGGAATGAAGGAGAACGGTGACTGTAGTGGGACTTAAACCCAGTGCAACCTTGTGATTACTAGTCCAGAGCTTTAACCAATGAGTTAACTCCCCACACACATATTGATAGAGTTAGTAACAACCTGGTCCCTCATACATGAATTCTTACTCATATGATGTACCCATATGAGTTGTCATCCCACATGAACTAATGCTTGAAGGAAACCTCGTATATAAACTGTCGTTCAAACATACTTCTTATGACATACTTCATTCATAAACCACATAGCTAGAAATATCCATAAGAGTATGTGCCTACATTATGCTGCAGGTTTAGAGCAGATTGTCACACATAACTGCTTACGTGAAGGTCGACCTGAAGATTGAGTGGTTGCATGACCCAGTTGATAGAATATTGCGAATTAGTAATATTCAAAGACCATCATTTAAAAATTCCCTCTCCTACATCATGTCAAAATTTATTGTGCTTTAGAGATTGCCTGCGTGATCTCCTTAGCCTAAACACTATTCCCTAACTCGAAGCGAGCCATGCGCACATGGTGATATTAACATAATCCTGGCGTTAACTTCATGAACTATCTTCTCGGGATGAGCCTATAGGGCCGAACACTGGGCTCTGTCTTGTCACCGTGTAGCACGCCTAGGTCCGGGTCGCCGCTAACCTCACGGAGTGCGTAAAGGGGTAGTGGGAGGCCCGTACCCTGCACAACGTTGTGGCCATACCTTAGTGTTCCCACCCCTCTTCCTCACCTCCACCCCTTACATCCCTACAGAGGGCGGCGCTCGGCCGCTGTCCTAATGTATTGTTGCTCCATCTTATTGATTTTACAGTAATCTCCTTGTCCCGGTGGGGGTGATGGCCGGTCGTTGGTGGGAGGCGCGGAACGGCGGCCGCTGGATGAGCAGCGAGGGAAGCATGTAGAGTGTAGGGACCACATTAGACAACGCGGGATGGGCAATGGGGATTCTTTAGTGGTAAAGGCATGCAGAAAGCAGGGACCATATTAGACAATGTGGGACGGACAGTGGGGATTCTTTAGTGATAAAGGCATGTAGAGAGCAAGGACCATGTTAGACAATGCGGAATGGGCAGCAGGGATTCTTCACTGATAAAGGCATGTAGAGTGTGGGGACCATATTAGACAATGCAGGATGGGCAGCGGGGATTCTTTAGTGATAAAGGCATGTAGAGTGTGGGGACCAGATTAGAAAACGTGGGATGGGCAGCGGGGATTCTTTAGTGATAAAGGCATGTAGAGTGTTAGACAACGCGATAGTTCAGTTCAGTGAAGTGATGGCAGATAGGTGGAAAGGTGAAGGTAGACGGGAGATATTAGTGGTGAAAGACAGAGATATAGTGAAGCCGGATAGGGGTATACTGATTATGGCAGACAGAGAGTGAAAGCGGGGGCAGTAAAGAGATGTGAAAGAGGAAGAGACGAGAGCAGCGGGTCACAGAGGCAGGCGCTGGGAGAGCAACAGACGGTCAAAAGCAATATGGCCAACACAAAACCCTTTCTGATCCCATCCGGATCCAGATCTTCTATTATTTCACTAAAGAACTATAATGAACTCCGAAATAAAACAAAAGAGTGTTTTTCCCAAATGATTAGGAAACAAATAAATCAGACCAGATAGGATGAATGGCCCTGTAATCTTCCTCCATGCGACTGGGTTTTTAAAAAATAATTTATTGGTAAAACAATTTCTCTCATTTTTCCCCACACTAAGTTTTGACTATTTACAAAATTCTGGGGCTGATAACCACAAACCTTACATGGGATATAGGAATGGAGGCTGTTATTATTGGATATATGGATGCTAGTTGCGATCAGGAAAAAATGGAGACTTTTCTCAATTGACTTTGCTGCTTCAGAAAGACCGAGAAAACGTGGAAAACATAGCGGTATTGGCCACGGTGTGGTGTCGAAGATGATTGTTGAATTTTAAACCACTGTTATTCTACAGTCAATGAAACTCAATTGATTACTATTACCATTAAATAATGTACATTGGAAACGAAAACATGAATTTCTATGGGGAACAAATGGGTGTCTACTATCTATGTTGGATGGCTCTAGATGTAGGTAATCGCTCTTCATTGACTCATACAAGGTGAGGTTGACCTTCCGGCCGGCTAAAACGGCCCCTTTTTGTCCATCGCTGTACTAGGTCCTTGTGACGGTCCTTCATGACTGATCACTGGATGAACCCCCGCCTGTATGGACCCGGTTGATGGAGCGGGCGGGGTGTGGTTATTACACACACGACGTCTTGTAGACAAACCTGAGGGCTGGCCCCACCATCCACAAAGCCCTTATTTGGCGGCAGATACATTACTGATGCCCTACACTCTGTGTCAGGAGCCCCTTCTCTTATAGTTTCCTCGCTAGGAATACGACGGTACCCACTTCAGCACCCTCACTAGTTGTTACGAACTCCCGAAGCTACATAAACTGTCAAAGCCCGACTGAGAAAGATATATGAACTGTGAGCGCAACAAAGGTAAGCTCAATTTGCTAGAGACCGAATAAAAAGGTTGAACTATGGTAAACGAGTGGCAATCGTCAAATAAAGAAGTTAGTAAGGTACTTAGAGAAGATAAGCAACACTATTCTAGCTGAATAATGTTCTATCAATCAAAAGATTTAAAGAATTTTTCTAAAAGGAACAAAAAAAAATAAGTCCACAAGGAAAAGTTTTGATCCAAATGAGATCGAAGACAGTGTGCAAAAGAACTTTGGTATGTTTTTCTAGGCATTTGTTTAATGTCACTATGTCAAAACGAGAACAATGTACTATTACACGAAGGCTAACTACTTGTATCAGAATTACTCACCTAAGGGGGAGATGCAATAAAGATATTAAAAAAATAAAGAAAAGATAAAAAGGTCAACTGATCACATGTAATTGAAAGAACTGAATAAAGACCCTTATACTTGAAGCTTTCCTGTAAGTAAAGCACATTACATTTGACATTAAGGTCTGGCACTTCTGGAAAAGTTTCACCTTTCTATTTCATGAATGTTCTGTGTTTACATTATGATATCATGTAGATCTTCATAAGCATTCCAGAAGCACTATCTACACTCAAAGGAGGTACATGTAGTCGGTATCTTTTGGCGGCCTCTTGTCGGCTGGGTACCGCAGGAGTACTGCCCACATGGGAAGTTCAACCTGGGTCAAATCGGGACATGACCGGGTGCGGCCAACTTGTAGATCTTGTCGAATATCGATCGTTATAAATGGTATCAGTTATCTATCTGTGTGTATGAGTACTTGCATCTCAGATGGCAAAATTGTAGAGAGTAACGGACAAGACAATCCCTGATCCTAATGTCCATGCCACCATAGCCTGACTATATAGTATAGGCTGGTTGGACACACTCCGGCATCTGATAGTGTATGCCATCAAGGTGGAATGCCTGCTGTAAGAGTTCTTGTTATCAGTAGTGAAGTTGATTATTTTTCTCTTCTGCCTCTTTCTATGCTCAATGAATGTATCTAAAAAAAACGAAATCCCTATGAAGTTGCAAACCTAGGACAAAGGCTTCATCAGCATCTATGTGTTTAGCTGAGAGAGCTAGTGATATGACTAAGAAGTCTAATGAATGCAGAATTAAATCCTGCTCTTTTTGTGACCTTGTTGGTATAGTGCTGTAGTAAATGATGACAAAACAAAAATCATGCTATATGAGGGTGGTTGTGGCCCATTAGATTGTAGGTTAACTCTCGACTGCAGAGCCGTCCCAAGGCGCTAGAAAATATCATGCAAGGAGGTCAGGGTGAAGGTCGGGGTTTGCAGCCAATGCAGTCATTGGCTGCTCAGTCTACTGTATTCCTTATATGGAATTAGTGTAATGGGAGAACTCCATGGTGATATACACCTGTCCATGTGTTGGAATTTAAGCACACCCAATACCTGAACTATTCTTAAACAAAGACAGTGAGTCATATGTAGTTACCATGTTTAAAGGTTTTTCACACAAAATGGGAAGGGACCCATCAATTGTATAAATTAATTGTATATAAGAAAGTAATATGTAGTTAGCATAAATACAAGTTACAAAGCGGTAGCCATGCACGCTTAGACAAATGGACTTTGAGGTTGCAACTACTTTAAGTCCTCACTTCACGATTAAGGCAGTCGTTAGTATGTATATAATCCACTGCAATTCAGAAAAGTTAGTTTATATGGGGCTATTCTTATGATTCACTGCAGTTCTGAATAAATATGGTTATATATTCCATATATACAGTGATAGAAATCGCAATCTGGTGATGTTACTTCACACTGAAAAGTAGATCTAATTAATATTCACTCCATTTTTCTGCTCTTTACGGATTACAGTGATTATCATTGGTGATATGCGCATGCTGCGGCCACGCCTCTGCCCTCCAGCCTACCAGTATCCGGCCCCCGATTGCCATCTCGCTCACCACTCAATCATGTCCTTATCATTATATGTGTCTGATGTGTATCTGCTCCAGTGGCTCCCTGAACGAGTAGCGGGTCCTAACTACGTCCCACAAAGAGCGTTACGTCGGCCGCTGCCTGTGTTGCCTTCCCTGATGTTTGGTGTGAATTTGTGATGTGTGGTTAAATCTGGGTGTTTTTTTTCTGAAAATACTTTATTGGATCTCGTAGTTTATACAAGCTATCTCAGTGCATTGCCAATAAAGTGACGAACCATCAGCCTATTGGCTGGTTTTCACAGGGAAACATTTTTAGTGAAAAGAAAGATTTACACCATCAAACATAGACTTACAAGGTTATACATGTATTATTTCTATCCGAGTCTTGGTCTTCCCCTGTTCTTAGATAGATGTAGATGGTACATGGAATGTCTAGTTGGTATACGGTTTGTGTGTGTATATAATCATGCGCCCTTTATTGTTTATAAACGCTAGAGTTATAATGATTGTGTGGAGTTTAAATTCGATAAGATATACATGGCTCAACACTTTATTAAGCAATAAAGCTAATCAGACTGCCCCTATTTGACTATTAGATAGAGTATCAAACCTACTAAATAAATGGTGTGTGATATGGGTATGGTATAACGTAAATGAGAAATGTCCTAAGGGATGCCTACCAACCAGTACCATCACCGAATTCCCTCTACCATCCAGGAGATTAATTCCCACCGAAGGCTCTCACCACCAATTATGAACTACCACCATCGCTGTCGCTCTCCAACCCACTCTCCAAGCAGCGTTGTCCCCGGGGATGGGCGGTGGGCCGTGTCCCATGTCACCCTGTCCGAGTCGTCGGCCGACCCTCGCCCCGGGGGACGCTGGCCGCGTTCCCCGGCACAAAGTGCGGACGGGCCGGGGTCGCCGCCCGCCCGGCGCCCCGTAACTGACACCGTGAACACGGCGCCCGCTGGGAGCATGCCGAGCCTTGCGGTGGCACCTGTGGAAGGCTGTGGTAGTGATGGGAATGGATTTGAGCTCTGGCAAATTCAATATTCGCGGTATTATGATACCCTCGCGTCGGTCCCTCCTGACACCTGTACCGCCCCCGCTGTGATTCTCCGCCTCGCTCTCAGCACCCACATACTGCCTCACCCCCACCTGACAGTCTCCACATAGCCTCACCCCAGTCCCAACCTCAACTTCCACATACTGCCTCACCCCCACCTGACAGTCCCCACATAGCCTCACCCCAGTCCCAACCTCAACTTCCACATACTGCCTCACCCCCACCTGACAGTCTCCACATAGCCTCACCCCAGTCCCAACCGCAACTTCCACATACTGCCTCATCCACACTTCACACTCCCGATATACCTCACACAATCACCTCACAGCCCTCATACAGTCTCATCCCAGCCCTACTCTCAGCATCCACATACTGCCTCACCCCCACCTGACAGTCCCCACATAGCCTCACCCCAGTCCCAACCTCAACTTCCACATACTGCCTCACCCCCACCTGACAGTCTCCACATAGCCTCACCCCAGTCCCAACCGCAACTTCCACATACTGCCTCACCCCCACCTGACAGTCCCCACATAGCCTCACCCCAGTCCCAACCTCAACTTCCACATACTGCCTCACCCCCACCTGACAGTCTCCACATAGCCTCACCCCAGTCCCAACCGCAACTTCCACATACTGCCTCACCCCCACCTCACAGTCTCCACATAGCCTCACCCCAGTCCCAACCTCAACTTCCACATACTGCCTCACCCCCACCTCACAGTCCCCACATAGCCTCAGCATCCACATACTGCCGCACCCCCGCTCCAGTCCCCACATAGCCTCACCCCAGTCCCAACCTCAACTTCCACATACTGCCTCATCCACACTTCACACTCCCGATATACCTCACACAATCACCTCACAGCCCTCATACAGTCTCATCCCAGCCCTACTCTCAACATCCACATACTCCCTCAGCCACACCCTATATTAACCCCACACACCCCATATTCCCAAACCTATACTACCCCACCTCATCTCCCTATATCCACAACACCCATATCCATATCACGTCACCCCATCTTCCCATATCCATATCACGTCACCCCATCTTCCCATATCTATATCACCTCACCCCATCTTCCCATATCTATATCACCTCACCCCATCTTCCCATATCTACACAACCTCCCCTATCTTACCACATTCGTACCACCTCACCGCAACCAACCATATCGATACCATCTGACCCCATCTTCCCATATCAATATCATCTCACCCCATCTTCTCATATCAATACCACCACATCTCTGTACCACAATACCCAGTTCTTAAATCTACAGATTGTTTCAGCCGGTCTCAAAACACGTACAGTCCGACTTCTCATGCTCTACATTGCAAGTAGTACTAGGATTGGGGGAAAGGCTCAGGTTCCTGGGTATTCAATCCTTTTTATTTACATATACAAGGTATGTCTCGGGAGTCTTAGCCTTCAGATAGAGCTCAGGTAGCAAGCGTAATCAACAATTAACCGTCTACTTATCTTGGTGTTACAGAGACCAGTTTAGTGTACCAAGTTTTCGGTGGGGTACCTTGGCCCGCCTCCTGATACCAGATTATCTCTACCAGTGATAAGAAGTATCTGGAAATGGGGGAAATCCCCAGGGTTCTCGTTTTAAGTCCCAGCAAAGCTTCAGTCTATTGTGACCTACAAACTGCTCACCTATACCTATAAAGGAAGATACGGAGATCTTCCCTCGATGATTGTTTGGTGAGTACGTCAAAACAATGTGCTACGAGTGCTACGTCAAAGTTATATGTATTAAAGGAATGGTGGCTGTAGGTCGATAGAATTTTACACCATATAAACAGCCAGGGTCCTATCACGGCGACAACGTAACGATGTCTGATATATTCAAATAAAAAAGAAATTGTTTTTTTTTTAAATAAAAAGATACAAAGTATGAAAACTGGTGACAAATCATAAATGAATCAGCATGCCCTATAGTCCGCCCATCGTCGACTATGGCGACAACAGAGCTGGGATTCAAGTCCGTCGTAATCCAGACGTGTAGGCGGAAGTCGGCTGCCCCACCCACACAAAGCCCCACCAGGGGGAGCCACGCTTAGTCAACGTCCCACAAAGCCTCCGCTGGTTGCCCGCCTCACTTAGCGGGCCCGGAGGCCGACCCTGTTCACTCGCCGAGAATCAGCGCTCAAAGGAAACGAGCAAAAGGCGCCACCTACCGTGTACTGGACCGTACCACGCGGCTGGGTCACGTGACGGCTGCGTCTCTTGGACTTCTCCGGGGGCACCTTCTTTGGACTCAGGGGCTCCGTAACGTTCTGAAGAGAAGAGATGGCGTCAGTTCATATTTTACTAATTGTAAACGAATACATGGGACTAAGTAAATTCACCTATAAGTTTATCTAGGCTCCAATCAACCATCAATATTATTCCCTATTGAATTTGATAGTACTTTTGAATTTTTGACGGTGTAGGATCGAATCTAAACATCACTCAATTTCATATAAGTGTTTACATGGCGTTCGTTGGCTTCCGCTACAGATATCACTCAGCCCCGCTTTGTGATATCATTCCGCAATTTCGTGACGTTTCTTGATAGTATGGTGAACTGAGATAAAAATTAGATATTATGATTGTATAATAGACACAACTAGAACTACTTTAGAAGTATTGACAACATTTTTTTTTTCTTTTATAAAACTACGCATCGGCTTGTCATAGAAGGGTGAGCCACGTCTTCATAATAGAAACAATAACTAACCACTACTCACCACATAGTCTATAGTGCTCTTGGGTCGCGCCATGGTCTTAGGCGGATCCTCCCGCTTCTCGCCGTTTGTTTCTGTAAAACATAAGGCATGAATACGTCATTAATCATTATGGTTATCTGATTTGTCACATAGATACACCTGATTTCTAACTCTAACGTACATACATGTATGTACACACAACTTTGAATGGGTTTCTAATTGTCTTTAATATATCAATATAATTTCTGGTTCCCTGTTATACACCCATCCAATTTCTGAGTTATATATATATAACTGTGTGTGTTATATATCACTCTGTGTGTTATATATCTGATTTCTTATTCTCTACGCCACTCGATTTATCTATCGAGACTTGACCTCATTTTAGTGTATCGATAGCACAACAAATTTGGGCTTCCTCTCCATCATAATCTTAATAGCTTTAATCAGTTAATCAATGGGTAAAATTTGATGTGGGACATAACGCGGCATACCGTAGGGCATGATACAAAATACCATGTAGCGCATGACGTAGGGCATAGCATATTGCATGATGTGGGATATAACCTAGGATACGATGCCGGGTATAACGTAGACCATGGCGTAAGGCATAACGTAGGCTATGATATATGGCATGATATAATACATAATGTAGGGCATGATGTGGGACATAACATAAGGCATAACACAGGGTATAGTATTGGGCATAATGTAGGAAATGACATGATGTGAGGTATGACGTCGGGCGAAGAAGGGTCGCTATGCATAACAGTGGGGAGCACCTCAGATATAACCGTTATAGAGACTTAATCCTTAGACATGTAGCTATATAATAGAGACAGAGTATAGACCACAGATCTTCGTGAGCGACTTCTCTTTTTCAACAAGGTTCTATCCCAACCCCCAACAGGATCGCCTATACACCTAGAGAATAAGTTTTTACCACATACAACAAAGATAGTCTAAGGGGCACACTGTAGAAAACCATATATCCGACATCAAATAGACGTTGAACACCGTAAAAGAGAACCTGTTTAACATTATAAGATGAGGCAGACTATGTTAGATGAAAGACTGGTCATTCCGTGACCTAACTTCCAGTCTTCAGTAAGTCCCCTAGCGGCTACTGAGGTTACCACCCCTCGCCGACCGGAAGTTCCGGTCTGGCGGGCAGTCTAGCCTCAGCCTCGTTTTGAACCCATCCCGGGTCGCTGGTCTCTTAGCGGCGGCACTTAAGTTTATGGGCAGGCAGCGGGCAACCAGCGATGGGTCGTGGGAGCTGGCTAGACGACCGCCTATCACCAGGTGGCGCCCCCACGCCCTCGTGTCAAGGGTCAGTACGCATGCGCTGCACGATAATAACGGTCACATGACTCGGAATTGGTCAGGCATGTCTTCTCTTGCTCCGCGCGAGTTTCATTTAAACTTTCTGAGTGGTTCCAGTAGTCGGGACTCCAGTAGAATTATGTGCAGTGTTCCATTTGTATTGATGCGCATTCCCTCTCAGTGGTTGTGTAAGGCCACAGTATCAAACTCTGTAGTACAGTCATTTTATTATCCAGTTGCGGCATGATAGTCGGCCAAATATAAATTTGAAACATATATTGGTTTCCTCTATTAACATATATATCTTTGCCTAATTGACATAGAAACATATAAAGCTATGCCTTATTGATATAGAAACATATGTAGCTTTGCTTAATTGGTACATGAACATATATAGCTTTGTTTAATTAGCAGCGAGGTGTTTCTATTTTATTTCCATCTGTTAACACTCTTGTTGTATGCGACAACCCAACGCCGCTATTAAATATACCAGAACAACGATAGAGAGAGAAAAAGATACGAGAAAGCCAACAAACAGAGGCTGTAACGCCTTTCAAACGGCGATTCCCACTAGCAGGCCATTAAGGGGAGGTAGAAAACTCAATAGTCGCCTGCAGCCTGACTGGACTGCGGATAAAGCGGTCCATCAGTGGCGAGGTCGGCCTATTATCGCCCGCCCACAGCACACGGACGACTGGGAAGAGCTAATAAAGCCACACGCTGACTGTAGGACACGAGCCCAGTGGGCCAAGCGCCGCCCCGTGTCTCAGTGGCTTAAATGCCTTAACAGGGTAATCCTGTGGCAAGGATGACAGCGCGTGTAACCTCCACTCCAACTCTACCCCCGCCGTATGTAGCGACCTGCGCCTTGTCTATTACCCTCACCGATACCTCTACTGTAACCCGAACACCCGTCCAACAACAACCACAACAACAACACACGCTCATCATCATTCATATGCACCTTCCTGTTTGCCAGGTCACTCAAGTATTAGACTGGCTTTAGACCCCGATCCCTCCTCCTGATCCACCCTTTCTCGCTGGGATTTGATTCCTGGGCCTGTCAGACGTAAAGGGAAAGTCTAGATGTTGCAAAGTAGTTTTATTTCTTGATTATGTCCATAATCAAAGACTTGAGCAAGTCTACTCAAGCATGTTCTTGTTCCAGAAGCGAGCTGTGCTATTCGTGTTCTATGTGTTGTGGTTTTGTTTTTGTTTTTGGTTGTTCCTCTAGTCTTGCTAGGTTTTTTAGGGTTTGGATGTTTTTATCGAATGCTTGGTTTAGGTTTGTTTTGCTATAGTTTGTTAGGTATAGGGTACTACATTGGTGAAGTACATAATGTATTATTTCTGGTTTAAGGCCGCACCATCTGCACAAGTTAGATTTGTGCATTGATTTGAAGTTATCTGGGAACATTCTGTTTCTTAGTTCATTGCAGAGTGAAGAATTGCATCTCAATAAGGTAAAACCAGAGACAAACCAAGCAAGAAATGCAGCGATTTCCGGAATCCCCAATACAAAATGGCGAGTATGTGAGCTTTTATTTTACCTGATTATTACTTCTAGGACGCTCAATTATCGGTGGGATATACTACTAGGAAATAACATCTCACATGCATGCTATTTTGTATTGGGGATTCCAGAGATCACCACCTTGACTCGCTTGGTGTCTCCCCAGCATAAGCCTGCATCGAAAGGTACACCACTATACGTGAGTGTGCTGCCGCCCCATCGGTTGAAGTCAATGACTTTATATTAACTCTCAAACCACGTACATTGTCACATTGACGCCTGTTGCAGTTTTAACCAAGTACTAGGATAACATCTTTTTTCTAACTCGTATTTCAATTGGACGCTTGAATCGGTGTTTGCATGTTCTTATCTCCATCTTTTTTTTTAGTGATTTTATTAGGGTTCGTATGCAATATACATTGATATCTTCCTAAGCTCGGCTGGGCCCATCTAGCTAAAGTTTTCTGGCTACTGGTAATTATGTTTGCATTTCTTTACAGGGATACAAGACATTGATACTTCAGACAGACTTTAGCCTAACGGGCGGATAGCACGTGTGCTTCGCGCTAGGTGGGTTAAACCCTTAATGTATATATCGTATACCCTGCCACATGTAGAGTACCATAGTTTCTGCAGATGAAAACCACGAGTCTCCTGAGCACTAAAGACCGTGTACTCAGGCAGCGAGCAAAGAGGAGCCTATCCCGGCCATGCAGGCTTTCCTCCTGATTGCCTTCAGCAAACTGACTGGAGTTTGTCAACTGTCATTACAGCCCATCACAAAGTCCTCTCAGCCTGCTCGCACAATCATCAGGACAAAATAAAGAAGAAACAACACACGCGTATACCCACAGACACGATACCCTGTGCGCCTTTATTTTCACAGCGCCGTGTAGGCTGGGTTTACATATATGGGGAACTGGAAGCGGGAGCGGCGCACGGCTGACAGTTGGTAAATATGAAGGAGGAAGCGTTAGAGGATTGCCTCTTCTGTCCCCGCCATCCGGCCGTGTATTGATCGAGCAGGGCGGCACGAGGGGCACCATGTAGAATGACACAATAAAGATTTGGCCACAAGATTTACCGCCATCTTGGGACGCCTACCGCGGCCGCGAAAATATCCCTCGCCAAATTCTAAACTTGAAATGAAACTTTCAAGTGGTTGTTGCATGCTATGCGATTGGATTTTCTTCTTGGTCTATTATAAATCATTTGAAGTTTAAGGAAGCCAAATATATCCTGACAAATTTAAGGATGGTTACTTCTTGTAGATATTGGCTTATTTGGATTGACCAGTTTCTCAGTTGATGGGACATTTAATACCAGCTATCATGTAGCATGTATGGCTTTACGATCAGTTCCCCCGAATATCAACTCGTCGCGAACACTGCTTCTGACCCAGTTTCATCACCCCCCATTGTCAATGTTGATTTGACAGTTACATCGGCCGCCACTGTAAGGCGCTGCGAGCGCAGTCACCAGTCCGAAATGACTGCGCCGGAGCAAGCACACTTCCGGTGGTGGTATTATTCCGCAGAAATAGTTCCTACAGGATATGGGCCGCAGCGGCGTCATAGACCATAGACACACGCTTAGCGGAGAGGCCAAGAGTATCAAGCAGACGCGATATATGTGTGTTATGTCTTGCCTATCGCCTTTCAGGGATTTATTCCTCAAGTGCATGATTTCTTTAGTATGTTGGTAGCAGTTTACCGACCATGCATATGAAATAGACTCGACATTCATATATATATTTTTTTAATTGGATTTTATTTCCCTTTCTCCGAAGCTTTTCCGGGTCATACATTAAACCAGTTACATTTGGCTCTGTACATACAATTCTTTTTTTATCCTTGTCTCACGATTTCAAAACAATACAATTAATTCTTTGATGTTATGTTGGTTTGTATTTTGTTTTTTATTATTGCAAACTATAAGTCAACTATAAGACTTAGTTTCAGCCAAAGGCTACAGCCAGAAGTCATGCGAAAGACCATATACATGAGAAACAGTCAGATTTGACTGCAAGAGGCCATCAGCAGGAAGCAATAGCCAGGAGCCACAGCCAGGGTCGACTGTTAGAGTTCACAACCAGAAATCCATAGCCACAGTCCACATGAAAAGTTCATAGCTCGAATTTAGATGTCATAACCGACCACCGGGGGGGGGGGGGGGGGGGGGGCGACAGCCAGAGGCCACAGCAAGAAGATACATCCAGGTAAGAAGCGACTGAAACTACACTTCACAGCAAAAGAGTGGAACCAGTCGCTATACCAAGGAGCCAGGGGCTCGTTGAATAATGAGTTAATGTAGACCCTTTTCTGTACCTCATACAAGGGTTATCGATTGATGATATTTAAGTCTGTTCGCTAAGACAGTACTAGCAGTCTATAAGGTCGACCATAAGTGTTGAATAAAGTTGACTCACATTATCCTTGGGTCTTAACCCTTTAAGGATGCATGATGCCTGGAGGCATCACCACGCTAAAGACGCATGATGCCTGGAGGCATCACCGCACTAAAGACTCATGATGCCTTGAGGCATCATTGTTCCTAATATTAAGAAAAATGTTTTAACAAAGAAATAATAGAGCAATATTTATAAAATCTTCCGAAAATGTAGATATAATATCATATTTAGTATTTCTATTAAAAAGAAATAAAATATTTATGATTATGTATCATATTGCATGATTACAAACTTGGATATCAGTTTCTACTATTATGTGGCCGTCCTGTAGCCAGACAGACTGCCACCAGTATCCGTCCTTATGGGAGTAGCTGGACTCCAGGCAGCAGTCGTTAAAGGGTTAATGGCATACAGAAAAGGGTCTACAAGTGTAATCCTCGATTATTAAACGGGCCCCAGATTTTCCAGCGAGAGACCACCTCTCGAAGGCATAGCCGCCTGAGGTCAGACACCATAACGACAGCCAGACAAAAAACACAGCCAGCAGCAAAAAGGTCATATTCTGAAGGCAGAGATATAGCCAGAGTCATCTGCACAAAAAGACTTCCTCCTAGATCTATCATGACGCCGGACGAGAAAGACGCCAGACAAATAGAAGCCGCACACGTGGAGACACTTCAACTCAGACGCCACAGGCTGCAATACGAGGGACATGTGGAAGGCAGGACCAGGCACAGCAACTGGGGCTTCAGCAAACCCGTCGTCGCTGGAATAGCAGTCAGCAGCGAGAGCAGAACATGGAGGAGCAGAGAAGGGTTTGAAGCGAGCAGCTCGGACGGACGGGCGGGGGCGCCACGGGGACGGGGGTGATGAATGGAGCGGGGGTTGGAGGTGCGGCCGCCCTCTCATAATACATAACCTGTAGGGGGTGCGGGAGTACGGGCTGGGTAGAGGGGTAGAGAGGGTGCTGATGGTGGTGGTGGGAAAGGAAGGCGTTGATTCCCAACGGCTGGGACTTGTTGGCGCCACGAGGCGTCAGACGAAGCGTCAGCGGTGCAGCTCAGACACAGCTCCCAGTGTCCAATGAGCAGCTCACTCCGGGTGCTGCTAACTTCTAGATTATTGATAAAAATGTCGGGTAAATGAAACTTATCAGAATGCTTACAATGGTATATTTATATACCTTAAAAATGGCGAAATTTTAACTATAGTCAGTCACGTGAAGACATAACTCGTACGTCACAACGACATGGAGAGGATCGGGAGCTGAACATAGGAGATACGAACCCAGGTATATGAAAATACGTCGTCAATCGTATACGTCCGACTCATCACAAACTATATAGCATGATCTGTGTTCACCCACCACCCTGTCCCACAGCTGTCTTCCACATACACAAACATACACCCATATACCATGCTGTATTGATATACCTGCTGCCCACCCACAAACCTGCCGTACATTCTGCCCCCATTACATGCTCCCTCCACACAGGCCTGCTACCCACACATACCTGTCCCCCACATGCCTTCTGCAGACTTACCTCCTCTCCCTTTGAACTGGTGTCCATCTGTATGCCTGATTTCCAACTACATCCCTGCTGCCTTTCTACATGCCCTCTGCCCATCCACATACCTGCTGCCTCATCCACATATCTGCCTGCTGCCCATCTTCATGCGTTTTGTCCCTCCACACAACTACTGCCACCCTCCCTCACACCATCGCCTGTCACCTTCCCTGACTCGACAACTGCCACTCTACTCCACATGACTACTACACTCCCTCACACTACCCCCTGCACTCTACGCCACATTACACTCTGACTCCCCCCCCCCCCCGCAACCGCCTACTGCCACATTCCCTCACACCTCTCACTGCCACACTCCCTCACACCGACCCCTGCCACTCTACTGACACCTCAATGCCACACCTCTCACTGCCACCCCACACCTCTCGTTGCCACACTCCCTCACACCACTCACGGCCACACTCCCCCAAACCTCCCCTACCACAGTACTTCACACCACCCCATGTCACCCTGCCTTCCACCACACCACAATCAACCTCCCGCCCACCACCTCCACCACCCGCCGACCAGGTGGCGACCACAGGCCTGCGGTGCGCCGATTATATTGCGGAGATGGGTTTCATGTGAGCGGGCGTGCTATCGATCCCTGTAAAACCCTACAAACCCGCGTATTGACCCCGGCGCCGCGTCGCCCATTGCCAGTCCCTCGCCGAGTGCTCCCGACACCCTCTCTGCGCGTCCGGGATCAACAATCTCTTTGCGGGCCTGGGCCCCATCCAGGCTCCACCCAGTCCCCACCCAGTCCCCACCCTGGCCCACCCAGGCCTCACCCTGGCCCGCCCAGGGCCCACCCAGGACCCACCCAGGACCCACCCTGGCCTGCCCAGGCCCCATCCAGGCTCCTCCCAGTCCCCACCCTGACCCGCCCAGGACCCACCCAGAACCCACCCAGGACCCACCCAGACCCCATCCAGGATCCACCCAGATACCACCCTAACCCGCCCAGGCCCCACCCAGACCACTCCCAAGACCCACCCAGACCACTCCCAAGACCCACCCTGATCCCACCCAGAACCCACCTAGATCCCACCCAGGCACCACCCAGGACCCACCCTAGCCCGCCGAGGCACCAGACCACACCCAGTCCACACCCAAATCCCACCCTGGCCCACCCAGGCCCCATCCAGGCTCCACCCAGATCCCACCCTAGCCCGCCCAGGCCCCACCCAGAACACTCCCAAGACCCACCCTGGTCCGCCCAGGCCCCGCCCAGGCCCCACCCAGATCCCACCCAGGACCCACCCAGCCACCACCCAGGCCCCATCTAGACCACACCCTGTCCCCACCCAGGCCCGCCCAGGCCACACCCAGGCCACACCCAGGCCCCACCCAGATACCACCCTGGCCCGCCCAGGCCACACCCAAGACCCACCCTCGCCCCACCCAGATCCCATCCTAGCCCGCCGAGGCACCAGACCACACCCAGTCCACACCCAAATCCCACCCTGGCCCCACCCTGGCCCCACGCAGGACCCACCCAGACCCCACCCAGGCCCCAGGCGCTCACTTGATGAATATGCAGCAGGAACTGCCGGCTCCACTTTGAGACAAAGTCGCGCGATTTGAGATGAGAATCCTAACGGTGCGACGCTTAAGTCCTCATCAACCGATTCCTGTTCATTTACGCCGAGTTCAGATCGACCGACGTGACTGAGAAGGAACCACCCAGTTGCAAACGAATAGATATATCTATACTTTTTGTGAGAGTCTGTGTTTGTAAACATTGCTTTAGGATGTCATTGCTATCAACACAATACTCGTATCAGTCCATTGCTGATACTAAGGAATAAGTAGTTGATTAATAACAAACTGCTCCCCAACCCGATCCCATCACCATGGATTGGCAGGGCGGAAGGATTGCCTTGGCCTAGGGATTGCAGGATCCGGGTTCAAGGTTCCGGGATCCTGTCATTCTCGTGTCATAGAGTTGACTATCATAGTGGGTGTGACTATATCTCTCCTGAAGGTCTATTTATGACATATTATTATATACCTATGGACGTTTCACAAATACGCATACTGTCCGTTCTACCCATGTCATATTTGTGGCCCAACGTCACCATATGATACACGGGGTATGGCGTCACGTGACAAGGTAAAATTTCGCCATTTTCAGGCAAAATTGTTGATAAGAAATATATCTCTGCCTCTGGCATCAGGGTATATCTGACAGACAGATCTAACGTGTATAGCTGATAGATAAACCTAACGTGTGTCTTATTTCTTTGGTATACGAAGACAGTAAGCTAGCTTTTCTATACCATATCCCTTCTGGGAGTCTATTTGTCACATATCATTCTCCTCTCGAGGTCTATTCATCAAAGACTATATCTCCTCTGGAGATATCGTTATCACATGCCACATATCCTCTAGAGGTCTATTCATTACAGACAAGAACTCCTCCGGAGGTCTAATTATCATGTAATATACCTATTCTAACGGTATAGCCCTTCTAGGATTTATTTATCACATACTCTACCTACTCTGGAGGTCTACTAAACATGTACTCAATTCATGTCCATGTACTTGACTTATGTACTATAATAATTGTGTTCCCTGGTGAGAAGGAATGACACTGCAGTCTGTACTCATCAAGCTGAGCCCTACCTTCTGTCATATTTATGTTGAACTAAATATGTGCATGAGAGATTGAAATATGAAGCTGGTTCCTGGTGTCCTGGTAACTGCCCAATGGTTTCAGGGATTTCAGGGATTTTCATCCATACAGTATCTATTGCCAGCTTTTCAGGGAAAACCCTGAACATTATGGAAGTAATAATGCACAAATTTACAGAAAGGTCGGATATATGGAGTTCCAATAATAACATGGGGTTGACATACAGTTCCTTAAGGCTTTTAAATACTGAGAACAAGATTTCTGTATTTTAGAAAAGTCCCTCGTTTCAGGGATTTTCCTGAACTGTGACATCCCCGATTCAAAATGTACTCTCTCCTGATGGCATATTCAATATGTGCTCTATCTAGTTTGGAGGTACATTCAACATGCACTCTATCTCCTGTGGAGGAATATTCAACATGTAAGATATATCCTCTGGTGGTATGTTCGACATGAACCTAATCTGCTCTGGAGGAATATTCAACATGTATTCTATCTACTCTGGAAGCATATTCGACATGTACTCTATCTGCTCTGGAGGTATATCTATCGCGTACTATACCTCCTCTGAGTGACACAAACACACAGGGACCCTAGTTCGGCCAGTTCGAGACACCTGTGTGTGGTGAGGTGTGGCTGGCATGCAATCGTCATTGATTTCCCAGCTCACTGCGGTCAATCAAGCTAATTACCCCAATTCATTATCCGCGCATGGCAGTCGACAATCGGTGCAGCCTAGAGCTCACTTGGTGCTCTCATAAACCTCCTCTCAAGACGTGCTGCACGTATTTCTACTCACCGTCTCCAGGATACTCGTGTATCTGGATCTGTACGGATCGAAATGGTCGTAACAGCGCATGCCTCAGAGCCTGCCTGGGACCTGTTGAATAATCTAGGGTCGTACATAAAGACCTTTTACTGTTCCTCGTACAATGATTATCATTTGATAACATTTAAGTTCGTTCGCTATGACAGTCTTAGCCGTCCATAAGGTCGTCCGAAAGTGTTGAATACAGTTGACACACATCGTCCCTAGTCTCTATAACATACAACAAAGGGTCGACATTTACAAAACTCGATTATTCAAAAGGCCCCTGAATAGTTGACATATATTTATACATATAATTGGACACTATGCATCTGACACTTAACCGCAGTTTTTAAAAGTATACTTGACTTCCACTCCGATCATGCGTCACGAGGATTTTCTTAAATAAATGTGTATGCTTGTTCTGACATAATTTTCGGTTCACAGTTTTGATGATGGCAGTTACTTTGTGAAAGAATTAGGTAAGTTGAACCTTTGCAACAGGCCCAAGTTGTATTCTATATTTACTGAGATAAGTATATACCGCTGCTGAGGGTGTCGTAACTGCAGCTTTCTTACCAAGGCTGACGTTTCCGTATCAAGGTTGACCACGTGACGCCCTCTAGACCAATCAGATCGAATTTGGGGCGTGAAGAAGCCATACAAGTTGAAGTTATCCGATAAGGGTGGACATGGCTACCCCAACCATAGGAGGTCAACAATAGCCATTTGTATCAATATCTAAGGTATATAGTGAGAGATCATACTAGACCAGGTTGGAAGACCTGCAGCAAACATTCGTTGTAAGCTCCATGACCTGTGGTATTAATACAATGTTCAAGTCATTCTCAGAGTGAAGATTATTAACCAGGACAACAGAGCTGACCATACACATGTAGCATGGCAAGTCAGCCAGAGCTATAACCTTTACAATTATCAACTCCTAAAACTACACTATCGATTTCAGCTGGGAGAAATTGCTCAATTCCGACAATCCTATTCAATTCAGAGCTAATTTAGATAAGACGCTGTAAGCGCTTCGGATCCAGAGGTGGTCGTGGTAGGACAAAAGGGTCATGACCTTCAGTATGGATTTGAGCGAACAGAGTCAAACCACCAATCAATGCTGGGTATAAGAGCAAGGCTGAAACTTTCATGATGGCTGCTGATTGAATCCACTCCGCCACTACAATATTCATCCCCGCTAAAAGTATTGCCTCCCTCACAGTATCTTGGCTGCGCTAACATGCGACGGTGAGGTCTTGTATTCGTGAATGTTCCAGCGTATGCTAATTGTGGCGATTTGAACCTGTACACTTCTGTTTGCGTGTGTGGGCATTTGATTTGTTGTATGCGTGGGCACTTGATTTGTTGCATCTGGGGACATTTGGTTTGCCATTTGATTTGTTGAGCATATGGACATGGGCATTTGATTTATTGTGTGTCTGGGTATATAATTTGTTGTGTGTGGGCATTTGTTGTCATATGCGTGTGAGTATTAGATTTCTTGTGTGTGGGCATTTAATATGTTGTGTGTGGGCATTTGATTTGTTGTGTGTGTGAGTATTTGATATTTTGCGTGTATAGCCATTTCATTTGTTTGTGTGTGTGTATTTGATTTATTGTGTGTACAGCCATTTGCTTTGTTGTGTTTGAGGATTTGATTTACTGGTTGGTAACCATTTGATTTGTTGTTTGTGTGAGTATTTGAGTTATAGTGTTAGCAGCAATTTCATTTGCTGTATGCATGAAATTGATTTGTTGTATATGCTCAAATATTTCCTAAATCTGGGTAAAACACGACCTCAAATTTGCCAACTAACGAAAAGATTAGTCGGCGTGACAAGGTGCATGACATAAACTTACCGCACCCCTCTCATAAGGTCTAACTCTAATTCCTCCCGTGGTAAAAAAAACGTACATCAATGCAACCCAAAGATTCCTATAATCTCAATGATACCACCTAGCGGGAATACTGTGTGCCACTGGATTCTCAAAGCTCTAAGCCTAGTTCGCTTAGAATTCTTCTCCCATAGAGCGTAGTGAGAACCTTGTACAGAATACCACTTAGAGAGTGTACGATCTTATGAGAGGGGTGCTTACCGAGGCAATCAGAGATCTATTTTTCTGATACATCTTACCTACCATTTGTTTCGTGGCATTTTATGGAATGTGTATTCAAGGTAAAGACAAATATTGTAGTTTATATCTGCCTTAATATTGTAATTTCTAACTCACTTTATCAATAAATAACATAAGTGTGACAGCATTATTTTGCTCTTCACACAGGACTATATATGCGGACAATGAACTCTATCACAAAAGCATTCCACCAGATGCGTATATTTCATTATGACTCACTTATGTGTTTTTTCTATTGTATTTGGCCCTGCGCCCAACCGCACAATATTGACACCCTGTGACCCCGATATATTATTAATGTATGAGAATAACATTTATTTTTGCCGCCATAGATGCTTTGAAATGGGAGTAGAAGTAAGCATTTTTGTTTGTTTAATTGCACGTCCAGTCAACCATTACAGCTCCTTTCCAGACATCCTCAAGGTTCAGCTTATAGCAACATAGACATATATACTATTGCATTTAGTAGAATAGGTATCCACAGTTTCAAAAGTCATTTAGTGAAAAGAAACTTATAATAAAACGCACAAAGGCCAATGGTCTTTTTGTCTAGTTGACCCAATTTTATAGACCGGTTGCACCAATTATCATCTACTTGGCAACGTGTGGAATAAGTAGTGTACTTAGCATGTTAATATGTTTGATTAAAGCTAATAGTTAATCATTAAATTTCCGTCTGTTCCTCCCTGTTTATTTGTGAGGAGCTGTCAGCTGTAACATGGATGTGTTTATTATATGCATGTGCATTTAGATCTGTTTACGTATTCAGTCACTAACATGTTTACTACAGTGCTTGGGAATGCGGACCTCTATTGCAATTGTGACCAATGTAGGGCACACTATTAAATGCTTACTAGTGTTTATCTCACCCCTTGAATAAATGTCCATAGGCTTAACATTGGGATCTCGTTCTCTATGTCCCTAAAAGTATTGCAGTCCATTCTCCATGGTATATATCCTGTGTGTTGTCCATTCTTTTAGTGTGTCCAGGGGTGAGATAAATACAGAAAGCAACTCGTTTCTGTCAAAGAAGTCCTTCTTCAACTCGTTTGAATGCTACTTGATATTCGCTTGGCTGTCGCCTCGTTCAAATCACTCCGCATCAAACTAGTGGAAAACGACGACTTTGACCGAAAGTTGTTGCTCTCTCTTTTAGCACTCCACGTCTTTAAGTTCCCATCTCATTTTCCTATATTCTGCTCCTATAGAAGGAGTCGGCCCTACCTCCCATGTCAGTATACACAAGGCTGTATACTGCGGTTTCAGGCACGCAACATAAAAGACCTGGGATTTCACGGATAAATTGCGCAAGTATCCAGAGCAGCAAACCATGTAACTTGCATTGTAACTACAGACTACTCTGACCTTCTCTGAGGTATGTACGTCATACCTCAATCTTGCACGCAATGCCGACTTATGAAGAGGTTCAAGATTACCTTACAGTATTCAGTCAGGTTTGCTTAAAGGCACTCAGAAAACCTCATTAGAAACCTGTCAAAAAGCTCTAGGCATTTGGCAAGCTTCATTTCTCTTAATTAGTAATGTTCTTGACAATGTCTCTTTAAGCAAAGTCCACCAGGACAAGATGAAGCTACAGAACAGCGTCACTCTATGTGATAACCTTTAATATCAGTGGTGGAACCCCCGTATACATGCACGTGGGATTTGATACCCAGTGACACCTACTTCCCAGCTGCTCCTGACTACGAATTGAGAAGCTCGCAGTAAAGGGGATATGTAGAGTTTGCTCACTTCGCCAAGTTGATGACAACTACCATAAGAATTATTAGCACTGCTATGTATAATCCCAAAATACGTATATGTATGGGAGACGGAGGGAGGAGAGGGAGGGAGGGAGGGGAGGGAGGGAGGGAGGGAGGGAGGGAGGGAGGGAGGGAGGGAGGGAGGGAGGGAGGGGAGGGAGGGAGGGAGGGGGGGAGGGGAGGGAGGGAGGGAGGGAGGGAGGGAGGGAGGGAGGGAGGGAGGGAGGGAGGGAGGGAGGGAGGGAGGGAGGGAGGCAGGCAGGCAGGGAGGGAGGGAGGGAGGGAGGGAGGGAGGCAGGCAGGCAGGCAGGCAGGCAGGCAGGCAGGCAGGCAGGCAGGCAGGCAGGCAGGCAGGCAGGCAGGCAGGCAGGCAGGCAGGCAGGCAGGCAGGCAGGCAGGCAGGCAGGCAGGCAGGCAGGCAGGCAGGCAGGCAGGCAGGCAGAATACAATTTCCAGTGGCTAATATAGTTATTACCTTTCAGTGAGAGACACTTATCTAATTAACACATTTTATCGATTTAAAATGCCCCTGGAGAGTTGCATGCCAACAGAGGAGGCCTTACACCTCAATGGTCGGCGGTGCTGGTCTGTGTAAGTGAATCAGAATGTAGGTCAGCTAACCGAGTCGGGGTTATTAGGTTGGGGTGTGTTAATAGAAGGCGTGGGTTGGATGTTAGTTGATGTAAGCAATTAGTCGCGATGGGCAATTAGGGTTCCTTCAGCATGGGTTGTGTTACACTGGCCCACAGAGCAAACTGCTTGCTATGCACGTTAGCTCTGGTGGGGTGCGATCGTGCACACCTTCACTCTCCAAGCTGATGTTCTTACTACCAGGATCAGAATCTCTGCTGGAAGAGTGAATTATACTGCCTGGAACTTGGAAGCGTCATTCACATATTAGGCCAGGTAACGCCCGCCATTTTTCTGATGCATTGTGGGATACTCTTGGCTGGTTCCCTGTCATGCAGAGAAGGTTTATATTACGCTGGCTCCTCCACTAGTTCCCTGGGGGGGCTAGGGGTCCCAGCAAAATCTAGCTGGTTCCCCCTCCGCTGTGAATAACCAGCAAAGGTCCAAGGTCATTTCAAATCGTGCGTTACTTGTCCTATTGTTCATTGTGGCAGGGAATCAGTCTGTAAATTATATGGCTAGTTCTCCCAGCATATTTTCGTCGTCCTTGGAGAGTGCAGTACTCTCATACCCCCTTATTCATGCATATGTTATCGTTTTCTTTTTTATATAGTTGGATAAAGAGTCCAGGGATTTAGACTTTGATATCAATTAGCTAAGCTGATAATGTTTTGTAGTGACTATTTACAGTTTATTATCAACATGTTCGAAATCGTATTTTGCTTTGAGCTAATTGTATCGAGCTCTTTGGCCTAGAGATTGATCGTACTTCAACAATCTCTAAGTTGGCGACAGAGGTTGGTTGCCAATCTAAGTCTACCACTTCAGGTGTAGGGAGTTCTACATGACCTGGTTCAGAAGGATTTAGTCTTGATTCGGCAGATGCCGGTGTTGTCTGTACGATGTTATCGTGGTATAGGATTAGTATTATATACATGTATATCAATATGACACGAGAGTTGTCCTTAAGTTGCTATGACTGCTGAGTTTGTAGTTTGCCTTCAGTCACAATGGGTATGACTTGGTGTAAGTTGGCCTCCAGCTGCAATGTGTACAAGTTGGTGTAAGTTGGCCTCTAGTTGCTATGGGTACAGAGTTGGTGTAATTTGGCTTTCAGTCACTACTGGTATGAGTTGGTGTAAGCTGGCCTTGTGTTTCTATGGGTACGGATTTGGTCTAAAGACTCTAGTCGCAATGCATGATGCACGTCCGCAAGCGGGCCTTGATTTACTCCATGTAATTAGTTGATGCAAGCTGGCATTCAGACACAACGCGTTATGGGGAATATGATTTCTGCAAATATGAGACTCTTTCCAGACAAAACAAGCTAAATGTGAGGCGTAATGGGTTCCTTTACGGGCATGAGTGAAAGGTCTTGAACATGGACGAAGGAAAATCACAGGCGCACATCTGGGGTTACCTTATCCTCCCTGGTAGAGTTTCCCCGCTTCATTAACTATTTATAAATCAATAAAAAGAAACAAGGCCTTGGTGGCGTGCTACTGGCTTGGCCTCGTTATACGACTCCCATAACTGATTGTGGGGATGCCCAAGGTGAGCTGCTGTCCTTTGTAAAAATGTACTTGGCGAGTAGCTCCAGCTGCGCACTGGCACTCTGTCAGTTTCTCTATGTATAAATGTCTATTCTGTCACTTTGTCTACTGTATAAATGTCTACACTATCTCAGTCTGTCGTCTGTATGAATGTCCACATTGTCCCTCTATCAGTCTGTCTACTGTATAAATGTCCACACTATCACTATCTCAGTCTGTCTACTGTATAAATGTCGCCACTGTCACTATCTCAGTCTGTCTACTGTATAAATTTCTACACTATCACTATCTCAGTCTGTCGTCTGTATGAATGTCCAAAGTGTCACTCTGTCAGTCTGTCTACTGTATAAATGTTCACACTGTCCCTCTGACAGTCTGTCTACTGTATAAATGTCTATTTTGTTACTATCTAAGTCTGTCTACTATATAAATGTCCACAGTCACTATCTCAGTCTATCTACTGTATAAATGTCTATACTGTCACTAACCCAGTCTATCTACTGTATGAATGTAAATTGTGTCACAATCTCAGTCTGTCTACGGTATAAATTTCTATACTGTCACTCTGTCACTCTATCAGTCTGTCTACTGTATAAATGTCCGCACTGTTCCTCTGTCAGTCTGTCTACTGTATAAATATCCACACTGTCACTATCTCAGTCTGTCATCTGTATGAATGGCCATAGTGTCACTCTGTCAGTCTGTCTACTATATAAATGTCCACACTGTCACTATCTCAGTCTGTCATCTGTATGAATGGCCATAATGTCACTCTATTAGTCTGTCTACTGTATAAATCTCTATACTGTCAATCTGTCAGTTTGTATACTGTATAAATGTCCGCACTGTCACTCTGTCAGTCTGTCTATTGTATGAATGTCCACTGAAATCGCAGACGACAATGCGGTTGCGTCTCATGTATGTCCTATCCGCCATGTTTGCAACGGTCTTTCTTTAAAGATCGCCGATTTCACTTTCAAATAATTTAACCACCTAGTTCACCCAAACCGCATCGCATTAGGCTGAATCAAATACCCCCCCCCCCCCCTTTTTCAAAATTAGTAATGAGTAAACTTTACCGAGATCGCCTGGGATGCTGGAGAATGACTTTCAACTTTACTTTTAATCAAGCCTGGCTTTATTAACGGCTGACCTCATCACGTTTTCACTTTCATCTCCTCTGATTCAAGTGGCTTTAATTTGCTGGATGTTACCTTCCGAGGCCGTTCACCCCCAGTGGAGTTAGCATTTAAATAAGGCCATCAAACCCAGAGAAGAGTTGTTTATAAAGTTTATTCCCTCACCACTGCCGCCGTTACTGGTCGAATAAAATAGTCCCGCCGGCTATTTCCGGGCCCGAGCATTCTATTCCCGCCGCTGAAGTTTCAGTAAGGACCGGCTAACTAGCCTGCGAGTAAAAATAACCTCTCTGCTCGCCATCTTATTTGTAAGCAAATGACCTGGCTGCCGACAGGAGGTGTTGCCGTGGGGAGGGGCAGGCGGGGCCGGGCGGGGGTGGGGTGGGCATGGGTGGATCATGTTAGGGGTGAAACTGGGTCGTGGAATCAGGTTGGAGAGTGTCTACAATAGGCCTGAACAGTGCCTAATCTAATAGGCGGTGATGTAATTTGCGGCTCCCCCCAGAGTCTATGCAAGGGGTGGGGCGAGTCAGTGTCAGGCCTCTGGGTATGGCGTGCCAAGTGTCATCGAACAGGCAAATGGACGAGTGGACACTTCTGAGAATTTATTACCATGCGGGTCCTGGCGACTACATGAGCACGGACTTGGCTTAGAACCTAGTTGTAACCTAGTTACCGTTACTATGAAACACCATTTACACATTCCTCTATGGACTATGGAAAAACCCGGTTTAAAAGAAACCCTGGTAATTGAATTATCACACGAACATAGAATTGCTTTCCCTATGAATCGATGGGAGCAGAAAGTGCAGCACTGCCAATTGTACTTATTTGTAACGTCTCTGCACATAGACGGGAGGGTGGACTCGAACACAGCAATACGCCATAGACGTTTAGATGCACAGGAACCCAGTGTAGTGCTTCTCTGATGGGTTACTAGAAGTGTCACTAGTGCTATTTCTATGGTGAGCGTTGAGACTGAGAAAAAGAAAATAAATTTAAAACAAAACAAAAAGAGTAATTCATAACATTATTTTCGGATAGAATGGCTATGAATCGATAAATATATTCCAGTGTTGCCTGTGTATATGAAATGTCGGAATTCCATGATTTGTCTGAAAACTTGCATCCCTGCATGTAGTTGTTGATATGCTGTACCTTCCTTTGGGTTCTAGAATTTTTAATACTGCCACATACAGGGCTCCCAATCAGGGTAAAAAAACAATAGTTAATTACCCTAGGTACTTACCAGTACTGAAGGGATTTCTTAAAAGACTGGGGCATTGCGGTTTTGCTCCAGGACCACATATGAATCCCGTAACTGATGGGTGTCGGAGCTAGTTTACGAAAATGATGGGAATCTGCATGTGATGTTGTTGTTGTTGTTGTTGTTGTTGTTTGAGTAGATTAACGTCCAATATGTTCTATTAGACTTACTTTGGATTTGAAGGTGATCGAATGTATGAGATAAATCTAGGTAGAGACCTCTTTTAGTTCCAACACCACATAGACATGATATGAGAACGATTGGCCTTTGATATAGCAGTAAATCTACCACTGCTGGGGGTGAAGTCTGCATGCGAACACCGACAAGAGATTACTCCACATTATCAGTTGAATGTATAAAAGTTCATATGAAATTATTTGTAAAGTTTAAAATGTTGTTAGTTTCGTTGAAATATTTCAAGCCAATTAGGTGAGAGCAGTATCTCTGCTGCTTGGATTTGGGCTAGAGGTAAGTTTCTATCAGAAATCCTGAAACCCTACAAAGGTTGGAGTCCTGGGGTTGTATGCAATAACTGAGCGTGCTGGGCCTACTTCATTTCAGACTTTTGAGAGATCATAGAACTAGATAATCAAAACCTATACCATTCTGTGACATTGTCATGACCTGTTAAGCAAACTGATATCCCTGCATACAGATATATATCGCTCCTAGTCACCAGGAGGGGGATTGCCACTAACACAGAATCACCGCACAAAGGGGAGGCTCTTCCAGGCTGGGTACTCACTCCTTTACAGCTGCGGGGGGACTGTCTACGAGTTGTAGACGGTCAGGCCAGCTACATATACTCATCTATAAACCTGCTTGGTCGTGTGATTCTACACGTCATGGTTTGGGTCAATCAGGGTGCAAAAAACTATATTATAACCTTTAGTTGATTATCATCCAGTGCCAAATTTGGCCTGTCAACTACTGGAACATTTAAAGTTGAAGTCATACACGACCTCACGGTTTGGGGCACTTAAACAAACAGACAAGCAAAGAATTATGTTGAAGGGATGTCTGCTAGGGTTAAAACAAGGGGAAATATTTTCCATATGAAATTGGCTGCCTTAGAGAGACCCAGAAAATATGGAAAATACATGGGTGTTGCCTATGGCACGGGTTTGAGGGTATGTGCGAAGGTTAAACCCACTGGTTGATTAGCAAGATTCTGGTGGTTTTGAAATGTCAGTTTGACATCCCACCTCTGCTCGTCTCTGATTGTCATTTAAGGCTGAATCTAGCCAAATTTGGCAGAACAACCTGGAAAGAATAGTGGATACTTCTCAGGCCATGTTTTAGCTGATACACGCTTGCATGGACGCCAAATCAGAATGGTATACATTATAGCAATGGTACCGGTTCGGAGCTCACGTATTGCGCCAATCTTCCTAAGGGCGGTCGGCAAGAGGATGTATTGCTACGAAATAGAATGTGATTAAATAACCCTTGGTGGCCTGAGGAGGCCCTAACAAAGCCGACTGAAGGGCCCGGTCCACACACTGAATGCAGGTCTCTGCCGCCTCACAGCAGCTCGTGGATATTTCATTACACCTGGCCTTGGGACAGGACAAAGTCAGGAGATTTGTTGCACGGTCTCTTCCTGGTAGTATTTCTGTGAAACGTAACATAAAGTTCGCAGACATTGTTAAAACTACCAAACTACCTCTCTTCCTGGTATTATTTCTGTGAAACGTAACATAAAGCTTGCAGACATTGTTAAAACTACTAAACTACCTCTCTTCCTGGTAGTATTTCTGTGAAACGTAACATAAAGCTCGCAGTCATTGTTAAAACTACTAAACTACCTCTCTTCCTGGTAGTATTTCTGTGAAACGTAACATAAAGCTCGCGGTCATTGTGAAAACTACTAAACGTGGGTCATATTTGTTCTTGCTATCACTCGAAAAAAATGGTCTGTGATCGGAACAGAAAGCATCGGGCATATGAAGAGTGTTGGCCATACAATACATTCCAAATAATTCAGATTCCAAAAATTACAACCGATCAAATAATCTGCAGTATGCAACTACCTCCCTGGGGATATTTTTGGCAAGGAGACTGGGGACAATGTAAGGGTTATATTAATTAACCTTTGTCTTTTTCAAGCACGCTCTCAGATTAATGGGGATCAAAGTTAGGGAGGTTTTACGGTGATGGGATCCCCAGAGTCCCTGCAGGATGGGGGCCGGGATTAGCTGCCATTGTGCATGGATACAACATGAGGGTCTTTGGGGGGCGGCCATTCTATAGCGTGTATTGTGCGGGGGGAGCCGCTTGCGGAAACCGGGAGCGGCACAATGGGTTCACTATTTGAGCTGCTCTATGCACGTGTTGCCCACACCGGGCATGAGTAGATGAGGGGTTCATTGTTTATTATCACATGAGGTGACCACCCTCAGTTTCTCATCACATGAGGTGACCACCCTCAGTTCCTCATCACATGAGGTGACCACCCTCAGTTTCTCATCACATGAGGTGACCACCCTCAGTTTCTCATCACATGAGGTGACCACCCTCAGTTTCTCATCACATGAGGTGACCACCCTCAGTTTTTCATCACATGAGGTGACTACCCTCAGTTTCTCATAACATGAGGTGACCACCCTCAGTTTCTCATCACATGAAGTGTCTCCCCTCGGTTTCTCATCACATGAGGTGCTTGCAATGAGTTAAACTCCACAATCAGTGTTCACAATTACATATTCATCATAAAACATTTTTATCTCCCTGTATTCTTGTGCACGAAAGGTTATACCCTCAGCGAGTTGGAATCCATGAGATGAAAATTACAGACAAGCAGGAAAAGCAAAGGCAGTTGAGCCTATTAACTGTTCATGGTAGACTTGTCATCAGACAGAATGGCTGGCCAGCCACCTGCTTGTCCTACTAGTTACCAGAACATAAGGCCTTAGCACCTAGAGTAACGTAAGGCGAGAACAGCTCCGTTGGGAGTACTCATGTTATTTCTATCATGACGGCTGCTGTTTTTTTATGTTACTTGTTGGTTACAATCCTAGAGAACAAGCTCTGTAAAGTGTATTTATTAAGAACAAACTTGCTTAGGTCTGTAATCGTGTTCTGCTCATTTTTAAGAGAACTGTAAAAATAATGAAATAATAATTTTGGTTTACTAATTGTGAGTTTATAAGCAAACAACACATAACAATATAATCACTTCAGAATAAACAACTGCCTCTGTATGACATCTATCAGTCTGATGATATCGTATTTGTATCGATCTAAAGTTTCATATATTCTCTTCAAAACGTATAAATCAAATCGTCTTCTTTTAAATATATTGACCCTGCAATCTCAAAACGATGAGTTCTCGGGGCTGCGAGGTACTGTGAGGCATTCACAACTCTTAACCGCTCACGAGCACACCATTTACAAGTGTCCATGTCAGGACCCAGAGGTCTACTGTACCATCTGGTAATTCATTACCCAGGGGCTGTTCTTTATAGAAGTAGTTCTCTCTTTCAACTTCCCTATTCTGTTAAAGGTGTCGGATTTTTTTCTCTCACCCACATTGCAATTGCTATGCGACCGATGCTTCCACATTGGGATCGGATGTCAGCATTTTGTTCACAACAGTGAGCAACACTATATCCCCACTGCTGGTGCCCTCTACCGGGCTGGTATTGCATGCCCACCCCCCACCTCTCCTTCTCTCCCAGTCTCCTGTCTCGTAAACATCCGAGACTGGTTGCTCCCTGAGGAGATGTGTACACGTTGCCATGACGACAGCAATCTGCTAGTCGCCCTGCTACAGAAACACTCCATCATGTGACCCCAACTAGGTGCTCCAATCCCATTCATGGCGGGAAACACTAGCGCGTGTATATATGTATGGAGGAGGTGTATATGTGCTTGGAGAGTGTGGGCCCGGATGTCAATAGACGCGTCACACGTAATGTCAGCGTGGAGGTTAGACGCTCGGCTGAGCTCGGCTAAAGTTGTAAATGAACCGATTGGGGTCTGTGCCAGATGTATACAGACCACACCTTATATCTATACTAACCTCGATTATGGATGTTTCATACAACAGGAATCTACAGTCCTCGTCCTTAATTATCAGTATTTTTCGTTTTTCTATTTACTTTTGTCTGTCTTTATTTTTTAGTTCAGGTATCCAGAAATCTGCTTGGTTCTACCACTCCCATTCCTGATTGGAGAGTGTCGTAACAATACAACGTCATTGCTGTAAGCGTGTTAATGAAATACTGGTAACTAGGAGACCATATAACAGACGGGAAACTCATTTTGAGCTAGCATCAGCTGTGATAAGAGTATTGTGTTTTCATGTCTCAGAGATCGTTCATTATAAATATACAGGATGAAAGTCGGAACTGGGAAAAAAAGATAGGAAATTTAAGTTTCCATAAAAAAATAATTTATAATATTATTTTTGAACAGAATGGCTATGAATCGATATATATTCTAGTTTTGCCGGTGTATATGAAATGTCGGAATTCCGGAAATTTTCGGAAAAATTGCACCCCTGAACTGCATATACTAGTCCTATTCACAACTCAGCGATGTCAGTTGGGGTTCGGTAATGAGGTTCAAACCAATGTTTTGACGTGAATAAGGCTTAATATTATCTTCGATTTATCTATACAAGGAAATAAAATCTCATACTAAAGGTGAAAAAGTGGAGTTCCATGGAAAAATGGAAAGCTACCGTCTCAGCTTCATAGTGGTTAAATAATTTTTCAGGAAAATAAACTGTCCTTACCCTGTCTGCACTGAAGGCGCATGTGTAACTTTTTAGCGAGGAAGTGAGAGAAGGAGGGTGGCAGAGAAAGGAGGCACAGCGAATGGGACCTAGGGATGAAGGATGGCTAGCAGAAAGTCAGCCAGCCAGGCAAGGAGGTAGGAGGCAGCCTCGCAGGCAAGTCAGCAGACAGGCAGACAAGGAAAACAGATTAGAAGGTGAAGAGACAAATAGGCAGGACGACAAACCAACAATGACAGGACGGATTGAGAAAGAAAGGAACCCCATTTTTAAAGGGTGGGACTACATTTCTTATGTTTGGGAGTCACATGAGAATAGTTCAAGATAGCAAAGGTAATCTCCCACATCGTCAGAGGCCACTGCCCTAATCGTCATCAGACAACTCTGTGTACACATGTGGATTACCTAACCGAGCCTGCACTGGCCACCAGAGCCACACTACGTCAGTTATGGTTGGGTTAAATCCGCGGCACCTTGACCCACTACAAGTAAGTGTTTGTCACTCTCCCTGCAGACCTTTCATATGACCTAGACCTACGACTAGAGAGTGTGCCATTTCCTACTCTTGAAGCCATTTTCCATGCTCATATTTCCTTTTTTGTGTACTTTGAAGAAAATCACCATAACGGAAGACTTTATTATCAATTTTGTGGGCCATGAATACTTCTTAGTGAGTATTCCGGCTCTCAGAACCTACATATTTGTGTTTGTGGGTTTGATTTAACGTCCAGTTAACCATTGCAGGTTCTCACCAGACTTTCTCAAGGTTCTTTTTACACCACAAGGGTGGTGACCGAATCTATGAAATGAATTCAGGAAGAAATCCCACCCCTACACATTTACCGAGGTGAGAGTTCTTTTACTTCCTACACCACATAGACATGGTATGAGAAGGATCCTACATAGAACAGAATTACTTGGCCCACGAGTGAGAATCCATGGACAAGGCCTGGACTGAACCACACCAACCTCATAGTTGGAACAGAATGGAGACCATTGTGGCGGCCAATCTAACCCAAGCCTAACCATATTACTAAAATTCCTCATTCTAATTCACTCTATAAAAATACCGCCTGAAAATCTGCTTTGTAGATGTCAGATATTAAATTGTACACATATTTCCATCCAGATATCAGACGAATTGCACAACGTACCTGTTGGTTGTGTACAAATAAGACATAGATACATCGATAATTGTATTGTTAGATATGAATTGGCACTGACCTTGCTGTGCGTTGACCGTGTCGGAGCTGCTCTCTATCTTGTCGCGGATGGCCTGCGGCAGGTTGTCCCAGGACAGCGGGTTGAGGTGGCCGTGGGCCGCCATGTCCACGCCACTGTCTGTGCTCGCCGAGCTCTCCTCCCCATCTCGCGAGCTGCTCTTTGTCACGTCAGGCAAGGTCGGCCGGCCTTTCAATCTGTAAGGTGAACATGGTCATTGTAAGGTCAGAAAATGTATATGTTAACAGGGTCGTGGCAAGGTCATGATGTGTATATCTAAACAGAATCATTGTAAGGTCATAATATGTATATGTTAACAAGGTCATGGCAAAGTCATGATGTGAATATGTAAACAGGATCAGTGTAAGGTCATGACGTTAATATGTAAACATGATTATTGTAAGGTCATGATGTGTAAATGTAAACAGCATCATTGTAAGATCATGATGTGTATATGTAACCAGCGTAAGTGTAAGGTCATGATCTGTATATGTAAAAAGGATCATTGTAAGGTTATTGTAAGGTCATCACAAGTATATGTAAACAGGATCAGTGTAAGGTCATGATGTGTATATAGAAACAGGGTCATTGCAAGGTCATGACATGTATAGTAAACAGGGTCATTGTAAGATCATGACATGTATATGTAAACAGGGTCATTTTAAGGTCGCAATGTGTATATGTATAAATGGTCATTGTAAGGTCATGATATGTAAACTGGTCAATGTATAGTCATGACATGTATATGTAAACAGGGTCATTGTAAGGTCATTATATTTATATGTGAACAGGGACATTGTAAGTTCATGATGTGTATATGTAAACAGGGTCATTGTAAGGTCATAAGGTTTATATCTAAACAGAGTCATTGCAAAGTCAGGAAATGTAATGGTCAACAATCACAGCATGCTCATTACACACCTAGGCCAACAAAGTTATTATGAGGTCGCGGTATGCATGTCTACATAGAATATCGAAGATACCTATTAATGTAGAAACTCAACATAATGTTGGCCTTACAAAGTTCAAGTTGGGTACTATGGCAATTCTTACATCATATTGATTTCATATAACAATGATTAACTACAATAGCATCTGTGTTTTGTTCGGTATTTTATGGCTTGTCTTTCTCCTGAATATGTCTAATTATCTAGCATGTCTGTTAAAGTATACATGACTTGGCGACCCTATGAAGGTGCAGTAGTTGCGTCAGTAGTGTGGGTTAATGAGATATGGTCAGGTCAGCTTCCACAATGCTGCATCGTAAATTGTTGTTGTTCAGACTATGAACACTCAGTACTGATATTGGACTTAATTCTCTCTGTATAAATACGATGGTAATCCCAAGTTTACCTGAGGTGAATACCCAAGTGGTATGGTCACGTCACGTACCAATCATATATATAGATATTCAATCATAAGCTATGTAATAATGTAAACAAAGTCTTTTTGGTTCACGATGTACCTTACTAACCGATCAGAACACAAATCAGTATGATTGTATAACATATACATATGAAGATTTAAGATATCGATTATATATACAAAGTACATAAAACCATTGAAATAATTTCGGAAATATGGAACGGTCTAAATGTTCGAAAATGCCATGAAAATCTATGAAATCTCAGTGAAAGAAAAAATCAAATTAAACCTTCCTTAAGACAACTCCATATGGGGAAGTACTTCAGTAGTCACTAGTCGGAGTTCTTTCCCCTGTTTACTGTAGAGGGGGTGTCCACCTACTGCGATTTTCGCATCGGGAGCGTATCATAGAGGTTCTTGATGAATAATCATATCGCGCCAGAAAGAAACGTAAAATCGTAGTAATGTCTCAGGTTTTCCTGATGTGGTCGACATGGACACCAATGCGCTACGATGACCTATAGATAAAAAAAGATGCATCGTAGGCTGCATTATTGCATAGCCAATATGCATAGTAGTACATGGGGGTGGGATGGGGTCTCCGATTTCTAGAGTAAGTGTATAAAGTGTCATACCATGGGCTGAAACTTCAAAATGCCCTCCATCTAGAGTTTCATAGTAACTGTGGGAAAGCTTCAGGTTGGCAGTGGTTTGCTAGATGTCGCCAAGCTTGCTCGAGTGGTAACCTCTATTCCTATATACCTATGAGCGAACAACCTATGATTACTTAACGCTGCTTGGGGTGGAATAACTTTTGTTTACTGCCCAGGTTGAAGTTACTGCCCAGGTTGACGTTTACTGCCCAGGTTGACGTTTACTGCCCAGGTTGACGTTCAGAGACATTCGGTTTTTATCGATATTAGCCGACAATTGAAGGTATATAGGAATAGGGAAACCACGTACCAGTGGAAATAAGTCAAAGGTACTCGGTAAGGCTTGGAAAAATTACTGTCCGCGGCTACGCCTTGGGTAGTAATTTTCCCAAGCCTTACCTCGTAACTTTGACTTATTCCCACCGGAATATAGTTTCCCTCTAAACCTTGCTGAATAACAGACAGGCCCCTGAGACTGAAGGCTCCCGATGATCGTTCCTAGTTCTATTATGAATGTCATCCTGGTGTTTACGTGAACCTATACTCGTCTGGTGTATAGATTCGTGTCGGAGAAGGTCCACAGTGTTGGTCTGGGTCTGCGGAGGGGGTTCTGGGGTTGGCCGAAGTACTGAGGGATCATCACTAGCCTGCTGGATTATAGATACCAGTTAATCCATTTGGACTATTTTTCCCGAGACATTAACGAAATAAATCCCTACAAATGTATTTCCATGGTCATAATAGGCCAATACTAATCGTGTCATGGATGCTGAATGTTTTCGGAAATCCATAGAGAATGGAATTTGGTTTGGCTTGTTTGTTTGCTCAATGTCCTGAGGGTATAACTCAAGGTTCAGGATTTCTCACTGCTTTTACATCACAGGGATAGCGATTGAATCCATTAAATGAATTCAGGAAAAATTCTCACCCCTACACAGTTACGAAGTGAGCGCTCCATGCACACCACACAGACATGGTATGAGAAGGATTGGCCTTTGATAAAGTAGTAAGTCTGCCACTGCTGTGGATGAACGAGAAAGGAGGTTGCAGAAATACTCGAACCCACAACCTTGAGATTAGTAGTCCAGTTCTTGAACAGTCTGGATTTTTAGGCACCTGCCAACAATGTTCACTTCCTTATACTACTCACGATAGTCATGGCCTCCCAAACCGTTGTAAAGATATGAAGGCGTCGTGATTTATTTTGGGTATTTTCCGATCATAGAAATGCAGCATATATGTAATATTAATAATTTGCTCAGCAGTGTAGATCCGCTTGCTATCCAAGATGACCGCAACGGGCCAGTAATACCCCCTCCCCCCTCCCTTCATTCTAGGATGTTCTGGTCGTGTCCGGGTAGTTATATTACGTAACAGCCTCCTATCCTGTACGTGGTGAGTGCTGGGAGGAGTGTCAAAGGCACTTACATATATCAACATTTAATTAATGACGTGGCCTCTGTTCCTACCAGCGTCCCGCCCTCTCTAGGCGTTGTCCTTATGATGATTTAATGAATATATTAATGACTGAGTGATCGTTTTCATATATCCACTATGTTAACGTAATAAACGATGTCAGTTCCTGTCCGGTTCTCGTTTCTACAATTCCTATGCGTTGACTTCCATTTTTCACTCAATCTTTGATTCAATATCTGCTGGGGACTTGATAATTATTTTTTTTTTTTTTTTTTTTTTTTTTTGTTTTGATAATTATGATGACGATTATAATGGGTTGGAGGACTGAATCTTTATACCCTGTTGCTGAGTTCTGATATAGGGGATTTGCCAAGGGGATATGCTGTTGATTTCTTGCTATAGGTTTGTGGCATAAGAGTCATTCATTGCAACTGGAGGTTTATCCTATGCCTTTGTGAAAATCGATTAGATAAATCTATAATTACATAATTAAATTTACCAGATCGAAAGTGGCCATATTTGACATGAATAATGTTATCAGTATAAGTATATATATATACAGAGTGTTCTGTGGTATTACTCGACGGGTTATTCTCTCTATACATAAACTATAGACCAATCTGTCTTCTCTTTCTCTGCTCTGAGTTATACATTTGTATATTTATGTAGATTCATCATGGGAACACCTGTAGATAGAAAAGTAAATATCATCTGATATTTGAATGCATTTATAACGTTACGTAACCTTGTGACTGAACTCGGGACCCCCATGAAGGTACCCGACGGCCTTTATCGGGTCGTGAATTCCCCACTACCATTGGATACTGTACACCTCATGGGCAAGACAAACACACATAATACCACTCTTACTTTTCAGAGCAGACCTCGTGCATTTAATACGCATTCGGTGAGTTGTCAAGAAGAGAAATTGTCCTCATGGTATTCCAACAACACGACGAATGATGCCTCAGGGCTTTGCCCACTCTTGACAGAAATATCATCAATATGAATAAAAACATTTCATTCAACAGGTACGTGTACGGGATATACTTTTGCTGATGGCACTGTATTTGACTAGGATTAATGTATTGATGATATAAGTTATATACAAAGTAAAAAGAAATCTGTGCAGTAAGCAAGCGCTAAAAATAAATCCCATATGTGGAATACAAGAACATGATCTTGACTTTAAGAATATGATACAGTTGCATTCAAATGGTGGACATACATACCATACAATTTATTTACTAACATCATTTGTTTGCATATTTATTGCGTACTCTAGGCTAATGTGCAAGATATGCAATGTGAACCTGACTGGCTTTATATTTGTATATTGATACCAGTCTTGAGACTCAGTTTCTGTCCAGCATAAAGAAACTACTTTTAGAATTTTGATTTCTCATTAAAAACTTTGATATCACTCACAAACAAGGGACAGAGTGCTGTTTGTCGTGAATATATTTGTACTTATGAGACTTCAAATCGCTTCGATAATCGTGACTCAATTCCTGATTAAGTAACGCGTTCATATTTATCATGAATTTATCGAGACTTGAAAATCTATGATTTGAAAATAAACTCCAACAGACCATATCCTCCATAAGACAGTTCCGCATTTAGAATATTAAAACAACAGAGTATATTTTTAATAAGCGGATGGGTATCAGAAAATCTCGTTGCGTTTCAAAATTGGAAATGCAACAGGAACCTTTAATTAAGGTGAAACCTGAGACAGACTGGGAATTTAAGAGCTACTGGATGGAAAGAGATCCGTTTTTAGCATTGAGTGTAAATATAGAAATCCTTGGTTTTCACATGGAATTAAACATGGGAAAATAAAGCACTAGGAAGGTCGTACTATATAAACAGGTCCCAATATTATTTCACCCCAGTTGGCGTTGCGACAAAACCCATGTTTAACACACAAGGCTTGGATGTGAAAAGGGCAGATACTGTTCTGCAAGGTAATCAACATGTATCACGCGCCGAGTTGAAGGGGATTTGAATATAGAGATAGATTTAAAATAAACTTTATCAAGGATTATATTGCCACGCATTATTTTCAAAGGGGAATTAAGACAGAAGCAGTCTATGATAACGCCCCTTCTGATGAACTTTGCAGACTAATCTCTCCGGTTAGGCAAGTAGTGGTAAGTCAGCAATCAAAATATGAAAAATGAAATACGGCCAGCCGAAATTATGCCCAGCGTCTACTGTGGTCATTTTAGACAGATGTCTAAATGATTACTGCAGTACATTGGGGTCTTCCATTTAAGTTTTTAACATCTCACAATGAGATGACTAGGCGATATGTTTATTATTGATCAAATGCGCGTGGAATTAAAAAATAAATAACAATTAAAAAGTATGGGTTGTATTCAGTCTATGGGTTATTTTCTGTAACCTTCTTGTACATAGTCAAATTACCAATTCTACAACAGTTTGTCTAAGATCCATGATATTTCGGTCCCTAGTGATTGGCCGTGGTCAGTTGGGGATGCCTCTGAAACACGATGAGTCTGGCCCTCTACTCCTTTCCCAATGTCACAGTGTTAATTCGCAGACAGTAAAGGGATAGTTTTTTCAGCACGTATATAACCTCTCCTAACCTAAGCAGCATATATGAGCGTGTGACCCGCGCTCAAAAAGATGGGGCGATGGAGGCGGTCGCCGTGAACGTTGCGTATTTCAAACTCGTTACTTTACCACATCATTATGAAACTTATGATTATAACCATATGGTACATAGTATTAGACATGGTCTAGTGGTTATCTAGTTAGGAATGTGGCACAAAGGACGTGTATGTTGAACTGGTAACCTAAAATGTGAGGTAGACTAAGTAGTTTAATCCGGGTTCATTAGATGTGTGCGGTTAACCACACATCACATAATGTTTCACCTATCACACACCACATGATTCAACAGGAATTAGGGGAATCCGGTATGCAGTTCACATAGGCAGGGATAGTAGTTAGGGCCATGAACAAAAGAGGAAATATAAAATCACCTGAAGAAGCTGGTTCAACACCATGCGAAACGTCGTGAAAACTTTTTGATACCACGTATGTAACTACCATTGTACACCTTGGTTTTAATAATAACATCATCTACAAAACTTACTGTGTCTGGTTTTTTGTGATTTACCACTCTGACAGGAAATATAAAATTCAATGCCTCAGAGGGACTGAGAAAGCATGGAAAATACATCGTTATGGCAATGGAATGGGACTTGCAGAAGTCACACAGGGATATACAGCATTAGGGCTGGTAATGTATACGCAGGTGAAAAGTCAGAACACACAGGAATCCGTCTGAGTTGGTACGGCAGCAATGATGGATCTGCTTCAAGTCGAGTGGTGAGGAAATATCTGACATGCTAGAGTGAGCAGATGTTGGTCAAGAGACCGGAGGGTCAATAGTCCAAAAAGTCAAGAGACCAAAATAAAAACATACATGTACTCCTTCATGTATCCCTCCTTATTAACTGTCCGTATTACTAATGAACCTTCTGGCCATCGACACTTTAGACCTGGGACTAACGGTGCTTCGAACTAATGGACCATCTGAATAGCAGCCTATTATCACCCATAATGCCCCATATGTTATAACCAGTCCATGTTATTTGAGGCGATCCTGTTTTGGCGATCAGCACTCTGCCCCATTGACATTGAACATCGCTGCCGTTTGTGGGTGTCAGATGCGGTCTTGGCGACCACAGTCGTGAGGATTTCAGTCATTGGGACTTCGTTCGTGTAGACGTAGTCATTGTGATTTTGTTTGTGGTCATGGTGACTGTGGTTCTGATGACTGTAGTCATAGAATGCAGTTGTGGTGACTTGGGCTAGTTATTTTCATCATGGTGATTGCGGTCATGTCAACTATAGTTGTCCTCTGACTGCAGCCATTCCAACAGCAGTAGTTCCAAACATGGCCCTGGCGACTGTGGCCGTGGCAACTGTGGTCATGGGAGACTGCGGTCGTAGCAACTGTGGTCATGGGAGACTGCGGTCGTAGCAACTGTGGTCATGGGGGACTGCGGTCGTAGCAACTGCGGTCATGGGAGACTGCGGTCGTAACAACTGTGGTCATGGGGGACTGCGGTCGTAGCAACTGTGGTCATGGGGGACTGCGGTCGTAGCAACTGTGGTCATGGGAGGCTGCCGTCGTAGCGACTGCCGTCGTAGCGACTGCGATGTGCGCCGACACGGGAGAAGGCGGCGGCATTTTAGAGCGGACGTCGGCGGACGGTCCCCGGGGAGCGGCTGGGTTGACAGAGCACTCAGCGGCTCAACTTGCGGTAACCATACGCCGCCTCCCGGGACATGGCGCCGCCGGAGACGGGCGCCGGGCGCCGGGGCCGGAGTGCCGGGGGGCGGGGTGGAGGGCGGTCATATTACACCAGCGGACTGGACCCAACGTGAAAAAACACACACATACACACCAGGATAGCCCTGGCCGCGTATGCACAGCAGTGACATCATCCACCATGCATATAGAAGATACACTGAAGCTTCCTTTCTGGTTGGAATTACTTGGCACACATCAACAGTTGATGACAAGACCAGCACATCGACTTTCCCGTTTAAGGTGTACCTGCTATTTTGGCGGCGGATCAGTGCTGTTTGATTAAAATGTATTGAGTTTTGAACATTTGAATGTCCCCGTCATTTTACGCACTCACTCTAAGCAGGAGAGATGGGCATTTGATTAGAGTCACCAGATCGTCTTTTAAATTCTTAATTTTTCCTTATTAATTTACAACATGTATTCATCCTAACCTGAACCTTCCTCACTCCTTTCTTTATCGTATATTCTATTCACGAACCCCACTTCAAGATATATACACAATATCAACGGGATCTCTGAGGACTGTAGGCGCGTAGTGGTATCCGAGCGAATGCAAGAATATAACGAACAGTCTAGTCCTAGGTTACGAACGCTTTTCCTGAAACGAGTTTAAATTGCATTTATCATTCAGCTTTGCAAATTTAAGTTATCCCATTTACTGCTGAACTTTCTTCATCCCATTCCCTTTACACTCTCAACCCCACTCTCCAATCACATACTGTCTCCAGCTCCACACTAGGGTACCACACTTTTTCTGACCGATACTCTACCCCATCCACCTCCACTATACCCGGCCCTATCAAAAGGTGGAAATTGCCATGGAAACCAAAGTGCTGCGTGTTGATTTAATGCAGCAGTATCACGGGCCATGGCCACTAGGGGGCCGTGGTGGTTGGTTTCCGGCGTATGCTGGTACAGGTAGGTTACCGGCGTGTGTAGGCTTACCACGTGTCGCCCGACGTCACCAGCGACCGGAAGTGGATATTGCTCACCGTGTGCAGAGTCAAGGGAAAAGAAATATATCAATGATGAAACTGTACAGCTAGAATACACACAGAGCCCGTCAAAAAGATGTATTCTAGATAAAGCGGGAAAGCAATAAAAGGGAGAGACAATGAAATATGCATGGACCATGTGCAGGGACGTACTGCATAGGGATTTAATGTTTTCCTTATATTAGAGAACTGACAGTAAAAGGATATCTGACCATAGATAAAAGACTATAAATAAATCAACGCATACAATAAATAGCTACTTTTCACCCTATTCTCTAGGCACAAAGGTGCTAAAATGTATACTATAGTACCTAGACTGCATCACAAATTTGACGACCTTTTACTAACTCTCATATATCTATCTATATATCTATCTAAATATATACATTTTCACAACAGTGGGCGGATGTCTCCATGACGGTTCATTACATCAGAAATGGACTGGTCATGGATGGATAACGGAGACTAGTTCCCTAAATTGCTTCAATTGAATAGTCTAGATGTAATAAAATAAATTAAAGTAAAATGCGTATGACAATTACATGAATAATATACCAGCATCGCATCTCGGAATATTCAGGCTAGAGGCTCTCGAATGTTCGAGTATATAGCTCCAATTCACAGTACAAAACGTTATCTGATTGATATATTGTTCTGCTTATCCATCACGCAGAAAATGCACTGTTGTTTTCTTCAGACCTCCATCTCCCTTTTCAAGTCCCAGGAGCGCTCTTCGTCGAGCAGGATATTTAACGCCAGCCTCCCCGCGGCTGCTCAACTCAAACCGGAAGTAGTGTGCACCCGGAAGTAGTATTAACACCAGTTCTGCGGGTTAGTTGGGATAATTTCCTATTTGACCGTCATAACTCGTGACTAACCGGGTAAAACGGATTACTGCTCGATCCGTTGGCGTCGTAGCGGGACTGAGTCTTTATCCTGCTATTACCCTGCTTCATCGAGCTGCTCCCGAGTCGCTCAACGCTGAGTCTCAGCCCAGCAGTGTGTGCTCCGACTCAGGGCTTACACTCTGCCCACTGAGCGTGCTACTTCAGGGGTGCCAATGAAGTGCAAGATGTAACACAAAAATAGAACTCAGATCCTGTGGATCATTAAGTATAAATTCATATGAAATAACAACCTTAGGGATTAATCGTACACTCGCCCCAGTCCACTTAGCTTACACAGAGCCGATTCAGACTATTGCAGAGAAAGGGTGGAAGATAGGCACTAGTTGCCTAACCTATCCTGCTGGATGAATAAAAATCCTTTGAAATAAAGATTCTGCAAAAATGTATCCCCCCCCCCTCACCCCCATCTTGTACGCAATAGATTAAAGAAGGGATGTGTACAAAATTTCCAGAACTGGTCACCCTATAGTACATAGTATATACCGCCTCTATCGCCTATCGCTGGGCCTATACTTTATGGGTGGCGCCTAGTTGTACATGGTGGTGACTCTATTGAGTTCTGAGTGGAAGAAGCACTTGCATTTTATATAGTTCGATATAGAAGACTCGACATGAAGGTCGCAACATAAAAATGAATGTACATCTACTATATTTCCCGGGGATAATAAAATATCTGTGTAGTGGCATCCAAAGAGTTCAACATGAGCTCAAGCTATAAAAGAAATAGCTGGAAAATTTCTTATCTTTTAATTGCTGTTAAAGGTACATTTAGCGATTCGGCATTAATGTTGCTGCGAGCGTGTACTCCACATAAACCTGATACTAATCTCCAGTGGACCTCCTTTCTAACGTATTATGAGCCCAGTTAACAGAGCTTACACTGCATCGGCTGGTGCGATACGATCGTCGCACTTGGTTTATGGACCCTTAAACGCTGGTCGACCATGTTTTATTACTCCAGCTGCGACGGATTCATCGCAAGAAAGTCCTTGGGTATGCCACACTGATGTTAGGGGTGGAAGAAACGGGAGAAACTGAATACAGAGAGAGCAAGAAGGATTATGGATTAGCCACCTGTAGGCCAAGGGTGAGAGAGCAGGCAATGACTTCCACTTTTCCATTGGAACCTCCAGAGGAGAGGAGATTCTATACAAGTACTATCTATACAAGTACTACAGTAGGAAGTGCCCTATACTGGTGCGATGGATCCGTCGCAAATCATCAACATTTTAAAATGTCCGTCGCATCGCACCCGCGTAATCCAGGCCACACTTGACCTTTTATGGAGGCGGAGCCGAGGTTTAAAATTTTAAATACAACTGTGTTTCGAAGTTATACAAAGCTTCCACTAACAATGAAAGCTGAACTTCAGACTCTTATTTCGTTTCTATTTTTCCCACATCAGATTTTGCTACGAGCGGAGCATTATCCAGTGAGAATACGGCGGTGGTTTTAGAATCTGTTAAAGATTCATACTGCCGTGCTGCGGAACCTGGCTGAGTGAATGTAAAACATAGCGAGCTGCTCACAGTCAGATGGAGATTCATTTCCCGGGGATTAATGCTGAAAGCTATCAGGGCGAATTAAGAAGCGGCTGATCTCCACCCACCAGCCGCCGAGTCGGTATGCGAGCACAAGTGTCACACCGCATGGCTCTCTCTCTTTGAAAACAGAGAGACGGGCAGACACACAAAGTCAGATAGACACAGAGACAGGCAGACATACAAAGTCAGATAGACACAGAGACAGGCAGACATACAAAGTCAGATAGACACAGAGACAGGCAGACATACAAAGTCAGATAGACACAGAGACAGGCAGACATACAAAGTCAGATAGACACAGAGACAGGCAGACATACAAAGTCAGATAGACACAGAGACAGGCAGACATACAAAGTCAGATAGACACAGAGACAGGCAGACATACAAAGTCAGATAGACACAGAGACAGGCAGACGGAAGAGCAAGTAGACAGACAAACAGATAGACACACACCTAGATATACGAAGATATACAAAACCACAGACAAGCAGACAGACAGATAGAGACAGGCATCATCTGTACAGACAGACAGACAGACAGACAGACAGAGAAAGGCATATATTGACAATGCCAAAGAGGCAGGACGACAGCCATGCACACAGACAGGCAGAACTGCAGCAGTCAGGCAAGCAGGCAAGCAGGCAAGCAGGCAAGCAGGCAAGCAGGCAAGCAGGCAGGGAGCGGGCAGAGGATAAATTTATATCGTTTTTTTTAATCGCTTCCTCGTCTACTGTTACCCTGATTTTTCTTTTAAGCGGAGCAACAGACAAATTTAATCTTCTGTAAGTATTATCCTCTCATAAATTGCCTCACAAGAATGAAACAGCTAAGAACTACCAGTAGCGAATGTCCGATGGGTTATTAAAATTGGTTTACTTCCTTAATCGCATCTTCATCTACTGAGCTTTCTTACCCAAGGGTAACGTCCCCATATAAAATGTATGGGGCCACATTAAAGCTCTACCGATTGTTTATAAGTGGCCATATATACCACACCCATGATCACCGTTTTTTCAAGCCCATTACCGAATCTCTAGGAATGTAAATTATCATTAATGACCAATGATAAAAAAACACAACGATCAATAGTTTTGGGACAGTCGGCTCTGTAAACCACTTGAGGTAGACGACGTAATATATTAGCTATCGCTCGTGTGTTACTATGCGTCAACCTTTCGTGGTTTACGGCCACCTGTCCAAAAAATCATTGATTATTATCTATGTATATGCAATAACGGACTTTCGTCTTATAACTGTATAATACCATGCTTTCTATTTCTATAAATGAGGCAAAATGTCTCAAAAGCAGTTTCAAATTACAGTTTCATAGCAATTGCTTTTCATTGAGTTGTGTAACAGAAATCGGTAGTTCACGTTTCCCTGGAAACTGAAGAGCTCGTTAATTGATTGGTAGAGGCAGACGCCTACAACAAAAGCCCGGATGTAGGTCACTTCTTCCGGCCTCAGCTGGCGCCATCTATCGGCATCCGGACGGACTATGGGGCGCCACATATCATCATATAAATGTAAAATATTTGTCCTTTTCTTTATCCGACCATTTATGTTAGCTTTGCATCAAATTACCTTCTAAATGAAATATTATGGCCAGTTACTTATGTTTGCAATTTGCCTTCATCAAAATGAAGGAAAGAACATTTCAAATAAAAGGGGAATCTAGCAAAATCACCAGCGTAAGCTAAACACGTTCCACAGTGTCTTACTCCACATAAAATGTCTGATAACATGGAAACCAAACTAAACAACTCTACTACCTTAGATATGACAACTTTAAAAACAAAAAGAGAAGAACTTTGCACCTGTGTCAAGGTACTTTGAATGGTGAACAATTCGGAAATCTTTCCCATAACCAAATGTTGTAAATAAGTTCTGATTCTCACAGGAATCGGCACTAGAACATGCTCAGATATGTGGGATGCATGTATGTGTATGTAAAAAGCAGGAGACTTCGAAAACATAACGTTGGCACATTTTGAGGTCTGACATCACTCTTGGTGGCCTTTCAGTGGTCTGGTGCAGCGGAGTTGGGTCGGGGTATGGCCAGGTGTAGCTGACTTGTAGATACTTTTAGCTGGTGCGTTTAGCACAGTGCGTTGGCGAAAGAACGCACTGCGATATAAGGCTAAAGCCTAATCTCATTATTATCATCATTATTGCAATAACTTGGGAATATGTTATGTGGCCTCTTTATGTAACAAGATATGTCATGCTTAAAAACTAAGAATGTGTTTTGCTGCAGTGAAAAATCTACCTGCCGGTAGAACTGTAATGCTGTAATAAATTTTTATGAAATACATAGTCCCAACCACTCTGCTTAATTTGACAAAGCCCTACTCACTTTCACAGAAATTGTGTTTCTTCCATGCAATAACATTATGCATCCATAACGTCACCGAATTAACACCCAGAGCCGCATAAAGCTATGATTCCATCAGAGCTTCTCTTTATCTGCACATTTTATCCGCGGGGTAAAATTCACCAGTTGCGGATTAGGCGTAGCTCCGTGATTAGATTGGCCACCAAAAAAGCCCGTGATTAATCGGGAGGGCGTCACCCTGATTGGCTGTTCCCATAGCCGCACACCGCCCCTCCGGGAAGTCTCATTCCCTCATCATGCCCACAGTGTTTTAAATGCGCTGACATGGTTTCAAAAATACAGGGGGTGTGTGGGGTTGTACAACTAGCAGGAATAGTTCCAGCTCACGTCTCTCAATATCCTGGATCACATGTACATTGTATATTGGGAACATGGCCATTGTGTTATGGGGGCAGCCATCTTGCCCCCGGTGCCAAAAAAATTCAGGTGTTGGGTCCAGTTATCAATGGATTTTATATATATATATAAATTTATTTATTTTTGGGGGGGGGGGGGGGGGGGGCTTTCCATAGAAGGGGTTTAGCCTTACCTCATGATTATTTATAGATTATAACTGCAGATAATAGTGGTTGTCCCCCGACTACAGTGTAACTATCTTACAATTTCCGTACGCCTCGTTCGTGTTGTACGGCCTTACATGGGCAGTAGGAGTGGGCGATATACGAAGGACTTACGACCACAGGTATATAAAAATAAGAATTAACAAACATCCGTAATCGAAGGCCTGAGCACGTCTAGGCGGACGTGGGCGCCTGATTTGTACTCCTATCACGAAACAAGAGAAGGGGACCAAGTCATCTAGATTTCAAGGTTCAGTCCGGCTGTCTGAATAATGAGAAAGGTAGACGACTGCGTGGGTTCAAAAGGCAACGCCAAGGACGCCCAGTCCGCGGTCAGCTCACCTAGCACAGTGTACACGGCAGCAGGAGCGAAAGGCATGAAATATATATAGATATACATAATAACAGAATCTGAGACTGTGAATTTAATCTAAGATCGGTAAAACAGCAGATACGAGAGAAAGATCAAGTACAATTTCTCTACATTTCCATATATACTACTTTTGTGGAAATTTGTTTCTACGAGTAATATATTAGAAAATGATCAATTCTATTTTTCTTCTTGCTTTAGTGTAGTAAATGCCCCTTTTTTTTATTATTCAATATATTAAATTTCTGATGTAGCTGCAAAATGAATCACATATTGTTTGTTTGTTTGTGAAGTTTTACGTCTCGGTAGGCTAGTGACGTCCTTTTGAGACTGGTCTGAATCAGAAAAAAATGACACAAGAATATTGATAATGTTACTGGACCAGGTTGATTTTGTTTATGGATTTCTCAGTTCCTTAAGTCTTCTAACACGGTTAGCACAGAACAAAGGCAAGGATTCCATAAATAAACTGTGGGAACTTCCTCTTTTTAAATTTATGGATAGAAGGTAGGCACAAGCTACAAATAATAATAGACATCTGCATTCAGTAATTTGTTTGTTTGTTTGGGTAGTTTAACGTCCAATTTGTTCAATTAGACTTCTGCATTCAGAAGCGTTACATTCTGGCACATTGCCTGTGAGGCGGTGTGCATCATGTGAACTTACTGGACCACTGCTGACTAATACTAGGAACAATTGGTATGTTCATCTTTCATGAAGGAAAGTGGAATTATGAATACCCCGTTATACTTCAATTCAGGCCTTATAAGTCACCCCAAATAATTTCTGGAGAAACCAACAAGAGTGTATGCAGAGCTCTAACTCCTGTATGATATAAAAATACATTGTCAGGGTATTTATTTCATGATCTCTAAAGCTTCAGTTGCATTATGACACTTTAATTGAAACTTCTGGAGAAAAATCTGGACAATTCCCAATTTTGGGGACGTGTATCGTAATCCATGCTGTTAGTATATCTACTGAGTTTACTTGTAATACAATAAGAGTAAACAGTTGCAATGTATATTGCGTTTCGGATACTAACCTTTTCACAGTTGTCACAGTGAGTGTGTGGACTGGGGTCCTGGTGGGTGTGAATCTAGTCTATACATAAACCATCTGCTATTCCTCACTGGTACAGTACACATGTGTGTCATATTAATTAGGTTACATTGGACTATAACCTACATGTAATTGGCCTTGGTTTTAGACCACGAGGCTATGTCTGTCAGTGCAAGTTGGCATGTGATCAGATTCATGTGATCATGAACTAGTGAGGGAGATCTATTTATAGCTATAGAGCCACGCGAGAAAAAAAACTAGCATGTTACAGAATTCAACTAACCACTCCGGAAACTCTGCCTGGGAAACGTTTCTTTAGGTTTAAACGATGTATGTCATGAACGTATATAGTTTACTCTATGGCCTTGAGTGATATTTTTAAAATGTCATATCTAGCTATTATTGTATTACGAATAACGTATGCGAATGTCTATGTAAATGAACAATCTCTAAGATTCCCAGGGGCCCGTTGAATAATCTAGGCTCGTACATGACGACCCTTTTCTGTGCCTCGTACCAAAAGTTAACGTTTATGATATACAAGTTCGTTTGCTAAGACAGTCTTAGTCGTCTATAAGGTCATCCAAAAGTGTTGAATAAAGTTGATCCACATCGTCCCTGGGTCTCCTTGGCATACGAAAAAAGGTCTCCATGTACGAGCCTAGATTTTTCAACGGGCCCCAAATATCTCTGGGCTCGATGTATAATCCTAACTCTGCTTTATGTAGTAATCACTGAGGACCAGCTCTCTCACTCAGGGCTCGATGCATAGTACTAAAACCATGCGACCCACTGCCACCGATTCACCGCGATATACCTCCCGATACACTACGATTAGTTCTAAATATCTAACACTATGGCCTCCTGATACACTACGATTAGTTCTAAATATCTAACACTATGGCCAATGAATCGATTTTAAAAAATTTGAGTCGGGAAGGTATATCGTGGTCAATAGATGGTGCACTGTTTAACTTTAGTTATGCAGTAATCACACAGGTGTGTGTGGAAACTTGTGCGTCGCATCCAGCCGTTGCTTGTGAAAGCGTTACTTCTACCAGCTTCCTGTTAAGGGCTAGCCCAGCTTCATCATAAAGTGGGGCCCGTTGAATACCCCCTCTCCCAAATCCCGTAACCCACTCCCACCCCTACCCTCACACACACACAGACACCTCTGCCGTTCTGCGGCCACCCCCTCCCCCGCCCCTCAACCGACGCCGCCATCGAGGTCTCCTCATTTCCGGTTGGTCACGTGACCGCCTCCTCCACAGCCCGTTGGTTAACTGCGCGGCGAGGGTGGCTCCGCCTGGCGGACTGCGGGGCGGCGCGCTGTCGGTCGTCAGGCTGCCTAACGACGTCAAATTGAATTCCGGCAAACACAAATCCGGAAGGGCGCAAGCAGAACCCACCCGGGCTGAATGTCAATACGCGCTCTGATTGGTCGGCTGCAGTCACCGCAGGGTGGGAGGGTGGGCGAAAAGCAGAAATGGTCGTATCAATTGACGCTCTCCGAGCAGATATGCGGTGATGAGGTCGTAGTGCATACTCCTTCATAAATAATCTGCTTGGAGGATATGTGATGTTCCAAAGCCATAGAGGTTTAATCAAGAGGGTGCTAATCTAGATTACCAATCGATCAGAGACTAGTGCTAATTATAGAACCAATGTGCTCTTGATAAAAAAAAACCTGCACGCAATATGAACAACTCCGAGTACTATGCCAGAGACTTCCCAACTCTATATCAGAAAATCACACACCTACGATAGCATCATATCTATGACTTTGATTTAAGTTTGTATACCCAGACCTTTGATAATATTTTCCTGGGCGATGTGATAAAAATGCATAGAGATAATAATGATAGGAGAAGGGCGGCTGGTGTGGCGGTCGCCGTGTGTTTCTGAGCCAGTAGGCACACGATAGCGCTGCCATTCTGGACCAGCCTGATAACGCCAACTCCTCTTTGAACGGAGCCCGGCCAGCAACAATAACTCAGTCAGGATGCGGCGCCAAGTGTCACCTCTAGCCAGGGATCTCCGAGTAGACCCAAAGACAGGATGAGTCTGTCCAAGTCTGTAGTTATCTGCTATAGTCCGGTGTAGTCGTGAGGGGTATGAGACGGGCACTACAAACAATAACTCAGTCAGGATGCGGCGCCAAGTGTCACCTCTAGCCAGGGATGGCTGTGTAGACCCAAAGACAGAATGAGTTTGCCCAAGTCTGTAGTTATCTGCTATAGTCCGGTGTAGTCGTGAGGGGTATGAGACGGGCACTACAAACAATAACTCAGTCAGGATGCGGCGCCAAGTGTCACCTCTAGCCAGGGATGGCTGAGTAGACCCAAAGACAGGATGAGTCTGTCCAAGTCTGTAGTTATCTGCTATAGTCCGGTGTAGTCGTGAGGGGTATGAGACGGGCACTACAAACAATAACTCAGTCAGGATGCGGCGCCAAGTGTCACCTCTAGCCAGGGATGGCTGAGTAGACCCAAAGACAGGATGAGTCTGTCCAAGTCTGTAGTTATCTGCTATAGTCCGGTGTGGTCGTGAGGGGTATGAGACGGGCGTTATTGACAACAATCTAGTCAGGATGCAGTGCTAAGTGTCAGGTCTAGTCGCTGATCTCTGACTAGACCCAAAGACAGGATGAGTCTGTCCAAGTCTGTAGTTACCTGCTATAGGGCAGAAAGCTATTGTGCTATGGAGGTGGCCATCTTGCCCCCCCGACGCCATCCAAAACACAAGCTGGTGGGCCAATTATCAATAGATTTTATCAAAAATATTTTGGGGGCTTGCCATGGAGGAATTTTAGCCTCATCTCAGATTATCTAAGAATTATAGTCACTGATAACAGTGGTTGCCACCCGACCACAGTGGCGCTATCTTACTATCTCCTTGAAGATGATGGCAGAACTAGCAATCACTATGTGCTCTGTAGTCTGGTGTAGTCGTAAGGGGTATGAGACGGGCAATATCAAAAATAACTCAGTCAGGATGCGGTGCCAAGTGTCAGCTCTAGCCAAGCATCTCTGAGTAGCTCCCTAGAGACAGGATGAGTCTGTCCAAGTTTGTAGTTGTATGCTTAATTCTGGTTTAGTCGTGAGGGGTATGAGACAAGGACAGACTTCAAGCCAGTCCGCATCGGCTATAAACCCCCTGGTAGAGAAAGAGTGAAGAAGGGAACCATCTACTCGGAAAGATCGGAACAAATCGCTTTGCCACTTTGAAGTTTGTACAAACTGACACATGATCAATCAGTCTTTACCTGCTAAGACCAGGGGTGATACCTATATACAGGAAGTTCCAACCATGCAGAACAAACTTGACACTTCCCTTGAGGTTTCAATCATTTGAAAAAGCAATTGCAATGATTCTTCTTGCCGATCGGACACGGGCAAACAAGTATAATACACAATTAGACTTCTCGAATCACTATGAGACTGGTTCGGTCGGGTTGCATTGGCGCAGAGGGACTTTATTCACCGTTCTCATACAGCCACAGAACCTACATAAAGTGGGATTCACACGGTGGGATTCACGTACCTCACAGGCCGTTTGTCTGAGACAAATCCTGTTGAGATTCGGTTCTGGAACACAATCTCCTCGTGTGAATGACAGGCTTCCATTTTGCTGAGACAACTTTTTTCTCTTGCAATTGTCAGCAACAATCACCCCTAACAAGGCACAGAATCTCATGAGATTTTGACTTTAAACAGGTTTAAAATTTAGAGGGGCATTTTGGTGAGACAAATGTATTTCACACGTTCTCCCCTAATCTGTGAGTCTCAGTGGTCTTAAATAACACCTATTCACACGGGGAAGTACCCTGAGTCGGTGACTGTGTACCCTGTGTACCCTGTGTAGAGGTGTAGGGGTGAGACTATGTACCTATTAAGTCTTCCCATGTGAATTGAATCCGCCATGTTACCCTGAGACTGCAGGACACCTGAATCTGTGAAACTTTTTACCCCGCTGGAAATAGTAGCCGACTGGTGCTAAGGTGTGAAGTTCACCAGTCTCAGGTACATTTGTCCCATCGTGTGAATCCCACTTTAGTGTGTTTTCGAGTCAGATTTATGTGTCCCTGTTATACCTCCTCCGTGTGCCACATAGTTTAAGGTCTCAGTAGGACCCCCCTGAGCTGCTCGGATCGAACATTTATGGCAGATGTGGGTGTCATATACTTCTAGAGGGTCCTTGTGCCCGGAACAATCTCTATGTCAGATGTGGCGAATAATTTGAGAAGCTCCCTGTAGGACCCCATTAGAGCTGCTCGGAGCAACTTACGTGTTAAATTATGTCGTATAGTTGGAGAAGATCTCCAGATGTACCTCTCAGGGCTGCTCGGAGCAGCCGGAGCAGCTCACATATGCCATATAAAATTCCATTTTTATCAAATATTTAATTATGTTTTGTTCCCATATTTGGTGCCACATAGCACGGAGCCGCACCGAACCACTGCGCGACAACAGACAGTGCCTGTGAACGCCCCACAGTGAGTGAAATTTAATATATCCGTCTCTCTCAATGATAAAAAGTCTTCATTTGAACCCGGCGCCAACCGGCGAGGGCTGAGACAATGGCCAGACTCCCATAAAAAGAAGAAATGCCAACGTGGGATTCGGACTGCATACAGACTTCACACATCTGATCTTTTACTCGTATTGGGATTCTTACTCGCTGGTAATTTTACCTTTAATGACTTCTATATGTGCCCAGGGTGCAGTTACACGAGGATAAATAAGGTTCCTAGTAATGATCACGCCTATTTATCAGCATCACAAGAGGAGTCTTTGGGGAGTTATTTGACTTATGATATAAACTATCGGAAGTCCATCTGAATTATAATGTTATAGATCTGCAAATCTCACTGATGGGCCTACTGTAGAGTAGCATACTACTATAACCACAATATTATTTTCAGATAAACGAGGAGCTGTACAGTTGTACAGTTGTTCTCGTTTGTTTTATATTTCTGTCATATATAAGGGACCATCCAAAAACATCATACGCAGGGACTGGTACAATTTTCTTTTGAAATCTTGCGCACATCTTTTCTGTATTCCATTGTGTACACAATTGAGAAGGGTAGGGGTCACATTTTTCATAAACTTGGCGTGTGAATTTTGTGGATAACGTTTGCAAAAAAGGATATATCATTAAGCAATCATATGAAGAAATTGGTTACAATAGTTCTAAATGCAAATTACAGATAAGCGTGAAAAATGAACTGAAGGCTGAATTCCGGGGACTGGAACTGGATTAATCCTCACTGCCAGGCTTACATCACAGTATATGCAGCGATGACAGAGATGCAGGAAAGATGCAGGACAGATGACAGAGATGCAGGCAACACAGCGGCACTACTGAGACTCAAATATCCGGTCCTGATATCCTCAAGCCTGTGTGCTACCTATTTAGCCGTCCCGCCACCTTGGTTAAAGCTAGACATGAAGTGAGAGGGGTTGGGTGGTTGTAGATGGAAAGTGAAAGCCGAATACTAGGTACTGCAAAGAGATAGATCTCTGTTTATTTCTTTTCTCTAGATTTCATTCCTGATGCCATACGTAATACACAACTATCCGTTAATCCCTCCTCCAAATTTTTACCTCAAATCTATCACTGTTTACACCAGTATACAATATATAGCATTATCTATGCCTAGGAGACTGTGCAACCAATGTCATGACTACATGCTGTAAGGATCACACTAAAATTTCACTATTCAAATGTGTTGTTTATGTTTGATGATCTATAGAGGTCGAGTATCAGCCGACATGCCACAGTCTGGTGCAATTCAATATCCAACATGGCGTCAAAGGCCACACCTGGCCCTTGACGGCAGGACGCAGCCTGTGGGTCATGTGACTGGTGCAGGCGTTAGACGTCCGTCTAGACAATACCGTGTTACAATATACAAGTAGCAATCCGGGAGTTACCGTTCAGCACACCTAGTGGTGAACTGTTCAGTTATGGCCATCGCTCAGTCAAACATAACTTAGTCTGGCTTCATGGCAAGGCGATTCAATGGATTCACACCTAGAGTGTGAACGGTGGGTGTGAGCGCAAGGCTGTAGTTTCCCACAAGATGGGACTCTTGGGACATACATGAGCATTATAATAACAATTCTCAGCTGTCTAAACTTCAGAGTTGATAATTTTATCCTACCCCTAATCAAAAAAACGCCATAGGCTTAACATGGGATTTGTTTATGTCACAGGTGTGACATAAAGTGTTGTTTATGTCACTACTTTCTGATACTGAAAAAATATGGAAACGGGGTAGGATAAAATCTAGACGCCACTCATTTGAGTTTGAGTTTATCTATGTCACTCATTTTGTTGGCTCCATAATTTCACGAGTCGAAGACGAGTGACATTACGGAGCCAACAAAATGAGTGACATAGATAAACTCAGACTCAAACTCGTGACGTCTCTTCATAGTATAGGTTTTTTTCCATTGAGAAAGGTAAGCCTATGGTGGCCAAGCCTGTGCCAGTGTATCTCTACCACCCGTGTTCATTGTTTTTGTGTTGTCTTACCCATATCTTAAATGTTATCAAGGCGATATACAAATTCAACCAACAAAATTGTACCTCGAATACCATTGATGCACTCAACGTAATTTCTCTGGGATAATCTAAATAGGCATTATAAACGCATTAGACTCATACTCGTCCCAGTGCTAAAGAATACGTTGTTAGGAAGGTGTTTGGCCAAAACTGATGCGGAACTTTGCAGATATAGCGCACTCCAGGCCCGTAGAAAAAAGGTCGATAGACTGACACGTGTCTCTGTACCTCCCCCTCATTCAGTCTGGGGTAGAATGTACATAGACAAGGATCGATGGTTTTATAGACAGGCAGCCGCGTAGTAATACACGCGCCTCAACGAGTGTATTACGGCGTCAACCTCGGGTGTTTTACAGAGCCGCCTGTCAACAAAAACACCGTTTGTTGTTTTTATTATCCATCTTATTTGTAAATTAATACCTGACTTTGACATATTAAAGGGCATATCACTCGGGACTATTTTTCAGTATACCATGGCTTTGAGGCAGTATACCACCGTATAGAATCAGTATACAATGGCTGTGGTATCTGGCAGTTTTTAGCCAATGGGCAGTAGTTTACTAAGTCCTTATACTTCTCCATGACGACTTTGCAAACGATGGATAATAATATTATATACCTGTAGCTGTATCTCCTACACATACCACCCGCTCCTACCCATGTTGTACTCATGGCCGTACAACATGTACATGGTGTACAGGGTATGTTATACCTAGGGAGTCCAGATATTATTAGTGTAAACTTTCCCATCGAGGTGGGCTTTCTCCCGTCAACTCGTTGCGAGTTTGTTCGGGTGACTTCATCCTCTCAGAATTTTTTTTTTTTTCAGATATTATAGCTATATAATAAAGTTCAAAGATTCCGCAGGGGAGTGTAGAAATAAAAGATACTCTGTCATGGGGCAACAGTGAAGGCTTGAATCTATCTTTCAAATGTTTATGGCGATGCGGCGGACATTGTCAGCATCTGTATGTACTGGGCCTTCTGGACCGGTTCATCTGATCGTCATTGTAAAGAATGCTGGCAGTACATCATATCACTATGACAAATATTACATTACTCACAAAGGACGACGTCGACCCGGTTCGCGTCAACAAATATATCATACAGCGCTGCAATAGAGCTATGCAAAAACCACTGAATTATTTGAACTTGTTTGCATCGGCGTCATATTGGGAGGTCTATACTCCTCCATTTGTTCTATGCTTTTTGACATTTGAATGTTATTATGGGAGGATGATAAGTATTGTTTCTCAGTATCCTGTTTTATAAGGCATTTGTGTTTTGTGTATGAGGGTTCCTTGATTTGTTTTAAATCTTATCTATTTTCGGATGATAACTATTCTACTTAAAATATAGATATCTTATCATACACTTCAAATTATGACAACCTATCATGTGTATCATATTTCACTCTCACACAATAGTTACAAGCCTTAGTCTTTATTAAACAATAATCACTCACTATGAGCGTGTGCAACACTAAACCGAGTGAATTTCACTGTAAATAGGGTCATTATTATTGACAGCCTCTTACCCAAGACAATAAATTTATCTGAAACCCAACAGACCACTTATCATGATATCCGAGCTTCAAGGACCTCACTGTCAAACTAGTATCGATTGAGTTCTCTAACAATATGGATTACATTCATCAACCTGCACGTTATTGCTCGTATATGTGCTCTATCGTTAATGTTATCATCACTTATCATTCTCTAGGTGAACATCAGACATCATAGACGATATCACCGAATTGAATTCTATGGTGAACGTCAAACAATATTGTACGTGTTATCTTGTATAATCTTTCTATAATGATAGTTGATTCACAACATGATAAGCAATGCCTCCTTGATGTACCAAATACTCGGCACTAACAAAGTTCACTAGATTCTTTGGTCAAAACAACATAAGAAAGGTACAATGCAGTAGCTACATTTCACTTCATTTTGTTTCTTTTGGATATATGTAAAAAATCTCTAAATGTGGTTTGGTTATTTAAAAAAAATATTAATCAAATGTGTATCGCCGTAACTTAGATGATTGCTCACTTTAACAGGCGTTGGGTATATCTTAGTGGGCAAGCATAGAGTAGAAACTATCTGAGGGCTTGCTACAATGGACCACCTCGGGCAACGCTAATTTCATCTCAATACCCTACACTACTTAATTCCGGATTCTGCACCAGTTTACACTGCATTTAGCAAACTTCTTGCTTTACAATATTCTGTAAATCCTATTGCCAAGGCAGCGACTGTTCGACTGATATCCCTTCCATTGACTACCACATGTAGACTGAATTCACGACTTGGCGAGATAAACCCACGACAAGGCTACAGTAAGCCTGCGCTCAATCCCGTGGAGCTCCTTAATGCTCACAACTCACCGCCAGCAAGCCTGGGCAGCAGCTTGCAACGTTCCTCCTTAGTGTACAACTTACCATTTATTACCCACCGATTACGGAGTCTCCATAGGAAATGTATAGGGAGCCAAAGTGAACCCGCTCCAACCACAGATAGCCGGTCACAAAATACTATTTCCGGGTATAGGCGCTCAGTACTTAGACTATGTAGGTTGGAGATTATATGTCTCATTCTCCAATCTTTTAGATCCAAATTTTTAATAAACTTAACAACTGTCATCGTAGTTTTGAAACAAAGTTATTCAGAGACGATAGTTATAAACTTCACTTCAAAAGTAACAAACGAGACCAAAAAGATAAGTCTAGCCTTAAACCCCCATAGCTTTAGCACTAAGCCTCGTTCTTACTGGCCACCGGAAACGTTGTTTTGTAGGTGGGTATCTGTGGTTTCAGCGGGTTCACTTTGGCTCCCTATAGGGCACCTGGAAACAACTACCCAGAGATTCTGGCATGTCAGAATCTCCTGTAGGAGATTCCGGAAAAGTAGTCCCATCCAAAATGAGGTCAAATCATCATGTACTTCGAAATAGATTTCTTGAATGTTCATTCAATGTTAGTTGTTTAGAAGCAATCATAATAATCTCATTTATCATCAGAAATCATTGTAATAATACACTTTGCATGCTAAAAGTACAGGTTAATGGCGACCTATATTATTGGTGTAAGTCTACACCGAATTACTGCCACGCTTAACACTGCTGTGGTGTCTGGAACTAAATGTATTACAGAAACATTTTTATTGCAATAGATTTGTTATTAATCTTGTAGGTGGGTAATAAATACAATAACGACTGGTTTTGTACATGAGTGACCGTAATCTCCTCGTATAGAAAACCAGTCATTATTGTGTATGTACTGCAGGTAACTTTCACACTACGTGACACCGTCACATCTTTAGAGTATGCCCAAGTCCCGCTTAATGATGATTCTACATGAATTGCCTTACACACTTTGGATCTTTTTATGGGATCATGATTCGACAGCATTAGCCGCCCTCCTCCATCATACCCAGAAATTATCCCTCATTGACTGACTTCACTTTTTATTTTGTATTGGTTGCAGAGTTCTGTAATAAACGCACAACACATGAAATACAAAATCAAAATGAACAAATCTATGATAAATCAGACTGTGATGAAAGTATGACAATAATGAGCAATAGCACAATCATAGATATAGAGAGAAAATTCATCACTGGAGTTAACATAGATCAATTGTTCAAGTAGATTCAATGGCTCAAAGTCAGTCTTGAGCGCTTAGGGAAAGTCTATATGTTTAAAGTGGTTCTTAAAACTTTTCCTATCACAGACCTTTATATCATTCGGTAGGTTGTTCTATAGTAATGATGCCCTATAAACATACAATTTTTTTCCCAAAGATTCAGTCTCAAGTCTCATTAGTGCCATTTGCGTTCTACCTCACAGTTTTAGTGCGTGAACTATGTATTGAATATCACATTCATATTTTCTGACACCGTCACTTATTTATAAGAGTAGCCCCAGGTCACGGTTCATTATGTTTTAACCATACACACCACCTTACATACCGCATGTCTAGGTCCCAGCTAACTGTGTGTATTACACCCCCATGATTATGTTACTGAGTATTGTATAACAAACCAACACCTACATGAATGTATGCATAACATGAACGAGGATACAATCATGTACCTACAATATGCCCAGGTCCTGGTTGTAAACTGCATGCACTAAATGAACCATGAAAGTGTCACGTGGGTACAGTAGGCATTTGACCAGGTCCCAGTGTCATCAGTGAGTCTACTTCAAAACCCCACTATAGTGCCACGATGTACAGTAAATTACTATATACCCATGACGTATATACTGTAAATACGCACCGTTTTGGCATATGACGTAAAAATACTGTACGGACCACTGGTCCGTACATTAAATACGGACCACCTAGCCATATACATTTATTAAAATTTTGGTTGTTAAGATAAATGAAATAGATTTTTTTTAAATTTCGGGTATATAGTAAATATATAACGTCCAACCATGCTTGTAAAAGTCACAGAACTCCCGTTTTGTTTACTCCAGTTTATACGGAACTCGGCATAAATGCCTCGGTCCGTACAAACGGTAAATTAGAATCTCGTTCTGTGACTTGTACAGCATGGTCAGGACGTTCTATATAAGTATGCCTAGGTCCCACTTCATAGGTGAGTCTACTGCACACACCATTATAGAGTCAAATACGAACAACATACCCAGATCCATGCTATTAAGCATGTGTAACGGGCTCTCCATGATGTCAGTGATGTAAGTACCTACAGACCGCAATTCAAAAAGCACCATCAAACAGAAGTCCCTAACTTCACCGGTCACTTCACCAAGACTAAAGTTCATTGATCAACGTGGTTGAGCTGAAGCATTTACTCTTGATCCCGCAAGATTCTTGGCGACTGAAGCAGGCACTTGGTGATCACAGCCACCTCTTTATGAGATGAGACCACCTTGTCATCCAACTAAAGATCTAAAGCTGCAACTCAATATTCTTTCCGATGAACAACGTTAATTTAGTCGTGTGTTTTGGGTTCATGTTAAACCGCCAAACATTACCATTTTAAAATCCGATTTAACCCAAAGGATATTTTTTCACTTCATTTATCCTACCCCTAATAAAAAAAGCCATAGGTTTAACACGGGTGTGACATAAAGTGTTGTTTATGCCACTGCTTTCTGATACTGAAAAATATGGAAACGGGGTAGGATAAAATCTAGACGCCACTCGTTTGAGTTTGAGCTTATTTATGCCACTCATTTTGTTGGCTCCGTAATGTCACTCGTCTTCGACTCGTGAAATTATGGAGCCAACAAAATGTGTGGCATAAATAAACTCAGAATCAAACTCGTGACGTCTCTTGATATTATCTGCTGTATGAACTTGTCTGCTTTGTTGGTATTCCAACCAGTGTATAAATATATTTTTACTTATATCAATAAATATCAAATTACACAACACAGGAAAGGGTAGCAAAGAAGAGCACAACATAGAAAAAGAGAGATCACAGAAAGAGGCCAACACAGATCAGAACATTAACAGCACATCACAACACAGGACAGCAAAGTAAAGCACAAAACATCATAATAAGGCACAGGGGGGGGGGGGGGCATACATACAGTACGTACGCAGAATTTCCAAAATTTTGGACCCACCTCCCACCCCCACTTCCAATCTTGTAAGCAATAGAACAAAGAAGGGGCATACGCCAGACTTTCGAAATGCTTGACCACACCCGACCCCCACCCCTCAGTGCGAACGTACTTTATGGATGGCCTCCAGATCAGCACAGAACATTTCATTTCAATCTGGCCGAGGATACTCATTAACGCACTGCACAGCACCATGCAACACCCCACTAGGCCCCCTTTACACCACACCGCCCATATAGTCCACTGTAAAGCTCCTTATCGCCCTCCTTCGCTACGCCCGCCGCTCGGGGTGTGAGGCTGCGGGTGGAGGGGGCGAAAACGGCACCGAGTCACCCCGAGTCGCTCGCCTGTGAACGCCTACGACGCGAGCAGCTCGGGTCGATGCGTTTACGCGCCCTTCTCCAAGCACAGCCCTGGCCGCTTACACATACTCTATCACGGGCTGAGGGTCTCGGATGGGAGAGTGTGGGAGAGCGTGGAGGAAGCACTAAATACCCTTTTTACGGGGTACTATCTGTACGGGGAACACAGTTCTCATTTACTGGATACCGTTGGTGGTTAGGCTTATATCAAGGGTAAATCAAAAGTACAATTCTAGCATCATATATATGTTGTTGTTAAATGAGCGAATTATATTGAATGTGCATGATTGTGATTTGAAGGAAATCTATGCGTTGTTTATTGTAAAACAAAACGTTTTCTAATAATGTAAAAATTACCCAAGCAAAAGTGTCACAATTCTAGCCTTTCTCGCAAATGTATATAGAGCCTCCCATGTGAAAACAAATATGTCCTGGGTTACATCTTTAAGTAATTTGGGTGGGTGTAGAGAGACATAGGTGACATTGTAAAACTTTGAAAGTTAGCTGAATTTCGTAAGAACAAAGAGTCACAGTAGAGAAACTGGAATAATGGCGCCATACTGTCGGTCATGAGGTAACTGCTTCATTAACCAACAATCTTCAGGCTGCATTAATCTGTTTCGCGAAGTACATATAATTGTTGCAATAACAACAAAATGGTGCAATGTGTAGGCTATGTATGTGAAATTGTACCTGAAATTTTGACATATATATGTATATGAAAGACCCGAAACTTCAGATACGGGCAATTCATTTGACTTTTTGCATTTCTGGAACATGGGGGAAGTTTACCTACTTATAAACAAAGTATTGCGAATATTTTATTGTCCAGCTCTTATTATAAAACACTAGGTTAAGGACAAATATGTTGATAAGAAATAGCAACTGTACAGCCAATCCTTTATCCCTTGAGATACATAATCACTCTGTCCCTCTAAAAACTACATGTACTCCGCTCTTAAAAAGTTTCAAGACATTTGCCTGGGCAATTAGCTCATCTCCTTACATTTCAGTGCAAGTGTGGCATTCAAATATATCGAATTTCTCAAGAGAAGACTACACAAATTCACACAAAAACACTATCTAATTGGAAAAGAAATGTTAAGTCGCTACCAATTCAAACAATTCCCACTTAATGAGGCATCAAAGGTCAACACCGTCTCCAGCAATCACTCAATTAAGTTCATCATGTGGAGTCATGAAGTAAACATCTTATTTTAAGAAACCCTACTGAATAATGAATAACATTGGCAGTGCAAACCAGCCATGAGAACAGTGGAATAGAGGAGTACTTGGTTCGTCATCACTGCTTCATTATTAACGACGTCTACACTGGACGCCTGTACTGAGGTCAATGACTGGTCAGACCATCAACATACTACTGCTAGACTCTGACACTGAATAAATTACACGTAGAAACATTGCCTGGGATCTGTGTAAGAACCAAGGTATCAGGCTTCAGTCTATGGAGGACTGAGAGGTAAACACCGTCCGTGACACATGCTGTACATATCGTTATCAACTTACAGGTTGATACCAGTTTATTCATTTGTTCAATATATGAGTTACCGTTCTAGCGGTGGACCGTGGCTCGGTCAAATTCCATTCAGTTTGGCTTCATTTGTGTGCTTGTTTGTTTGGTTTGTTTGGTTTGATTTAACGTCCAGTCAACCATTATAGGTCCTTACCAGACTTTCTCAAGGTTCTTTTATACCACGAGGGTCGTGATCGAATTCAGGTATAAATCTCGCTCCTACACATTTACCGAGGTGAGAGTTCTTATACTTCCCACACCACATAGCCAAGGTATGAGAAGGATTGGGCTTTGATATAGCAGTAAATCTACCACTGCTGGGGTGGGACTCGAACCCACAAAGCCCTACAACCTTGGGGTTACAGGGCCAGTGCTCTAACGTCTGAGCTAACCCCCCAGTCCATTTGTATGCAAATTTAATACATTCACACCTAGAGTGTGAACTGTGGGTCTGAGCTCAAGGCTGTTGTTCCCCACACGATACGGGTATTGGGACAAACTAGAGCATTCTAACAACGAGTCTTGACTTTCTTAACTATAAAGTTTATAATCTCTTTTTTTTTGTTTTTCCATAGAGGAAGGTAAGCCTATGGTGACCAGGTGCCAGTGTATCTCTGCCATCCATGTGCATCGTTCTTATGTTGTCTTAACCATATCTGAAGTAATATTGAAGAGATATACATTGGAGATGAAATTCCATAGAATAAATGAAATCACTGTATCTTTTCTGGAGAGAGTCTAAACGGGTATCATAAACGCTTTTCGGTCATACGCTCAGTCCACTAAGGCTAAAGAACACGTTGCTCTGATGTTGTTTGGCCGAACGCCTTGCGGAATCAAGCAGCTAAGGCGCAGCTAAGGCGCAGCTAAGGCGCACCACCGGCCTGTGCAAAAAGGTCTATAGGACTTACTGTTGATACCGGTAAAAACTGTACACATTCACTTTGCAGTATACAATAGTATGTTGCCTCAATGTAAGAATGAATCTTTCTGCTAACAACGGGAACAAGAGTATCTGTCAACAGTGTGAATACTCATCCTGTTGAATTTGCTGCCTCAGTGATACGAAAAGGTTGTGGAAATGCATCGGTGTCAGCCATTGCGTGCGGCAGATGGTCGGCTGGGCGGTTCAAACCAACGGTTTACTGGCGTTCAATATTAGCCTTGCTTTACACAAGGACAAAGAGTTTTGCCCAAAAAATCTGGCTTTCCACAAAAAATGGAAATCTGCTATATCTATGATTTTAATGATTTAACTTTACTCTTCTTGACAGGATATGTTTTAATCTCTAAATAAGAAATCCCAGGGGTATTGTTTGTTTGTTGGGTTGATTTAACGTCCAGTTAACCATTACAGGTTCTCACCAGACTTTCTCAAGGTTCTTTTACACCACAAGGGTGGTGATCGAACCTATGAAATGAATTTGGGTGGAAACCTCACCCCTACACATTTATCGAGGTGAGAGTTCTTTTACTTCCCATACCACATAGACATGATATGAGAAGGATTGGCCTTTGATATAGCAGTAAATCTACCACTGCTGGGGGTGAAGGAGAAAAGTGGCTGAGCTTGGCTATGAGCATATTAAACGAATCTCACTCAAGGCTTTCTATATGCAACCATGAGCGCCTCATTTATGACCTGAACCTCCAAGGCTTTATAGAATATCTCCTTTTTTTCTTACAAATTGACACCTTGATAAAGCAAATCCAGTCCCTTTAAAGAAGCCAAAGAAGGAAATCGTCTTCAGGTAATAACTAAGATGATCTATTACCTGCTTCCGTTCCACCTGTACGAGAACGATAATGGGGAAAGTGCCCCGTCGATCTCCGCCCTTTGGCGTGGCAGGCAGCGAGGGCGGGGGCCGCTTTCTTGTGCCGTCACCTTCGGGACATAAACTTGGCGGCGGAAGAGACGGGATCGATATGTGTGGCGTAGCAGGTGGGACTGTACAGACCGCAGTAGAACACAAGTTACCACAGGTGCACCAGAAGCTGTGGTTTACATACAACTATATATGTAAATATATCCTCAATTAACAACTGATTCATGCCAGACGAAACACCTTTATTGTTATTTAAGATTGGTTAATCATTCCTCTCTGTTTGCAAGTTTTAAAACGCAACGTGGATGCGATTCATTTTTCATGAAAGAAATTGAACCAATCAGGGATTAACTTTGTATGGGGCTATAAATAGCGTCTTCCTACACTGGGATTTCAGCGAGATATAGTTACATTACACAAAATTTTGAAATATAGTCTCGCTTTTATGATATCAGAATCGTTTCTTTTTATCAAACTGGTCGGGGAGAGAATGCTGTCTTTGTCTTTTTTCATTCAAGCGTCAGCTGCGCCCGGTATACTACATGCTACGTCTCCACTGAATATTTGGGGGTGGGAAGGGAATGGTTGTAGATGAAGGTTAACTTAACCTCCCCCTTTTCTAGACGAGGTAGGAGTGTAGGTAAAACAGTCAGTGAGGACGGGTTGGGTTGCTAGCCTGGAAACTGCCAGGATCATCGGACAGCGAAGAAAGCAGGTTACCCAATTCCTTAGTTATGATACTATCTTGGCCTACTTTTCAATATAGTCGACCTTAAATCTGTATTTGACCGCTAAGTATCCATTTTTAACAATTTAAGGAATAATGGACAACAAGAGCACTATGACGTTCACACGTGGAAGTGTGAGTAGAAGGCGATAATACAACCATCTGCATTCAGGCTACTCGATAGCTACGAGAGAGTGCTTCCCTTTATAGCAGAGGGTTGCTGATCACCGTTATACATGATCCGCTCTTACCTCCTATCACATAGATGTGCTGGGAATATGTTCTCCATTACAGCATGAGAGCGGGTAAGGGAGGGGGCAGCATAGCTCAGTCACTAATGGGAATTTGGCTTTGAGGATCAGCCATGCCACTGTGATTCCTGATTGTCTGTCATCCTCATCTCATCTCTCTTTGACATGATCCTTGATGTTGTCGTAGAGTGATAACCATCAACCAATGACAGGTACGGGTAGCACTCCACGTACTCCGCTAGTCACTATAAACAGGTGGTGATAAACCTTGGCTGAACAGATAATCAATCCAGCTGCAGAGGGATCAGCCTTGGGTGGTGGTGTTGCCGAGTCGTCAGTGTGTTTAGTGTATTAATCTTTTATCGACCCGAGAACATAGCTTCAGAAAGCTCCACGCTAGTATTGATTGCTCCGTGCCTGAGTAACATGTTCTCTGTCTATACAAACACTGTGGTATTCCAGGAAATTATTGTGCACTAAGAATTAACAGACTAAGCTTATTTTTGTATATCCAGAAAAAAGAAGCACTCTTGCCTTGACCACAAAGGTATCGCTGTTTACATACGAGTACTTTCAAACCATGAACTACAACATGACTATGAGACCTCTGTATCCTGATTCCTGAATAAATTGTTTGCTAAAAAAAAAGTAAAAATAATCGAGGATGGATTTGTAGAGGGTTGGATGGGCATATAGGCTGTAGATTGGTTGGAATGGGTTTCGATTGGATAGATAGACGCTAGGTCACAAGAGTTACATACACGAAGGTTGTTTTTTTTATTTTAGCAAGTCTTTTATTAATCTCTGGACATTATCATACAGCATTATTTTTACTTTTTTTATTTTTATCATTATTTTTACTTTTTTTTTAGCTTACAACTTTCAGCTTTGCCAAAATATTATCCGTACATTCATTGTTACCTTGTGGTCATTTCCATTGCTCCCTTTTTTTTAATACCAGTTAACTATATAAAACTCATGAGTGTCCTGTACTTATTACATGGTTGCCACCCCTGTAGTGTTGACTCTAACAATTCTGATTATTCCTATTCCTTTTCTTAGAAAAGGTATATGAAGAAGATACACGAAGGTTAATGAGTATCTTTTTTACTGAATATCATGACCAGAATATTAAGAGTTTGGAAATTATAGACGAGATCATCTTACTATAGCTTACGATATCCTCTATGTGAATCTAGATGGTGATCGAGTTTTCTGTGTTAAGTATGAGATATTGTGATGTGATAATGATACGCCTATTAACGAATACAATGTGTAGTCAGTAGAATTTTACGACACTACGTGATATGATAATTTCATGGATTAGATATTTTACAACATCGAGAAAAATAGTTAATCCATTCGCATGTATATCAAGCAGAGGGGTGCAATGCTTTCAAGAGGAAAAGGGGGAAAAGAAAGCAATAGAAACCAGCAAGATTATATTTCATAGGGAAGGATAATGATATGACGATCGTCCATATCATATTCTCAGATATACGTCAGCTAAGTGGCGGTAATGCAGTAATATACCCAATCATCAATTATGACGCCTGCAAACGTGTACAACTGGAATAGATATTCGATACTTAATGCAAGAGTACATGAAATACACGAAAAGGAAAGTAGAATGGAAGAGGTTGCAGATTTAGTATCATTGTACTGAGTTTTAGCGTACGATAATGCCGTGATAGATAAGGAATAGTTTGTGCCACATTAAGGAGGGTTCTGATGATTCTACCTCTGAAACTAGGCGGAGCGTCGTGGCCTAAACCCCCTCAACTTTTGGAAGATCCACTTTTTGCAGGTCTATTCTGAAAACCAGAGGAGGTTGGTTAAGATTTCATGAATCACATAAAACATTCAAAGTTGAACGAACTTACAGGTAGTGGGGCCTGGTGACACATAGACCGACCCGTAAATTGATTAACTTCAACTAAGTATAATGAATACAACTACAAGTTACATAATTACATATTATCCTACCCCTAATAAAAAACGCCATAGGCTTAACATGGGATTTGTTTATGTCATCGGGTATGACATAAAGTGTTGTTAATGTCACTACTTTCTAATACTGAAAAAAAGTGGAAGCGGGTTAGGATATAATCTAGACGCTACTCGTTTGAGTTTGAGTTTATTTATGTCATTCATTGTGTTGGCTCACTCGTGAGATTACGGAGCCAATAGAATGCGCGACATAAATAAATTCAAACTCAAACTCGTGACGTCTCTTGATATGATACATCAACTTTGCTTTGGTATCAAAAGAGCCACTTGTTAAATTGACTTTTCCACGCTTATTAATATAATATTCAAACAGTCATTCGGAACCCGGTTAAGTAACTTCTCACAGGCTCATTTCTGGTTTTCTTTAAGATTCTCAATCGTCTTTAAGCAGTGAGGAAAACGGTGACACTTGGGACAAACTCTGCAATTGGGGCGCGAGTAAATGATTTGTCATATTATTTCTCACCGGCTCCAAGCCATTGAAACGTAAGATATCTCACAGCTTAGAGACTAATGAGAATAATTTAAGAAAAATACCTTGGGCCAATGAGAAGCTATGAGTTGCAAGGGTATGTATGATACATGACGTTAATGTTCAAAAATGCAGTTATCATACACTTGTGCACATCAACCTTACGATTACTAACCCCTGCTCAGTACACTATAAATATATATTTCGCAGTAGTAAAACACTGTGATGCACTGCCCAGTGTGGCATGTACGGCCCGCTTTGACACTTACCAGAATCATAAACAAAGAGTAGGCGTATCATGATGGGCGTATACATAATGTTACACTGAATTATTTTCGAAGTTATTCTCAAATTACGATCGTGATTTCCTCCTGTTAAGCGACCCTGACTTACACTTGGCGAACAGACAAAGGTCCAACCAGCAGTTGTGTGGCCACGCATTACGAACCACATATTACTATACACCTATGGCCGAACATGTATGAAATACTGCCCGCTGCTAGGGGTGTAGTATAAATAATGTTCGCGCCCGCTGTGACAGAGGGCCGTAGTGAATTGAAGTAGTCTTTGTGGTCTTTGTAAAATTAATAAAAGGGCGTTTTACATGATTGGGAGGTGTATAGTAATAAGAAAACGTAGTGACTGAGCCTGTACGGTGTCCGTTCTCGGTCATTTGATGAAAAAATACGGCCCTCCCACCTGCGGTGTCGGGCCGTATTCTCATCATCAAATGACCTCGAACGGCCATCCGTACGGGCTCAGTAACCACGTTTTCTCATACTACCGCTATCACTATCATAAGTAATCCCATTTGCACGCAGACACAACCATGCGGGGTGGTGCACTGGCCTCACACCTTCAGTCCCGTCATCACGCGCCTATCATTATACACCTATGGCCGAACGTCTATGAAATACTACCCGCTGCTAAGGGTGTAGAATAAATGATGTTCGGGCTCACTGAGACGTAGTGAACGTTCGGGCGCAATGTGCCCGTACTGTACCTTGGAAATACATGAAATGAAATTATGTTTGTAGTTGTACGATAATAGTGATTAGAAATCGTAGTGAGTGAGCCCATAGTGATTTTGTTCCAGGCCTTTTGTCCTATAAAATATGTCCCTCCACCTCTAGCGTCCGGATGTGTTTTACGGGACAAAAGACATCAAACGGCAATCACTACGGGCTCACCAACTACATGTACATTTTCTCTTAGCACTGGTCCTAGTGTCATCAGTCGTCTGCGCTGCCTCGTGCCGGGATGTCCGTGAAAAGCCCCACACCCCTCCCTCCAGCCACTGATACAACCACACAAAAATACAACTCCTTTTCAAGGTAATAAAAACACATCCTTTTCTGCAAAAACCTTAAACTTGGAGAAATCCTCACAAAACACCCTTTTTTCATGATTCTAAGGAATTAGAAGTCTTATTACAATGGCCCCCTTATCACCATTTTCCCACGCCGTGCTATATTGGTAGAGTGTGGTCGGCGGAGTGAGTTCCGCGGTGCGTGGCGCTTTGCGTGGCGCTTTGCGTGGTGCTTTGCGTGGCGTGGGGCGGTGCGTGGTGCGGTACGTGCTGTGGTGCGTGGTGCTTTGCGTGGCATGATCTGCGGGGACCTGGCAGGGAAGTCGGTCACCGCCTGGGTCCTGTCCAGCCAGTCGCGTGTCCGCACACGCTGTGATAGCTCCTTATAATGTGTGCGCGTGAACAAATCGATACCACAGTGTATGTAACTCCGTGTATGTATAATGCAGTGGTAAAGGGATGACTGTGGTTTCACTCGCTAAGGATGTGTATGTACCCTTCTTAATGGTTAACCATGAATGAATTCGCAACAGGTTATAGCAAATCCCTTTTGTATATACATATATTATCATTTTCTTCATTGGCATCATTTCAATATATGTTTATATTGCATTTCCATAACTCTTACTTGTTATATCATTGCCAGTATAATAGGGCGTTCAACCACTTATGGTATTAATATAGGGCTGAGGTAACATACACACTATTACCATGATTTCGACCTGTACGGTCGTATTCTCCGCGTAGTTGACGCGTAGTAATATTCGAGCAAATACGAGGATATTGTGTAGTGTCAACTACGAGGAGAATACATCCATGCAGATCAAATCATGGTAACGTTGTATTTATTATTCAGCATTTCAAATATAAGTCATCAAAGGAAAGAAAAAATGGCCGACGATCTTCTCATGCATTACATTTGACGCCCGGGACTTTTTCCCGTATTCTATGGAGTAGAATACGGCTTTGCGTATGCCGTGCCCAGTAGCGATCTGTATGATCTATAGATTTAGTATGGAGACTCCGTATTAATAAAATGTATGAGTATAGGTTGGAAAACAAAGAAGTACATTCTACATTCTCTGTATACATAATGTTTCATTCCTTTACGAGGGACCGTAGTATCAGAGTAGTTGATGCGTAGCAATATACGAGGGCATCACAGCCTCTTGGGCACAAAACCATTCGTTATTGTATTCAACATCCACCCACACGATTAATAAGAAAGTATACGTTTATATATCACAAAAAAGTACATGTGTATATCTCAAAAAAACATCAATGTCAGACACATGTAGTTCCAGATTACGCCATAATGCCACAGCATTGTTAAGCATGGTGGTAATTCGGAGTAAATTTACGCCATCTATATAGTTCACTATTTATTAAGTATCAAAAACGTTTTACGACATTGATTTCTCATATTAAATAGTAAATCATTGATATGAAATGAACATACCAGAAACTTATTTTGAAGTACATTGATCTCATTTTGGATGGAACTATTTTTCCGGAATCTCCACAACAGATTCTGACCACCCAAAATATCTTGTTGGTGCGTTACAGGCGTCCTATACATTTTTTATGGCGACTCCATACTCCTGTATAATAAAATAGTAGACAACACACCCCTTGGTTTAACTCATACATGGCCTATATTCGGTTCAAAGAATTTTGGCAAACATGATGAGATGAAAGGGAGGTATTAAATTGATTAAATCAGTAACAAATTCTCAAACAAATTTTGCTGATAACATGACGTGTATATTTAGCAACAGGGACTCTACTTTTAGACTGGTGGATATGATTGAACGCCTCCGCCGCTATATAGGACTTACAATCAATACGGTTAAATTGTTTATAATGTTAACAGGAAACCCATCAACAAAAAAGCTATTTTTATTACCGCTTATTACCACTAATTTATCAAATAATTCATCAGACAAAGAGAATTCACATATCAAACTTTGGACGGAAAATAAAAATAAAATGTAAAGCAATTTGCTTCACATGGTCTATGATGAAACTTTCAACTGAGGATGAAATAACAGTTTTAATCACCGTTACTATTCCAACTCTCTTATACCAGATATCAGCTTCACACAACCCACACAAGATGTTAAGGAAGCCAAAGAACAGATTGATGGTATCCAACGAGAGAATAAGGCGAATATAATGTTTCATTCCTTGACCCAACAAATCAGAGAGTTCGGACTGAACCGCTTGTTTCTAGACTGTACGCATGGAACCTCACACAGAGAATGGTTAGTAAAGCTATGTTCAAGGCTCAAGGAACCTTGGCTGAATATTTTCCCAAGCAAAATATTATATCATAGAAACGAATCTTTTCAAAATCGTTTGAAGGAAAATAGAAATCACTCTTCCAAACACTCTTTCGAGCTTCAGATATGGTAAAAGTTATACTTACGATCGCCTATAACAGAAAATGACATACAGTATGAGTATCTGCGAGGCAAGACATGCATTGGAATAAATTACCTTACTGGCATAAAAACCAGTTGGTCTAAGGCTGGTATATTTCCTGTTAAATATTTTGTATATAACAGAAGAATCATGCTGGACATACATTTTTAATAAGTATGGTTATGATTTATATATTTATTGCATAGTATAAGGCCTGTATGAATAAACAGTCTCCTTTTAGTGTTACAATGGAAATTACGGATACAGGTATCATTCATACATGTGCGTGTGTAAATAATTCGGTTGGTATAGTTCCTCACCTCTGTTAAAGTGTTTTGCAGGAATAAAAACACACAGATGATTTACACGATCCGATTTACACTACAGTATTGATGAATACTATAGTCTAAGGGAGAGTTCGCCTGTTCAAGCCTTTTTTCACACCACAGACGTAGATGAATATAGAGCTGGCTAACACTGGGCATAGTTCACACGGGAAGTGATAGCCTAACTTCATTATCGTATGCCCATTGTTCTACTTTAGTGATGGGAACCGTTGCTGTACATGTGTTCAATTATGGACAGTGTTCTTAAAAACTCTGCTTTGCGGACGATTGGTATTGCCTTCCTATTATAGTTCTAGTTCCTTCCTTCCAACGTATCTATCATAGGTAAAACAAACAATCTGCTGGGAAACTACCAAGGCACGCAGGTTGCCTTTTGGATGGGATAATAGTTTCATGATGAAAATGTCGGCCAATTAGTCGAGGTAAAAAAACCGCGACATATGCAACCAAACACTTCAACATTGAAATACTCGACATTAGTGACAAGTCGCTTCTTGCTTATTCGAAGTGATATCTTATATTTCAATATTGAGAGGTATATATCAATAGGAAAACGAGAATACATTGGCTTTATAGTAAAGAATACTTACTGGAATGTACACCATATACCAATGGTAGGCTATCATCTAACAATCAAAACAATAAGGGAACAATGGAAGTGAGTATAGATTACTCATGCATATGTAAAGCGTAAATGTTGATGGTGTAGCCAGGTGGTATGTGTTTTTTCTCTGCTGATCACTGGGGGAGCCTGTGCACAATAGTAATCTGATCTGCTAGCACCGTGTGGGACCATGATCTGTCAGTTTGCGGGAGAGCCAGAAGGTCAAAGATGAAATATAAGTACAGGTGTGCCAATATAGGAATACGAGGCAGTCACCGGGGAAAAAGTACAGGTATGCTTAGAGCAGGATGTCACAATTAGCAGGCTCTCTCACATAAGACCAGTGACTCGTCAGTTTGTAGATTACTACAGGCATGTCTCCTGGGGTTAGGAAAATATGTGATGGCATTTTTCACATGGACTCTCCGTATGTGACCCGAGAAAATGTGGTAAACACGTCGCTGTGCACCTGAGCGTGGGAGGTTCAAACCACTGTTATTTTGGTATGAACAACTAGTATAGAGATATACTCGTTGGTTTGAATGAGGCCCTTCAGAGATGCATCTGAGGTCCGAAGAAAAAGCCGGACATTTTCCGTATCCTGTTTATTTCTAGGGTACAAAAAAATGATAAAATCTAAGGAAAACACACAGAGACAACTGGCTTCCCTAAGAATAATTCAGCACGTATAAATACACTCGTCAGTACATTCAAGGTGGTGTAGATACGTGATGGACGTACTTAATACGTAGTAAAACCCCACCCTGCACCCTTTACAAGGTCCTCCCATAACCTTGTGATCCAGCACCTCCTCTCAGCACAGCTCCCGTATCCATTATGGCTTCTCTCCTCCTTTGATAGACTTTTATTCCTGTTCATGTTTGCCTTGGCGTCGCCAGCTGCGCTGACCTTGACCTTGACAAGCCTTGACCTTGGCTGACCTTGGAGGGACATTTCCAGGCTTGACGCTGGTCAAATGAGAAGGCAGTGGGGACCGGATGTGGTCCATCAGAGACGCTTAGTGGTGGTTCCGGGCGAGACGCTGCGGCGCGGGGCCGGGGCAGCGTTCCGAGACGCTGACGGCTCAGCGGGTGGGTCTCAGAGGGCGCGGGCGCTGAGCTATAAGGGGGTATATTAGAGGCGAATAGGTGGGGGTCGTAGCGTAAGGGTGCGTGTGAGGAATGTAGGTGAGATGTGCGTGTGGGTGGTGAGCGTGGCGGGGTGTGAGGTGTGGGCGTGTGCAGGGTGCGTGAGGGGGTGCGGGCGTGTGAGGGGTACGTGAGTGGGGTGTGGGCGTGTGAGGGGTACGTGAGGGGGTGCGGGCGTGTGAGGGGTGTGTGCGGGGGTGTGAGGTGTGGGCGTGTGAGGGGTGTGTGTGCGCGGGTTGGGGCCGGCCAGTTGATATGGCGTGACACGGACGCCGCGAGACTATTCCTGACGACGCCATTTTTATCAAATGATCCAAAACGAGGCTCCTGGATTCTTAAGCTGTCAGTAAAAGTGTTCACAGACTTCCTGAGGGACCATTCGGCCTCCCCGCCACACAAAATAGTCCGTTTTTCACACCAGATCTTTTCATCTAAAATATCCTACGACACCACACATACTGCTTATTACATTACTGTTGCCATATTTTGATGTCCGAAAGTTAAATAACTTCCAGTATTCCAGTGGTTTCCTCAATAAATGATTGTAAATTTGCAACTATTGACAAATGAACCTGGATTCCATGCTTACACTGTTTCTAAAAAAAGGTCCCAGAGGTTGAATACTAGCGTCGTTAATGACATGCGTTTAAGTAACTACCTCTCCGAGAACTATGCTGGCTACAAACACTTTCTGCTCAACAGATTAGTAAGATATGGTGGCAGTTTGATCTTTATGGTAACAAGCTGATTCTATCAGAATATACAAGGATAAGACAGTAATATTCTACTGCCTTCTCTGCAGTGATGGCATTGGCCACACCCAGGAACACTGACCACCTTAAATTCGCCCATTCCTGCACTACTCACACCTATACTACTCACAAACAACCCAGAATATGGCATGTAACCTTTCTCCGGCATTGCGGAGGGATAAGTGTATGGACGAAAAAGATGTGTGCAAAGTATATCATCTCTATATACCTAGATAAGTCTAATAATGGGCATCCTCATGAAATGCACTTCTAAGGAAATTATCAATGCCTTAACTTCAGTTATATCTGCCATAATAGTCTGCAAACAAGTAGACAGGTAGACAGATTGTCAGGTAGCAGGGATGTCAGTTGGTGTCAGAAAAAGGAACAGACCTCTCTGCAGGTAGGCAGCCAGGTAGACAGACCTATATCGGGAAGGTAGACAGAAAGCCATTTAAGTAGCTAGATAGGCAGACAGGCAAGCAGATATCAGACAGGTATAAGCAGGTCGAGCAGCATGTAAAGACGGAGCGAATTGGGGAGTAGCTAGAAAGAAATGAGAACATGTAATCAGGGAGACAGATAGTCAGCCAGGCATACAGGTAGGCAAGTATACATACTTGATAATAACCAGGTATTATACAGGCAGACAGAGAGAGCTTTCCAGAAAGCTCAGGCAGCCAAGCAGATATTTGGGTGGATTTCTCAAAACATATACGAAGGTAGACAGGTAAGCGCTCAGACAGACAGGTAAGAAGATTGGTGGAGGTGCTGGTAGAGACTGTCAGACATACGAGGCAGGTAGGCCAGCGGGCCGGCCTCCAGTCCCCCGGGCGCCTTATAAATCTGAGAATCATCAACATTTGTATGCTGCCCATGCTTCATACCCCTCATTACCATAGCAACCAGGTCGTTCCCATCCCCACACCACCACCTGGAGCGGCACCACCGCGCCGCCACCACCTGAGACGCCAGTCGCCTTGGCTACGGCGGCGGCGGCGATCGCCGCACCCTGAAGCAGTACACCGCTAATCGAAGCGCCGCCGCCGCCGCCTCGCTGCGTGCCCGGGGTTGAGCGCCGCCACTGCCGCCACCGCCGCCGCCGCCGGGCCGCTCTGAGGGCAGGGACCGCCGCCGTGGTGGTGATGGTGGTTGTGAGCGCGTGAGAGTGTTTAGATGCGGAACGTGCGATTAAAGGCTGGTTCCACCAACACGATGGATTTGCCATGGTTATCTTGTTATATCTTACAGCGTCGCGATATGTTGTACCTCCTTTGTCGCGATATGTCGTGTGCGATGATATGTGTACTTTTTCACGATTGCAAGTGTATACTATAGTGTTCATCATCTTACAGTGTTGCGATATATTATACCTCCTTTGTCGTGATACATCACGCATAACGATATGTGTACTTTTTCATGATATTGTGTCTATAGATTGGTGCTCCACCACCGCGACACCTCAAGATTCTTCACGGTGTATGTGAATATTCAAAATCTAGCAAGATTTAGAAAGACAACCGAATCATGACTAATCTTGTGTGTTTGTGGAACCAGCACTTAACACAGAGTGTTGGTGGTGGAGGTTTTGATAGGAGGGCGCGGTCGGGAGTGTTAACATGGTACGTGTTAGCATATAGTAAAAAGGGTGGGGTATATATATCTGACCCGTGGTATATATATCTGACCCGTGGTGGTTGACACATGGAGGGGTTCTGCATGGGTAAAGTGATGGGGTGTGGAAGGAATATGGAAAGTTACCGGTAGCCATGTATGTATATGCTGGTGACTGGGTTGGCTGGTGGAGTTTTACACAGGAGCAATATCGAGGCTCATATGATGTTAAAGATGCGCTTTGTCAGATGAAGAAGACAGGCAAGGTACTTCACACTGTGTGGTATTTTACTACAGCGACATCATGATATTTCACCATATATATATATATATATATATATAAATATATATATATATATATATATATATATATATATATATATATATATATATATATATATATATATATATATATATATATATATCCGTGATTTCATGATATTTTCGTTGAATAACCAGGGTAATATTTATATTACGGATATTTTCACTGAACAGCATGTTAGCACAATCATCAGGGATGTTTAAGCACAGTTCCTGCACCTCACCAGTCCTGCATCTTACAAGTACACTACGGACCCCTCCCCATATTTCCGATATATGTGTAGCGGCCACTGGCTATGCACCTCCGCTTTGATATAACAGTGTATAGATTATATCCAAGTCTTCAGTGCTACCCTATGGATTAGCTATGTCCTTAGGTCGGTCGTATAGAGACCGTTCGGTATGACAGATACGTCTACTCACAAACGTACAAGGTCCAGAGCTTTTAGGTTTATTTAACCCTAGGAACATAAAGAGTGGAAGCCAAGGACTATTCTGTAGATAGAATCGTTCCATAACGCCACCATATTTAAGGACGGTTCGGTAAGTATCACACAGGGGGAGCCAGCCTAGCCAAGCAGAGCTCGCGGGCCGTCTCAACCACCATGATGACAATACACACGTCCGTATACCAGGGACCCAAGCTCATCCGTCTTGTGAGAGACGTCTCAGGAAATAACCCAGTCTCTGCTGAAGTTGATTTTTGGGTAGTTTAATGTCCAATATGTTCTATTAGAATCCTTTGGATTTGAAGATGATCGAATCTATGGGATGAATTAGGTAGAAATCTCACCCCTACACAATGACCGAGGTGAGAATTCTTTTAGTTCCCACGCCACATAGACATGGTATGGAAAAGATTGGCCTTTCATATAGTAGTAAGTCTACCACTGCTAGAGGTGGAGGAGATGAGTGGCTGCAGTGGGACTCGAACACACAAGGTCCTACAACCTTGGTCCAGTGCCTTAACAGTGCTAACTCCCCATCCCCTCTCTGCTAAGGTGGGTTCTCTGCTGAAGAACACACCTTTATATACAAGGCGCGTTACGTAATATAGTGCCAACCTGTAGCACTTCTGTGCAGGGTTCAACTTAGACTTGCTCAAGTCTTTGATTATGAGCATTCTTTAAATGATTAAGAATAATCAGAATAACGTTCATTATAGTACATATATGTATCCTTCTCTGACTGGCCCATAAATCAAAGACTTGTCCACTATGAACGAAATCTCCTGTTTATGGCCCTATTCTGAGCCAGTCTAGGTTCAACTGTACCACACAATCACAGGGGCATGACTGCCGCGCCCTCTCATAAAAAACAGATACACCACGAACACCCGCGCCGTATGTAAGTGGGTGGCGCAGTTATAGCCCTTAGCTCCACGAAGGCGTTGTTAGGTTTTAGTGTCTTACATTAGGTTAATGGCGGTGGCTGGCTGGGGCGACAGCTTTGTCTAAAGGACCTGTTATTGCTGTTTGACATGTCAATGGCGGGTCTAACAATAACATCTCTGTTGTGACAGAAAACGTCTTAGTCCAGACACAGGGTATGTATATGCCTAGAAAGGCACCAGGGGGCAAGCAGTTAAGTTGCCTTGTCGGAAATTCAATAAGGTTGTTTCACACAAGGCATATCAACAAGCCTATCTAAAAATATGTATAGCTCTGCTGCTAGCTTCTATTTTGTTATATGTTAAACATCTAGACGGAAATGTCTATGAGTGTATGTACAGGTTTCGCCGAATTAAATTCCAGGCATGGGATTTGGAAATAAAAAGGAATCCCAAAAAGAAAGGGGCCGGAGGGTTGGGGACCTGTATTTTTAGCTATTCTAAGTAAAGTTTTGGCCTCAGCTGGGTGCAAATATGGCCATTTTATAACGAAAGGCCAATGATTGACTGACTTCGAGTACCATCAGGAACCTGCATCAACCCAGGTCGTGACATATATACAACACCAAATCCCAGGTCAGGTCAGTTTATCTGGAGCTAACCTTGGAACCAGGAACTCATGGAACAATGCACATACTGTCCCGACTGAACGGTCTAGACAACTAGATGTGGACCAGTGTAAATATATAATGTCCGGCGGTACATTCCCTTTGACAGAAAAGCTGACGGGGATTGTTGCATCTATACGACCAAAGGGACCAGATTGGTTGGTTGATATGTGTTTTATACTGTAGTATTAAACAGCCAGGGTCATATATGACGGCGAGATTCAATCGATGAGATGTGCATGACAGACAGGCAGGAAAGACAGTGGCATAACAGAACCTTGACCCTTGAAGCCCGTAATTCGTAGGTCATGACAGACAAGAAGGAAACACAGATTCTAAGAAAAGGAATAGAAATAATCATAGTTGTTAGTGTCTACTCTACAGGGTTGGCAGCCATGTAATTAGTACAGGACACTTATGAGATGAAAGGTTTAGTTCCAGAATAGCCTAAATGATGTTCATGTAGTTTTGGTTTTATATAGTTAACTGGTATGAAAAAAGGAGAGCAATGGAAATGACCACAAGGTAACACTGAAAGTACGGAGAATTGTTTGGCAAAGCTGAAAGTTGTAAGCTGTATGATAATGCGGAGAGGTTAATAAAAGACTTGCTCAAAGAAAAAAAAAAAAAAAAAAAGGAAACACAGAGTTATGACTTTCACAGGCCAGCATGCTAGTGACTGAGCTATCCGACTGCCCGTCTAGGGAGTAAAGAGTCTTTCTGTTTATCAAATCAATACAGAATATATATTCTATGATGAGTTCCGCGATTCTGCATTGCCTCGCCTTTGTTACCTATCTTTATATTCCTGTTTTGAAGATTTTGTGTAGTCAGCTCTTACTGATACTCACACGGGAGATACGCCATTGCATTCACAGAGTGGGAGAGATAGTGAAATCTGCGATGAGGTGTGGGTGGGAAGTGGATTGCTTGGGGTGGTGGATGAGGCGATGAGGTTGTGTCCTGACAATAAAGGAGGACCGACCACCACCCCCAGATAATCCCCTCTCAGCCACCCACACCCCCCCCCCCCTCCCCTCCCCACTGGACGCTCTCGCATCACGCCGATCGATAGTGTAGGCTTTCCCCGCCAGGTGAGTCTACTGTAGGACGCAGAAATGTAGAGGCTGTAAGTGAATATATTTAGACTTTTCTTTCTTTTTTTTTGTTATTCAAAAGACATGATTTACGACAGCGTTATTCGCCCACATAAGTTGGCGATCTTCCATAACGAGGTCACGAAGAAGTATGATACAGAACAAAACAATACAGATAGACAAGACAACCTAGCATACCAAATAGAGAAACAACTGACTTTTTACACACATAATGATCTTTTGATCTCGGTGTTTCTTGGATCTTGGACATAAAAATCCGGGGGTCACACTGAACACTCCAACGACGCTATTTGTAAGACACTGGACCAACGCCATCCACAAGCTCAAAAACATACACAGCGCCATGCTCATAGTTAATCATCTGTACATACCGCCATACTTCACTTCCTTATCCATATTTAGCTTGCACACATACATCGCTCTATCCTAACACTTCATTAGATCTGTATATATGACAACGTACAACAATTTACAACAGTATTTCCACTACCATTGTCCCTATTTAATTCTCATACTATACTATTATTCAGTACCAGAATCAATGAAACATTGATATAGAATAGTGATACAATATGACAGATATAGATATGTGTATATCTTATTTATTGGACGATTTTCAATTTATCTTGAATAAGGATACATCTGAAGAATGTCCAGTTATCAAATATTTTTAGAGTCATACTGGATAGAGTTCTAGGTTGAGGTCCTGACCTAGATTGGCCACCATCTGTCTCCATCCTGCTCCGACTAAGAGGTTGATTTCGTTCAATCTATGTCAGTTCATGGACATCAATGTCGGACCAAGCAATTTTGTTCTATGTACTATGTTCTGAGAGTTTAAATACTTCCTAAGAAATATTCATAGCTCAGAAAATTGATAATCAAGTTTAACTTTAAGGTCATTCTATTCAAAATATGCACAAAGGGAAATAAGAACATGTAAAAATGGCTTCAAGAGTACAAAATGACACACTCTCTAAGTTTTGGTCCAGGTGGTACACAGATCTGCCAGGAGAGCGACAAACACTTACAAGAATTTGCTCTAGTGGCCAGTGTAGACCTGACCAGCCTTAGATTTAGTAATATGCAACTTAACGGGAACTGGAATTGTACCTAAAACACCAGGAGGGGTATAGTTGGCCCCTGGTGTTTAACAGATGAAACCTCTGCAATTCCCAAATATAACACTGTGTATTGATATGCACTGAGCTGTTTAATAAATATCCTGTATTTCTGTGTACGAACTTCTATGAAATGTTAACTCAACACTTGTCGCAACGATTATATTGATGAATGTTGAATAACACTGAAGCGACAAGTTAGTAAGTACTAAATATGTCATTTACTGATCATTTTCAGGGGGAGGACAATATTACCCAACTCTGTGTCACTGGTAACGTGCAGAGGCCAAGTGTTTTAGTCTTTGAGACCTGGCCAATTTACCAGTCTCTACAGACGACCCACTGGTGATTTACATATTTAGATCCTACAAAGGCAGTTGTAGAAATGGCAAGTTGACTGGGTGCAAGTATGCTACAGAAAATGACCGATACACTGAATAAAACCCAAATTGTATCTTTTTCTGTATAATTCGACGCTCATTCATCAATGATGACCATGCTATTTCTTCCAGGTTTTGCAGTTAGGAGATACACATGATGCATTAATCCTCATCCATCTACCTCCCTCTGTGAGGTCCACCTAATCCCTGCAGTGTGAGCGGAACCCGCAGGCTGCTGGCCTTTACTGCTGCGAGCTGCTCACGCCGCTGCTGGGTGCCTAGATCCAGGCTCGGGGCCCGAGCCGCTCCACGCCAGTCAAGCGCACTCATCTAGAACTAAAACGTTAAGTTCAAAGCCGGCTGATTAGACTACAAATAAAACATTACGGCGGAATATCTGATAGTTACCCCGGCAGGCTGGTCTAGAAAGGTTCCATGTCGGGTGATTTAAATAGCGGCTGTTGCATGGGATTAGACTGAAATGTAGCGTCCAAACGGATCTACTTCGACTAACTTACTCTTTGCGAAATAAATATTACGTTCGCAAGCCTCCTATCGTGAATATGATATTTTGTATTCTATATAACCCAACTAATGAACCATTTAATCAGTAACTTTGGCTTTGATTTGGGTGTTATACAAACACCTTGGAAAATAAGTATTAGCCATGTAAAAGGGACCCAGAATCCGAGCTTCCAACAGCTGGTAGGGTGCTGCTTGAATGGCCTAGGAGCAAAAGTTATTTCCACCTTCAATGGAAGAGCGCAGTATTCCAAAAAAAAATAAGAGGAGCCTGTTAAATACATAGCTGTAGTTAGAAACCACGTCAGGCGAAGGGGAGAGTGGTCAAGTCTCACTGTCACCATCCTAGAAGTACCCCGATACAGGAGGTGAGCTCAAACACCATGACGAATCGTCCAGGAGACTGCGATAGGGTGGACCCGTGAGAAGGCTACAAAGATCATATGCTGCTTGTAAAGCAGGCTGCTAGCATCTATCCTACTCATACTAATCTTTTATTGCAGTTTTTCTGATCGTGCGACCACGCTCAACCACGACAGATAATACATAATACCCCTTCTCGCTCGCATCCAGTCGAATAGCCTTGCGCCGAAGTCATAGCTGTAAACAGATAAGAAGGTCTAATGACCCCAACGGATAGGAGATATTCTTCAGAAACTAGAGTTTGAAACTAATCCACTGCACGGGTTAATTTCCGTCGTTGGTCATATTCTCGGCTATGATGGCGTGTCCTAAGTGACCTTCTCCGGGCCTGTAGTCACGGGGGAAATAAGGGAGTCTACACTGGCGGCCAGTGGCAGCTCAGCTCTGACTTGAGCAGCTCATTATGACCTGCTCGCCGCACCGGCTGACCCCGGCCGTGACCTCTGACCCCGGTGGATAGCGAGCGGTTCCTGCGACGCTCCGACAGGCCGACACCAGCGGCCGTCATTACTTACCGGCCATACAAGGACATAGGGCGTCCCGCGCTGCTTCCCGGCGAGCCCTCTGTGTATCCTATTGACTGCGGGCAGTCGCCACCAGGCGGCGCTAGAGCAGCGGGCAGCGGGCGGACCGGGCATGTCAATGGTTTGAGTAGCTCTCACTGTGGACAGACCACTTCCGGCGAGGGGTGGCGGCGGGCCGACCCAAGTGGGAGAGCAGGAATATGGGGTAGGGTGGGGGCTGGGGATAGCAGACAGGTCAAGCCTGCTAGTCCAGCCTTTAAATCGCCGTCCTATAGATAGGCGGCGAAACCCTGACCAGGGTATGAGAGAATATCGTTAACGTTTAAACTGCCTTAATGCACTGTCATATAAATATGTGGGAAACCCCTGACCAGTATATGAGAAAATGGAGCATACATTAAACCACCTTAAATCAATGTCGTATAGGCTGGTTGAATCACTGACAAGTGTATGGGATAATAGAATTTACCTTAAACCAAGATAAATTTCTGTTTTATATAAATATATAGGAAATCCTTGACCAGTGTGTGAGATAATATATTTTACGTTCACTGCCTTGATACACTGTCCTATAAAGAGCTGAGAAACCCTGATCAGTGTATCAGAGAATACACTTTACTTCAAACCACCTTGAAGTCGCTGTATTACAGATAGCAAGGGAGCCCCTCACCAGTGTATGAGAGAATATAAATTACATCGATCTGCCTTGATACACTGTCCTATAAATAGATGGGTAGCCATTGACCAGTGCATGAGAGAATAAAGTTTACATTAAACTGTCTTGAAATCACCCTCTTATAGGACACAGACTGATTGCTAGTACTGCCAGAAAATTGGAAGATAACGATACTGTATCGGGGAAAAGTACTGTTATCTGTTGTTATAATCTATGGATGATGATGAGATGAGGCTAAAACTTCTTCATGGCAAGGCTAAAAAATCGTTTTGGATAAAATCCATTGATAACTGGTCCCGCCACCTGGTGTTTTGGATGGCGTTGGGGTGGGGTGGGGGGGGGGGGGGGCAAGATAGCCGCCTCCATAGCACTATAGCTATGTGCCCTATAGATAGGTGGAGAGATCTAAATGCTGCATGATATTTAGTTTATAATATTTATCCTGACAAATTGTAATCATAAAAATAAATGGAGTTGCGTAACCTGGAATGCTGCATAACTGACTTGAACCCTGATTATCTAACAGACCATCAGAGTTCAGACTATTCTGATCTGGTGTGATTGGAAATATTGGTACCAACTATGAACCAATAAAGCAGGGACACGGTCAGAAAGTCTCCCCACACTCACTGATTAGATATCCAGCTTTGTAGTCTGCTACTTCTTAAAACACACCGACTTCATCACTCTAAAAGTGGGTTTTGAACACTATATATAATATCCATTATAAACATGTAAAAAAAAAATTTGAGTGCACTCTTCCACTTGTTGTAGTCACGTAAGATGTTTGAGATTGAATCTTGACTGCTAGGTAAGTGAAATAATCTACCTTGGGGAAATGTTTATTTTAGTTGGTTTTTAAATCGAGGTACAGGACGAGTGTATTTCGTGGATGAGAACAGCCCGGGGCCACCGCAATTTAAGTCCATATCTATTTTTTTTTTTTTTCAGTTTTCAGTTTCTTTTGCTTTTGATACAATTTTTTAGTGGTCATTTCACATATTTCGATGGTGTAAACCCCCCACCCCTATGAAAAACAGAATCTCATCGCAGTTACACCAATCTCAAAAATGACCAACAGTAATGTAGGAGTGGTGCCATTTTTTCCCCATCTTATTTCAATTAAACTAACCCCTTTTGACTGTCCTACTTCGTTAAGAGATATACTCTGAGTGGACTAAGAGATTACCCAGATCCTGCATAAAGCATGTCTCTAGCAGGCAGTGTGTTGGTTCACCTGCCTCACAACACGATAAGTGCTCGGGGCTAAATCACATGATTGCCCTTAGCGAAATGAAACCAATTCAAGATCAATTCTATCTGGAATAACAGCGCCAAATTTGCCCAATCAATGCAACATCGATGATTATGAATGTTCGAGAGAAAGTGTGCCTAAATAGTGAAATTTAGAAGACGTCTCTGTATGAATGAACCACGTGGCTCGGGAACATGGCAGAGTAGGGAAGATTTACAAGGCTGTACTCTGTCTTATAATGTTAGCTCACTTTCCAATACCCATGATTTTCCAGCCTGTACACTAAAGATATTACTGAGAGAATTTGAACTCACATTCTCAAACCTTTCTGTTATACTGAAAATAAAACGTTGCCTTCCATACAGAACATTCCATTTTATACTTTATTCACATCTGAACGATTTCAAATTTCACTGATAAATAGAACATAAAACGAATTGGCGATGAAGCCATGTGATTAATACGACTAGAACCTGTTCAGCTCCCAGTTCTTTATCAGTATCAGCATCAATTCGTCTTCCTCAACGCCACGAATGGCGTTTCCTTTTCCTAACACTGACCATTCAAGAGAAACGGCAGGTAGCAATCCACCTGGCATGGAAAACGTTACTTATGCTGCACCCAAACCGCACGCTGCCACACAGTAATGACTCAGGCACTGATGGATGGCTGTAGAAACGTCTCTATACTGCCCGCCTGCCCGCTAGACGGCGCTTATTAATTATCACCGCTACAAGTCCACCACGCCGCCTACCGGTGGAGATCGGTATCACATGTCGGTTGTAGAGATGCAACATGTGACTTCACACTTGTAATAATTGGGACCATAAATCTCGTTTATCGCCGAATCACTTCCACCCGACTGGGCATGCGCAGTGGGGCTAGCACAGCGCCATTTGTCACCTGGCGTCGCGGGGTGGTACTACTCCCCTGGCGCCGGTCGGGGTGACGCTGGTGATGCTGGTTCCTGCAGACCTGGCTTTTCACAATGAATTTCACGAACGTTTGCTATTTTCGATTTTTTTGGGGTGATTTAATCATGACACCGTCAGGCGAGGTGTTATTATTTAGTGGTTTATTTATGTTAACTTGGTTTTATTCCAAAGTTGTAGGAGTAATGATTCTCAATAAGAAACCAAAGTCAGGCATTCCTCTGTTAAGTGCAGCACTTAGTAGTAATTAATTCCGGATGGGTGCTGTAGATTGCCCTAAATGCTCCTTCAAGTGGAATACCCATCGAAAATAAGCTATGAGATCTTCACGCCTATTCCTTCCCCACACTTTACCATCTCTGATTTCCCTATTTAAGGGTTCTGCCAATCTCTTTTCAATATCTCATTCCTAATCTCCTCCCAGAAAAAATCCCCCACACTCCTTCGTCTTACTAGGAGCGCGTGTTTGTCTCTAGACTAGTCATTTACTTCGAACTTCTTCATTAATTAAATGGATCATCTCTCAGTGTCACAGACCCCTGTCCCCATTCTGTCATTTAACCTAGCCTGGTATAAACGTCCATAGTCTTAACATTAGGAGCTCGTACTCAACAGGCTTGTGAATACGGTAACTCATACTCGATGGGTCTTGGATAAATATTTCCAGGCTAAGATAAAATCAAAAACATCTGTGTTTGCTCTCAGTCTCATTCACCATCGAGTTTGGGGACTCAGACCAAACACTCATCAATTTCTTTCTTAATCTTCGATGCCTACATCTTGTCCTTCTGTCTCCTGCTTATAGTACTCTTATTTTCCAGTTATATGAATGATCCTCCCTCCAAACATCCAGCCTGTTGCAATCTCTCCAGTCCATGTCTCTTGCATATTTCATACTGCCTGTTAAAGACTGCAACCATTACCTGAAATCACCTCAATATCGCAGGGAAACCATGTGGAATGCCCTGAGTGAAAATAACCTCAAATTGAACACTAAACGGGATTACAAGAAGGCCATCAGGAAAATATTAAACAATATTTTCTAAGATGATTATTTCTATCTATATACTTGTTTGGTCTGCACTGCATTGGAAATCTACCTTTTCGTAGGAATGTAAGCGGTTAATAAACAAAACCACAACATAAACACACACAAAGAAGACAACATTCGCAGCGGGTTTCTGCAGCAGAGTCATACATGTTGGGTCGGGTAATAGTATCAGTGTATACCACTAGATTATGATAATTTGATAAATTTATCACGTGATATCAAACGTGATACTTGATATCATTCATCATTTCCATCCCAATATCAAATATTATCGTAAAACTGGATGAGTTTTAATCTAGGCCACCGTATGCCACGACTGGAGTTTGGCAAAGTGATATCGTGAGGCGTACGTGGCAACTCAATGTTAAGCCTATGGGATTTTATATTAGGGGTAGGATAAATTGTTATACCTACATTATGTGGAAGTATGTATGTTGATCAATTATTTGGTGATTTATCATGAAAATAACAATTATTGCATAAAACCTGGAAAATTTATTGCATAAATCCTGGGAAATTATTCCTCAAGGCATTACCCGACCATGCGTTTTGATGCCTCAAGGCATCCCCCGAGGCTAACCATGCTCCCATGTCAATATCTCTTGCTTCCTGTCTTAATCCGCCTCAGCTTGGTCGAGGGCACAACACACCTAACTGTGAAGCAATATCTGTGTGTTGATAAAGGTGTTTAGTCGAGAGAGATGCTGCGTAAAGTTCTGTGATCAATGCAAACTGTATGAATATATCTAGCTGTGTTACTTGTTGACAAAAAACATGCAGAATTGGCTAGCTGTTCAAGAAAACCAGTCCATATAACTGATGACTATGTCAGGATAAATAAACTAGATAAAAACAAAAGAAAAAACCTTTAATCTCGTTATATATTTCACTCCTTCCTCCCAGACCTCCGCTCCCTAATCTTCCATGCCTCCATGTCTTATCTACTTCCTAATCTAAAAATACCCCATCGTGCTGAGACCTTGGCAGCCGGTTCAGCGAAAATCTCCAAGCCATCCAAACCTCATTTTCTCCTTCACCCTTCCTCTTTGTCTCTCCCCATCGTCAAAACATCTCAGCCTTCCTTTCTTGCTTCCCCCTCGTAAGGTCATTGTCCCTTTCCGTCTTTGATCCTAACACCCTTCTTTGTCTCCTCGGCTCACACACACGCGCACAGAAATCCTGTCTCATGGTCTATTGTCCCCGGATCCCATTCTGCACAATAAAACCACGATCGCTGCACGCCAAGGACTCGTATCCCCAATGCTGAACCTTGGCCATCTGAGTTATATATTATATATTTATCAGATATGCTAGCTAATCAGGTCCATAAACAAATATTTTATTACTTATGGGTTGGGTATTAAATGAAAAAATTTGTAGGAAAAGATATTTCGGGGAAAAAATTGTTATCTTTCCGAATTCTGGTTGATATCTCTAATTTCTATCTCCAATACCATGACCATTCAGTACACAATATCAAAAAAAGAGAAAACTGGAAATGATATAGCTAGGAGACTTTCATCTTTGATTTACACATTAAATATAACACTGAGGCATACTTCCGAAGTATAAATATCAAAAACGGAATGGTATCTGTCAGTGACAAACAAGCCTGATATGTACTTTCTTGATTTAAAAAAATGAGCGAGTGAAGAAGAAAAAACACACGGTCATTACATAAAGCGCCTTGCCCAGCGTTGGATACATGATTCTCAGGCCATATCCTGTGTGGAGTAGACGGTAGATGATGATTATAAGGGCCCGACACTTGGAGCTGCATGTGACCGCCGTATATCGTGTGGACACCCCCTCCCATCCCCACGTCACAGCCCCGGACCAGAGGCGCCCCCAGTGGCGGGCGTCTCTTGTTGCCGAACGCGGATCGATGTGAGACTTAGGATCACACGGCGTTCCCTCACCATGGCAACCCTTTCCCGGGCGCGCCGTGCCTGTAAAACACAACTGTATGACGGATTTGTAACCCCGACCAGCGAGCGAACGGTATTTTTCACGTGCGAGCCCCAGGCCATGGGAGATTAACCATTAGGTCGGCCTTTTTATCTGGGCCTGCAATATCCTACAGCACAAGAGCGCCTGCAACCGTTTCTCAGGATATCTATACATCTTTTTTGGTCTTTTGGTTTGTCCAGGTCTTAAGTTGTAATAGTACTGCTTTACTTTACCCAGCATTTCTCTGTTTTGACCTGTGTTAGTAGAATTTTGTTTTCTTTTAGATCTTTTCCTCCGATCGATTCTGTACGATTATCCTTCACGGTCACCCTTTGGCAAAATGCCCTTGGCGATGATAGAAGAAGATTTTCTATATGTTTATGTTCTATATATAGAGACTGCCTCGAAGGTACTTCCTGAAGGCCATAGGTCCAGGACATGACGTTTATTTTTGACTGAATATGAAATAATAAAATCTTTGGATAGTTACAAGTCTATTGCAGGCGCTTAGGAGACGCTGACCGTGGAACCAATGAAGAAGCCATTCTTTCCAGCGTCTTACTGACCCAATTTGGGGAGAGTACGTGCGCCGTCTATCTGTAAAACTCAGTACTATCGCCAGGCGGGTTCTGGTTAGTCTCAGACGATAGAGCCGACCAGCAGCACACACCTCCCACCCGCCACCCTACCCAGTCCCCCACCTGAATGAAAGCCCCCAGTCTCCTGTCCTTTACACCTTCAAAGGCCCTCACATGACAACGTCCTCACAGAGGGAAACCCCCCCCCCCCCCCCCAGTACCCTGCCCTCCTCTCCTGCTCCAAGCCCTCTGATTAACGAAGCCATACCTCTCTATCGCCACACTCCTCATGCGGCCGTTCAACCAGCTCTGTCACACGTGGGGCAGCTGCTGGGTGGGTGGGTGGGCGGGAGCGTGCAGTGGTCAGCCGCGTGACTGATCCCTGCGTGTTGTCAGTAAAACCAACCAGGGACGTCAGTTGATGTTGAGATGAAAATAAGAGGTAATGTATTTTTCATGTGGAATTTACTGTTTAGTGGTCTTTCTTTCCTTTATACATGAAAACTGTTTTCATAACCTGACATGAAAACAAGGTTTTCTTGGAAAAGAGAAAAGCTGCTATTTCTGCCAACTAGGGACGTCAGTGGGCCGCATAAAATGTGAGCCTATTTTCTATGTGGAATACGATGCTTCAGAGAGACTGAGTAAACGTAGACAGCACATCGGTAACAGTGATGAGCTAAGGATCTGTGGGGGAGGCTCAAACCAATATTTTATTGATATGAAATATGCTCGATTACTATTATCTTTGTTTTACACAACGTAACGGAATAGGCCTTTTTCCGTAGGGCGGTGTCGCGCCTAATCTTCTTGGTTACGCAATGCATGCAGCCAAGCAAACACCTAGCGACGTATTCTTTAGCATTGGCACACTGAGTGTATAATTGTAATATGTCTGTAGATTACATTTAGATTATGTTTAAAGACAATGCATTGAGTACATCGTATTCTATGGTATTCCAGCTACAATTTGGTGGGTTTAACATTCATATCGGCTCAACAATACTTAATATATCGTTTAGATAAACTTATTATTAGAATATATGTTGCATATACTCACCCTTGTAATTGGAATCTAACCTATATATCTTATATTTGTCCCATTAGGAATGTCATATACATACATACATACATACATACATACATATATATATATATATATATATATATATATATATATATATATATATATATATATATATACACACATATATATTTATTTATATATATAATGCACATGTATCTGTAATATAATATATATATTATATATATATATATGTATATATATATATATATATATGTGTGTGTATATATATATACATATATATATATATATAAAATATTATACATATAGCCCATTTGATACATTATAAAATCATTATATATTTCACTTGGATAGTGTTATATAAGATGACAAATGATATATCTCTTGAGATTGGTTCATTTTTAAATCATAGTGTCTGGCATTTGAGATTCATGATTAAATATATTTTTTCAAAGTAATTGTTTTTCATATAATTACTCTATTGTGAGCGAGTTTTTGTACTATGAAATTAGTTCACAATCCATGACCAACAGTGATGTGTTATGATGTGTACCAATGTATTTTATTGAGAGTTTTTTTGGTTTTTTTTGGGGGGGGGGGGGGAGGAGGAGGTTATCATTTCTTTATTAGGGAAATGACTTTTTACATTCATCACCAGGTTTGGCATAAATAGAGAGTGATGAATGAGATGGAAATGGGAATGATATACACAGTAGACAAATACAAGAGTCGAATGTCCCTCTTAGAATATCCCTCTTAGTATGCCCCTCTTTTGGTATATCAGTAAGCTCTGTAACAACTAAAACAATATCTAAAAACTAAGACAATAATCAACTCTGAAGTGTGCACAGCCTGTCTGTGTTTTTAGAGTGTCTTAACTTGTTCTAACACTCCTATCTGGAAGAAAACAACACCTCTGCTCCCATACCCGCCGCTCACACCCTATGTGTGAATGCATAGGCGGACACTCGGACAGCGCAATGTTTGGCCGAACGGCCGCGTTGCCATGCAACATGACCGCATGGCGGCGCTGAACGGAAAAACAACAATTGTATGTAGTGAAAATGAAAATATGGATTCCTATGGAAAGAATGGGAAGCTTGCATCTCTGGAATTTTGATTATTATATATGTGGATGAAAAGCGTTGAATTTAAGATATACCCGTGGTTTCTCAGAATACTTAAACCTGCCTGCCTGGTGCGCCATTCCTGTGCTACACTGCCGGTAGAGGGGCAGTCAGCTCACATCCCTGGCCTGGCGGGAAGTGGTATTAAGGTGGCCGTGCGTGGAGTGCTGCTCACGGTGCGCAGTACGGTGTGGTCGCTCACTAACGTTACCTACTGTAGGTCTACGGGCTATGGCGGACTCCAAGGAATATGTATAGGGTATACGGCATATAGCCTATGATCCATGGGCGCCACCATGACGCCCCCCAAGTAGGTGTTCTTCACTAATGGAGGTGAAAAAGTAGGTGTTCTTCACTAAAGGAGGTGGAAAAGAAGTGAGTGATAATTGGGAAATGTCACAACTTTAGCCTTGCTCACATATTTATATAAATTGTTCCATATGGAAAATATCATGTCTTGGGTTTAATTATTATGTCATCCTACTTTGGGATGGGTGTAGAGAGTCAAGGGAACCATCGTAAAATATTGAAAGTCAGTTGAATTTTGTAAGAACAAAGAGCCAGAATACAGGTTTGTGCCCCGACCACCTAGTGACTGCTTCGTGAACTAACAATGGCTCTGTCCCCTATATATGTCACTATTTATCTTGTTTTAAACATGTAATCTACATGTATGCCAAAAGGCTAACTGTATAAAAGGCCTGCATTTTTTTCTCTTGCAAATTATTCTCTATAGAAAGTGTATCTCACATGTAGATAATACCATATTAACTAACGTTAAGCTTTGTATAGCATCGGCATCCCATGTAACTTTCCCTACCTAATTATGCCGCATCTCCTATATTTAGGCTCTATACAGAATGATGTGAATATACTGACAGATATCACACTCACACTATGAGAAAAATAATGGGATATAAAATTATACAGTTATAGAACTTGCAGATGTCATATATAGTTATAGTTTTAAACTGACAAGAAAGGATATTCACATGTAAATGGATTTAAGGATCAATAAAAAGGAGCATTGCTCTTGTAAAAACAGAGAGAGAGAGAAGAAGAATAACGAGTGATATTCTGCTTCAGGGAACTTGCCATAGAAATGATAACTTATAAAGCTACCTCCAGGTTTAAGTATGGGGTTTAAAAAATATGACAATGACAAACCTTATAATACTAACAGTTAGCAATCAACCCTTAAGAAGGCCAGACCTAAGGCCGAAACTAGTAGCTTCTATCCAGCTACTCACTAAACACAACAAACTCATGTATGCAAGAGTTCACAATTAAATTGTCGTACAAAATAAAAGTGACTCGTTTTGGTTTGTGGTCTACTCACCATCATTTCTTTATACTACCTGTATTACATAACAAGGTGGTATTGTTGAAATTCAAGGTAACAATAACGGGGAGAAGTGGTCATTTTGTGCTGAATATTTTTGGGAAACATTCTGCCCATGCTGCCAACTGCCTTATATCCACCGTGGCGCCTTCTTCGAGGCATGGGCATTGCGACACATTGCAAGTCTTTGACCATCACTCAGTAGGTATTTTAATGAGAGACGATAAGGGAACTCGGAATATCATCCATCCTCCAGTGTACTTGCCGCCCCATAGCGGAGAGGGAGTGGAGGCCTAGTATGTTTTAGAGGGACGTTAGGGGGCGGCGGGTGCGGACGGGGGTCCCTGTGCGTCCGGCTCACAGCGACCTCCAGCGGCAGGGGGCATCGGACAGGGCGGGCCATTTCCGGCCAATGCTGAGGGCTGTCACTAGGTGACGCTGCAGTGAGTGATGCGCGCGCACGCAGGAAGCTGGCTGACGGATGGCAGGGCGACCCGGTAAAACGGTGGTCGCGCGAGACCCGGGACTCCATTACAGTGCGCGGGTCAGTCGAGGGTAACAGTGTGTACACGGTTAAAACCCCATCACACAGCGCATACATGGGAGTGCTCTGACTGCGCCACACGCCAGTTATTACAGTCACGGTTGTATCCATGTGTAGAGGACTGATAGTGACAACCGGGCTTGTGTGAACGTACTAAAAGCAGATCACCAAGATCATATTCACTGTCTTATCTCACACCTGTTTTTTTTTTTTTTTTTTTTTCTTAAATTTAGATCAGTACATCTTTCAGCGGGCTGGGTTTTTCAGATGCAGTATGGAGTACAGTCAACATAATTCAGTATCCATAGACCTAACATTAGGAACTCGTATCCAACGCCCATGAGATATTTAGGGAAAATATCCAATGGGGGATTATGTCACAAGTGTTAGCCCATTAGTCAATGTGAAGGGTGAGATAAATTCAGTAACCCATTCAAGTTTAGGGTCAAAGCTCAATCCCAGCTCGTTTGAATCGCTACATAATTGGCGTTGCTTTGCCTTGTGAATTACTACGCGATTCAAACTCGATGGGATATGAGCTCTGACCCTAAACTTTCATAGATTTCCTCTATATAACGTATCCTATATTCTATGATCGATGAGACATTTCTATAGTCTAGCTACATCACATATATTGTACTACTTCCTGCGGCGTAATCGCCATGGTCCCTTGGGCAAACAAATTAGTGCCCTCAGTGAGTTCAAGATCAATACTACAATTAACTGTGGCTAATTACATTGGCTCTCTCGCCTAACAGTATGTACACAATCCATGTGCATGCATTTTAATCTCCCAAGGTCAATGTCATAAATGTCACAGTATGTTTTGCATATAGTGTTATGGTCAAGGTCACAGCAGTCCCCAGTTTGCGGCTATTGTCCAGGGATGTCAGTTCGAGTCATGGGAATAAAGTGAAGTATTTTTCATGTGGAATTTACTGCCTCATAGATTGAGAAAATAAAGGAAACACATCGTTATTGGCCATAGAAAGGGGCTGGGGTGTGTGGTGAGGTTTGAAGCACTTTTTATTAGTGTGAACGAGGCCGAATTTATTTTCTCTTTGTTTTACACATGAAAAAAAAATTATAGACTGAAAATGAAAACAAGTATATCCTTGGAAAAGAGGAAAACTGCCATCTTTGATTGACATAGCTCAGCGAACAGCTGGTGAATATTTTAACGACAAGCTGACAAATCCATGTTAATTTTACTCTGCACATCATCTTAGACCAGATATTACACTGAATAATAATTACTCAGCCCTTCAACCACCCCCACCCTCCATCACCGTGTACCCTCCTGAGAGCCCGCCCCCACCCTCCATGTCGAGGTTGCCTTTCCCTGAAATCTCGTCGTCCCCCGTGTACCCGCTGCCGACGTGGTAATTACGCCGTGAATTATATATGTAGGGAACCCCCTCTCACGACCACCCCTATCGCTACAGCCTGCATCACCACTACCACTACCACTGCCACCACTACTACTTCTACAAGACAAGCCTCGTCACCCTTGGGCGGCCTCCAAGCCGCCACAATCACAGGCTTTGGTGGGAGCTTAACACTCCCCCACTCCGACTGGAAAATAGACCAAAAATGAATAAAAATAAAAATGTGGGGAATTGATGGCGTGGCTGTGGCGCCAATCAGTGCAGATTGATATAACGAACAGCTCTCTACGTCTTCATTAACACTAGCGTGTAGAGGCTACGTGTGTGTGGGTGTGTGTGAGGGAGTGAGGGTGGGGTGGGAGGGGGCTCGGCGAAGCTCTGCGCAGAAAAGAACCATCAGTGTGACGTAAAACACGTCGGGGAAATGTCACAGTGAACGCCGTGACGTCAGCGCCGGATGACGTCGGGAAAACTGTCATGGCGGCCTAACTAAGAGCTGCTGGGACCGGAAGTGGCGTTTGACACGTGACGTCTCAATACGAGGCTCTGAGAGGAGTGGGGAGGGTGTAACACAAGGCGCGGCTCGTCCGCAGGTAGCTTCAGCTGTAAGCCAAGCCAGACTCGTCCCAATAATTCACATCTCCACGGAAATAACCGGAGCTCTTACAAAGAGGCGCATCAATAATCTGGACCAGAGAAGCCAGTGAGGTCTAAAAGAAGAAGCCGGAAAATGTCCGAATTTTGCTGTAAATATTCACTCTTTTCCTATATTATAAAAAAAATATGTTCACCCCAAATAATTGAAATAGTGAACCATATTATCATTATATAGTTCCAACACCAGAAAATAATTTTTCTATGTGGAAGAAAAAATACAGAATATATTATCATTATATATACTTGTGGTCGAATGTCTATCAAATAATGTTCACGCTCACTGTGGCAAACGTTTGTTTTATAACGTAAATAACGCCATATCGTGAGATATGCGTGAAGCCGAAAATATAAACAGAAATGCCGGCCGTCCCTGGTTCACTGATAAACGATTGCAATACATACGCCCTGCACTATGAACCTCTGCACTATTTACCTCACAGGGTCTGGGGAAAATCCTCCTGAGATTCTGTACCAAAATATAATCACTTCATCTGAATGGTGAAGTCTGATTTCTCTGAGCCTGAAAGTTGATCGGGGCAATTGTCCTCTCTCTACCTTTGGCCTTTACAATCGTTCGTAACCTCCGGTTCTGCAGCCTTTGGAGCTTGTCTAGCTCGGAGGTGTTGACACCATCATGTAGTATGTAACTATATTCCATAATAGGCCGTATAATGGTTATGTAGACCAGTTTGCCAACCTCTTTGGATATACTATGTCTAAGCTTAGCAAATTTGAACAGTCTGGCTTTAGCCGTCTATCTAACAGATCTCAGTTGATCAGTCAGGTTTAATGCGAAATCCAGTTTCACACCGAGATATTTGTATACATTACAATGTGGTAATGCAAGACCATCTCAAGTAAGGTTCATGTTATCCAGAGGTCTTAGCCTGGGCTTTGTTATACCAACACGTCATGGTTTTCTTGTGATTAATTGTGAATGCGTTTGCACTGCACCATTGGTTAACTTGGTTTATCGCTTGCTGCAGGTGTTAAGAGGCTACTCTGTTATTGATGATTGAGGTATACAAAACAAGAGATCGTCCGCATACTGTGTGTTATTTCAGGACTCGATGCTGTCATACATATCCTTAACATCCAAAATGAATAGCAACGGGCTCAGCATAGACCCCTGAAGGACCCCGTAGTTAATATTGGTTAATCCCAAAACACATTTATTTATTTTTGTCTGTTGTTTCCTATTACTAAAGTAGCTGCCTATCCCAGTTAATATGAGATGCCAAACAAAACAGTAGTTGGCAGCTGCGGTTTTTAGTGGATTATGATAGCGGTTAGTCTTAACCATAGTGGCGCCATCTTCACTGGTTTCACTGACACTCGCCCACTCTCCTGGCGGATTTTAATTGAACTCGGGTTCACCCTATGTCTTATATAATATCTGAGACTCGTGATAACGGGGACAGAGCTATACATCTAGCTCTGTGTCCCATAAGATACAAACTCTGGCACTGGGGACATTGGTGAACTAGACTGTTGCCCGCAGCCATGTAAGATCCTGTGATAGACTCGGCTCACGCTGACATCTAAAGTCTAGCGCGCCTAACAACGCTGGATGTAATAACAAAAGGAGCTGCTCACGGGCCGGTAACAAGCAGCTTGTCCTCCTCCTCCTCCTCTGAGAAGGAGGAGATGCTCGGCGGATGTCCTCTTTAACCCCCTCCCACCCCCACACACCCCACCCACACCCACACATACCCCACACACACACACCTCTCCAACCCTGAGGAGTGGCGCCCTCTCCCTTTCCGGGCGGGGCTAGCACGGAGCGGGTCCCGGCGGTGCCCGCTGCCGCCGCCGGCCGGGGTTCCGGGCCGCTGAGTGGTACGAGCAGCTCGCCAACTGCTCAATGACACCGTAATCACCACTCCATTTAACAGAGTCCACCACACCCGCCGCCGCTCACTCGCGCCTCCATCAATCAACGCAGCCACTTTCAGCTTCATTTTCTTGCAGCGAATTTCCAAATGCAATTGCCGCGAAGGGCGTAGGCAATGGTGAGGGTCCAGCCGACCTGCTTGAGTGTTTCTATCGTTGTATAATCTCAAGACTGAGGGATTAGGGGAAATACAGTGTATGCAGGGGCGCTTACAAGATTTTCTGGGGGAGGGGGAGGTGGGAAACTACTTTGAACCTCCCGTATATCCCATTTAGTACCTGCCCCCTTAACTATAAGAAAAAAGAAAAAAAAAGAGAGATAGAGAGAAGCTCTGATGATGTCAATATTATTTTTTCTAAATGATAGATACTAAATTTGAAAAGTGCCAACAACCAACAACGAGTACAGGAAGCACCCGGGTACTTCTCTAGTCACAACACAGAGGTGGAGATAAACTTTCGCGGATAATAAATCACTCCACAATCATAGAGCCTCAGGCACGGCAGGCATGGGCAGGCTGGGCGCTCGGCTGTACATGTGACAACAGACTAATACGCTGTAAGACCGCCATGTATTTTTAGCACTGACATGTAGGTACTATAATGGGTGGGTCATACATAAGCGACCCCACTTTCTGGTACTACTCATTTTATGGCAGCACACTTGATCAGTCAAGAGTTTGGTTTACGGCGTTCCCTACTGTATCTCAAAATCACTCGCTATATCGCTATATCACATACACATATAAAGGTCTGTCGACTGGTTTTGATTTATTTCTTTTATAGGCATCTCTGTTAGGATAGGTCTTGCTTTTGTAATTTTTCCTAATCCATTCTGTAATATGCTATGAAAACATGAAAAAATATCCATTCGTTCTTTTTAAAGAGGAAAATATGTCAATCCCACATAATTCATGTGTTTTTTCCCAAAGGCTAGTCCACGACTATTTCAAAACCCGGGATGTTTGTCTACACACTATTTTCTAGTGTATTTGAAGGCATTGCTACCCCGCTACCCCGACACACACATACCAAAAGATTCCACACCGGAATGTGATTGATCATAAAAGTGCCCCCCCCCCCCCCAAAAAAAAAAAAAAATTAATAAATTTAAATAATAATAAAAATGGGGCTCTAGAAGGAGAGAACAAACCCAGAAATCCTCCGACCGGCGGAGAATTCTCATGCCTGTAAAATAATCCTGCTCTGAACTCTAGAATGACAGGGTCAGTCTGGTGGGCGTAGAATTGACCAACGTGCAGAGAATGAGTTTCTGAGCAGCTCATGACATTTGATGCCCATCCCAGAAACGACTCCGCGAATAACTCCAATAACTCCTCACGATTCACTCCATTCCTTGGTAAAATGTCGAGGTGAAACGGAACGGTAAAACGTCACGCGCACACAAACAGACATTTAAGTTGTGTTAATAAGTACAAGGTCCCGTTAAACCATGTTCACTGTGTTAGCCAGGTCTCTGATTACACAAGATTAAGCGACCAGTTATGTCACTTCGGGTCAGAAAATTACGGTCTATTTCTTTATTAATTCAAAACAGTTGAAGGTGTATAATAAAAGAAAACCTCACCTGGCATTTAATCTGAAGATTGTCATTCACGGACAAGAAGATACGCCGTTTACACCTTATAACGTCAGGTCCGAGTATTTGCCAGTCCATGAGTTAGCAACAATTTTCAGATTAAACACCCGGGATGTTTTCCTACTTTATCTCACCCCTGGTACAAGCTTAGCCATAGAAATAACATTAGGAAAAAATACTCAACGAGCACCCCCGTAAAGTGATAATTCTATGCCACGGCCGTGGCGTATTGAATGTGAGATGACGTCATATGTATTTGCTAGGTATATTCGAACTATTCTGATATTCTGATGCCATCTAATATCATAGAAAGGGGTGAGATAAATCCAGAACCGCACTCGAATCGTAAAATAGACAATATTCCACTCGTTTGGATGTGCCATAATCGTCATTCGGCTTCGCCTTGATGACGATTCCGGTACATCCAATCTTGTGGAGTATTGTCTATTTATACGATTCCCGATGCAGTTCTATATAAGTACTAGCACCCCACTGAATGACGATCGCAACCCATATGTGTAATATCATTTCTAACTGCTTAACTTAAAAAACACTGAGAATCCTAATAATATTCAAACATAGCATAGAGTTTGTGGGAAGTTATGAGAAGTATGCAAGCTTTTGGGGAAATTAGAGATATGGAAATTGTTGTACAGTGTTCCAGATGGTGGTTCGGAGTAATGTGATTATTTTTCTCACAATGACGAAACGGATTGGAAATGACAGTTCACGTCCAGAGAACTGTACAGAGAACTCCGCCATAGAATACGCTGTCTCTGCTTATCACATTAGACAGTCAAGTCTTATTAGAATTTAACATCAATCCTTAATGTTGAGTCTTCGTTTCTCTCATACATTTTACATTGGAAAATTGATTACACAGATTCCAAGGCCGTCGCTCCATACATATGTAATGTAACGCAAGTGATCGGTTGGTTGCTGTCGGTGTAGGTTGTACATACACAATAACCACAGGAGTTGTGGATGGATGGTCGTATACACCGAGGTGTTAACGCGTAGTACTTTAGGGAAACTAGTTAACCTAATTGGGATGGGTCCTCGTACCGCGTTTCTTTCACTAAATCTACCGCATGAGCTCTAAGAGCTCATGCGGTAGATTTAGTGAAAGAACCAAGGTACGAGGACCAGTCCCAATTAGGTTAACAAATTTCACTTGTACTATACACCTCTAAATATTCATAATTACCTGATAACTTACAAAAATAAGTCAATGTCGGAGCCGAAATCAAACTGTGCTGGTAGTGCCAAAGTTGTTTTATGCTACGCACCACGCGCATGCGTCATCATAACTCTCCACGTAGAGGTATTTAGCGCAACGCGTACCACAACATCTGGGTGGAGACTATTGTATGTTCAAAGTGTGGTGGTATGGCGCCATACCGGCACAGTATGGTGGTACGTCTCAAATACCAATTGGGCAGCTTAGGTTGGTATTTGGAGTATTTCAGTGTATAGGTGTATAGTACTACACAACTGGAGCGTAGTGTGGCGAGTGTACTACATCATCAACTCCGATTTGTTTACGATCAACCATACACAAATCAAGTTCTTTCCACACCCTCAAAACTAAATTATAATTGTAACTTCAAAAACAAAACAAGCCATTAAGTTGAATCACCGGTTGGGTTATGGCAAACACTAAAGTTCAGAATTTGATAAATAATTGAATTAATCATCTGATATCAAATCTATCTTCTGATCATTGATAACCCATTCTTCAACAATTTCTATGCCTGATGAGCCACTTAAGACGAAACCTTGACCCACTCCCCTAGTATGAGCTCTTTTCTTATCTACATAGGTTATACCTTGTAAGCAGTCTACGGTAGACACTATTTCATAATACTTTCCATCTCAAATACTGTGGCCCATACGTTTTTCAATAGGGATTTTGGAATAAGTGAGTAATATAATATGAGTCTACTAACATATCGATTAACATTCCTGCTATGGCAACCTTATCCTTATTTACTTATCCCACCCCTTCTTATATAGCGCCATCCTATCTACAATTATCATGTTTACAACGTTCTTTTCCATTTCTAATCAATATACATTTTTCATGACTTGAAAATAAAAATCTGAACAGATATCAATGATCCCAAGGATGGGGCGGGGGGAATGAATACAAAGAAGATCACGGAAATTAAGTTAAGTTCCTGAATATGCTGATAAGAAATTCAGGTGAATGTCTATTCTATTTCAGTGAACCATTACTGTTTGTATCAAACCTTGAGAAAATCACATCCGTTGGTCTGATTAAAACTGAACAAAAAGAAACAGAATAAAAAAAGCTAATTCCCAGTTTGGTCGTACTTTTGGTTCCTCTGTAGAGGGCGTAAAACTCGGTGGTTTTCGCTAGGGACGCAGGTGCTTTAAATGCACCTTAATCTACGCTCAGGGAATATGGATTGTGCCACATCTGTGAAGACAGGGATTGAGATTCGGTGTGTGTGTGTTTGTGGGGGGGGGGGGGGGGGGGGGGGCACCCACATTACAAATACCGTAAGTTTGGGGCACCAAGTGTATCAATGTGTGTAGAGGCAATGATTTTGTAATCTGATTTCCATTGAGTATCAAACATTTTTATTTGAGAAAATATTCATTTTTGTATAAATTTGATGAGATCCGAGCAGAATATCGGCTTGACTCAGATAACTACAAGGATAACGCTTTTTTTTAAATTTTTTTTTTTTATTATTGAAATCAATTCGCCTTAGTTCTACGCGTTCTTCCATCGTGCACACAAGTTCATGTTGTGACTTACATACAGTTTTTCTATAATCAAGTTTGAAAAAATAATATGCTATGATACCGATAAATTTAAATAATAATGTTATGTTATGGGATGATGATGTAATGAGGTAATGAAAGTATATTTGCATAATTATACAGAGTATTTATTAATTTGTTTGTTTGACTTCAAGTCTGGTCGACCTTCCAGACTTCCTCAATATTCAGCTTTTCCACTGGTTTTACACCACAGGTATTTGAATCTATGAGATGAATTCAGGTAAAAATCTCACCCCTACACATGAGAGTTCTTTTAGTTCCCACACCACAACGACATGGTACTTGAACTGGCCTGTCATACAGCAGGAAGTGTACTATTACCGAGGATGAAGGAGAAAGGTGGCTGTAGTGGGACTCGATCCTTCACTATTGTGATCACTAGTCCAGGGCTTTAACCAATGAGCCAATTCATCTACCATGTGTATCAACACCTGATTATATTCTTTCAAATTACAATTTGAGAATACGAAAAGCTGCCTATGACTGGAGAGTAAGCTCTACTAATCAAATAAAGCTCTCTGTAAATAACTGACAGCACTGATTAACAGCTAATGTGTGTACGTGATTTTCCAGCTTGTTGACATTTAGTGCCCCATAAAGGCCCGACCTATTGTTGTCTCTGCAATCAGAACGCAGAGAAATGCCAGGCCCGCTCCTAATTAGCAATTTAACCCTTCCCTGCTGGATAACCGAGTTAAACGAGCGCTATTTCGGTCACAAAGACCCAGCGGGAAAAAGATTCCCTGCCTTTCAGTGTAAAGGAGGTGGGAATAAAAAAGAGGGCACGAAACAAAAGATGATCACGCATGAGATTTGGTTTTTCAACGATTTTGGAATTCGGATCAGGCGGACTTGTTAAATTCCATCAACAGATTGTAGAATGTGATTCCTCCAATCTCCCTGCTAAGCTCAGTTAATTCAAAGCTTGCCAATCAGTTAACGTCAGTTCTTACTGCCACTGCTTAGGGACAAGGATCGTTCTTCTAATATGCAATACGGACAGGGAGGAGGAGGAGGGAAGGATATCATTAAACTGACCCGACTTAGAATATTTCAGTAATTATACAAGAACTTTATCTCAATGGGCTTGTTCCTGCATTTATAGAACACGTTCTAGAAGGAGAATGATAATACAAGTACATGCATATGACATAACGAGATGGCGCTATCTACTCATTTCTCTGTATACTATTAATATCTCAACTGGGAAAGAAAGTTCATTACATTCGTCTGTTTTGTAGCAAACCTAATATAGAACATTAAGTTCATATCTAAATTCATAAGGTCAATATTTCAAAACAAGTTTTTGTCTCAACGCCAGCTTATAACATTTCTGATCAAGTGTTTACTGCTTCGTTTTAAAATCAACAAGGAGAGAAATTGGATAAAACCTTCCACTAAGGAGTAGATAATTCACGTATTTAACTAACGGTAAACAGGATGTGCAGTTTATGGTCAAGAGGAGAAACGATAATATATTTCAGGCTGGGATGGGGTGGAATAAAGATAATAAAAAAGGATGAGGTCTAGGGGTTACGACACCCTCACCCCAACACTCACATATATATATATATATATATATATATAAACACATAATTATAACTCCCGTTCCAGTCTGATTCCCTACATACTCAAATCGGTCATTCATACGTTATATACTTACCCCGAAGCTATACCCATACAGCAAAGTCTTGTTGTTTCCAAAAAGGAAATACTGCAATTAACGATTTAAGCAGAGAATCCGCTGACTTCGAAATGGCTACGACATGGCTACAAATCAAATTTCATGCATTGTAGCAATTTCGGAAGGTCGACAAATCCTGTGTGGTAGCATATCAGAGTATGGTACTAAATTCACGCATTGTAGCCTTGTAGAAGTGTGTCAGAGGCGTGTTCGTGGCGTGGGTTCAGGCCTTGAAACTGATTTTGGCGAGCATATTGTTTGATACACTTTCTGAAAGTTTTTTGTTTAGTTTTTGGGGGTATTTTTGTAGAGAGTATTCAAGGTTCTAAAATGGTTATAATCTCTGATGGTTCAGTGTCCATTTATCTACCTGTTCTTATGATAACTTATCGAAGATAGTGCTGACGCTCTATATATATCAGCATTACAGGTGAAACAGCTTACACAGCTACACGATGACACCCCCCCCCCCCCCCCCCCCACCCCTAACAATAGTACACCTCTGCACCTTAACGCCAGTTTCTTGCTGACGTGTATTGGCGGGAAAATCCAGACGGTAATTAAATCCGTACAAGACTGGTTATTAAGTTCAGATGAATAACAGCACCAGTTAGGAATAATTAGGGAATGTCAAAAAAGAATAATTATGATACAAGCCTGTCATTGACTAGGCATACTTATTAATGAGTTATGTGAAGATGTTGTCTTATGTAGGTAGACACGGTGTCATCCATTGTGCGACATATTTCCGTGTGAAATCTGCGTGGGAAAATAACCTACATTTCAGACTAATTAAATGAATCATATAACGTATTCATCAACTATTTTGAGGTCACTCAGACGCCTGTACTAAACAAGATCAAAGTATTCATTTCGAGTGCTGCCTTTGCAAGTTCATAATTCAATATTGTCTGATAGGAATTCCCTGGAGAAGTGGAAAGCTGCCATCTGTTTAGATGAACAGAAATTGTTTAATAGTTATCAAAATATGGGTGATTTGTGGATGAAATGGACAGTTATTGTCACATACACAACTCTCATGTTGTGTTGCCCAGTGGATTGTGTGCTATATTTCATAACGCGCTCTCCGCCCTCAACATCTGGCATGGTGTATATGGGTCAGAGTACAGTCCATTTGTAAACAACCTCGCTTTGTAGCAAGGAATGGTTTGGCTCGCTAACTTCGCGTAGGAAATGCAGGGATGATAAGCGATGTACATTAACTCACAAAACCCTCATGGATATGTATCTGAATCAAAATAATTAGTGAAAAGGCAGAAATTTTAGGGTTTGGGACGACTTATATTCTCTTGCTAGAGATCTGGAAGATTGAAGTTCCTATTACTAGTGAATTATTTTCTCGGAAGCAGCAGAGCAAACTCTACTTCCGTTACGATCAATGTCCGAGGGAGAAACCGGGTATTCAAAATAATCTATTCTAGGGTCAGACAAGCAAGCTAAATGATAAACAGGTTCAAAGGGTGACTGTTTGACTTGACATCAGATGGGGATATTCTCCTCCCAGATAAGGTGACTGCCATGTACGCATCAGTATCTTTTATTTTGCAAACATACATGTGAGTATATTATCTGCAAAAATGTGTAAGTAAATATACTTTTTTGACTTACAAGAACTTAATAAAGAAAAATGTGACAGACAGTAGAAGTTTAAACTGCTTTGCGCTGATGTTATCATAAATTCAATTATCAAAAACATTGTGGCAAAAATGACACATATATGGATAAGTTTACGTGCTACATACATGTTTATGTGCTATGTAGGACTTCATAATTAAAGGCCAACTTCCCAAAAAAACTAAACCTGAAGTTATGTTTAATGCTTAGGCTAATGATGTCTTACGATACATGTAGCAACTGCTTAAGTCTCTATTTAATTCTAAATCTATTTGACCTTTGGCATAGTTGGGGGCTATGAGAAAGGGAGAAACTCAAACTTAAACTTCATTCTGAAACACTAAGAAGAAACTCTTCGGCTAATTGAACCAATTGTCTGGTTTTTAATTAGAGGAGTACCTATGGCCGGGTGGCCTTTGACAAACGAGCAGACATGCACTGTGCCATGCAGACGAGGGAGTTTGGCGGCATGCCAAGCCACTGGTACACGTACCCGTCCTACAAAGTCATTACCGTGACTCGCCGTGAGGTCATTACAATTATATTTTACTACAAGTATGAAGGAATGACCCGATTCTGAAAAATCGTCAGTGTGTTCAATTCAGCAAATATACCTTTCATACCATCGTCCCCAGAAAAAATATTGTTAGAATAAAAACATGAAAAACGACTTGATGTGTTGGAAGTTGTTTTCATTTGACGTCATAAATATGATAACTGTATTCATCATTTAAACTATACATCTATTCTAAGACATGACGATTATCATTTCCGTCCAAGCTAATCGTCTTATCCCTCGCTATGCGTACATATAGTACGCCAAGTAACCTTGCCTTGTTTGCTAATGATATTCGTGAAAAGGGCATTTTTACTACTGTGAGCTCTGGAGACTAGAACTTGTACTTGTGTCACCAGGTAAAGACCAGTATTTCACTAATGACCGGAGACTAATTATAACACTCCTGCTCCATCAGAAATTATTACAACCACGGAGAACGTGGGTAATTTAGCCAGGACTTGTGCAACGTCCGGATTAGCACATGAACAACTGCCTCCACTGGATGGGACTGGTGAGGTCTGCACTATCAGAGAGTATAGCATATTATCAGTTGGCGTATATCATCATATTTATTTTCGGTTTGGGGGATCATTCCTTATCTATTCTATACATATTCATGGATCTCGTTTTGCTTTTTGGGGAGGATTATTCTTTCTTTAATATATTTTCACCGATGTACTCTGACGTTGCATCCTCATCATATTACAGCCTTTAGGGCATAGCTCCTGACCTTCTCTTAATCAAGTCAAGACATGACACGTACCTTAATCCTAAATTATATCATCTGTCTGTCCGACCAGCAGTAACATATCTAATTACAGACAGGAGGCTGATGAGTCAAATTGTGGAAAGATAATTGGATGGATAGGTATGTACTTACTAAAAACCATGAATAGAAATTATATCTATGATATCACATATATCTATATGGATAGCTGACTCCTTATTTTTGTTTAAAAAAAACAGCAATGGGAACGTTATGGTGAAAAGAGATAATTCTATTGACTTAGCAGGCATCTGCAGTTTAATAAAGATCATTACTACATACCCATGCCGTATAAACACTGTAAATATGCACCGTTTTGGCATATGACGTAAAAATACTGTACAGACCACTGGTCCGTACACTAAAATACGGACCACCTAGCCATACACATTTATTAAAATTTTGGTTGTTAAGAAAAATGAAATTGATTTTTTTTTAAATTTCGGGTATATAGTAAATATATAACTTCCAACCATGCTTGTACAAGTCACAGTACTCGATGCTAATTTACCATTTGTACGGAACTCGGCATAAATGCCTCGGTCCGTATAAACGGTAAACTAGCATCTCGTTCTGTGACTTGTACAGCATGGTCAGGACGTTCTATATAAATAGTATCAAAAGATATAGCCCAGTCTACAGATTTAAGCAATAGGAACGTGGATTCTGAATCACTCTCCCATAGTTTAGTGACAGCCAACTCGTGCACACCAGTCTGACGACGGGACGTGTATGGCCGGTTTAACAACTGACTCGTCGGCAAGGTTTGCCTGAGACTCTGACTGAGCAGCTGGGCGCACAGCCCGACAAGATCCAGGCCAATCAATGTGTTTATGACCATCCCCTGTGCCCCACTCCTGCCCCTCCCCCGCACCCCCACGCGCCCCTACAGAGGTGGGGTGATTAGAACCCCACACCAATCAATATACCCCGTCCCAGCGTCTCCGACCCACACTCCTCCAGGTGGGAAGGGGGGGGGGGGGGGGGTACGGTATGTGATGGAGGAGGAGTAGAGGGCAGGGGCAGGGGTGGGGGCAGGATAGATCGATGGTAAACTCCTTAATACCGACTAGTATCCAGGTTTGGGTTCTAGCACAAGGCAGAGGATGGTTTCACAGAGGCTGAGTCTGAAGACAGTAATTCTGGGTACATGTGTGTCTAAAGGGAAAAGGGGGTGGGATTAGGGGTGGGATTGGGGGTGGGGGTGAGGAAAATCTAACCCTAGATTGTATCAGTGGGTTTAGGGCTCTGGGATTTTATCTGGGACACTTTGTATTTGTTATAGGATATATATAGGAAGCCTGTATTTATAGGCGTGCTGGCATGGTGATATTTCCAGGGGTTCATGACACACGAGTGGCATGGGTACAATAAATGTCATAAGTTACAACCAGATAGTGTGCTGAATAAAAACAGACCAAGAAAAGTATACACATACATATTATTGAAAATGAAGGCGGCCATTCTTCTACTTTAATTCAAATAATTTATATACATAACAGTTACATTTCTGAGATCAATATCAACGTCCTAGCGATGAGCTATTTATTTAAATAGATTCATTAGATGAACATAACATAAAATAATGAAACCCACACACGATTGAAACTGGGTTCTATTTTTGTTTTGCTTATGATTAAATTCAAGTTTAGCATCTAGAACAAGCTAGTTGGTTTGGTTGGTTTGATTTAATGTCTCGTTAACCAGTACAGGTTCTTACCAGACTTTCTCAAGGTTCCTTTACACCACAAGGGTGGTGATCAAATCTATGTGATTAATTTAGGTAGAAATCTCACCCCTACACATTTACCTACGTGAGAGTTCTTTTACTTCCCACACCACATAGGCATGGTATAAGAAGGATTGAAACAGTTACAATTCTTATTGTGCTTATTATTAAATACAAGTATAGCGTCTAGGACAAGTAATTTTGAATGTGATTGCATAGGGAAATGATCCTTTCCGTATGGAGAGGGGTGTATGTGTTTTTGGTGTGGGAGGGTTGGGTGTTTGCAGTTAGGACAGGAAGAATGGATGGTATGAGGCGAGAGTGGGATGAGGATAAATGGACGCGATGTGACACTGATTGAATATCCAGGGACGCGTTTGGACGTGGTAAAATCATTAAACGCCATTTTCTGTGTGCAAGATGAGGAATTCTGGGTGCATTCTGGTAGATAATGATGTAATTAAGAAAAGAAAAGAACCTTCATTTTTTTGTTTGGAGGAGAGAAGTGTGTGTGTCGGGGGGGGGGGGGGGGGGAGGGGGTGCGCAAGGTGAGGCCACCATAAATCCTAGAGATCAGTGGTGCTGTTTTTGTGGGAGCTTTTCTGTTGTTGTTAATTTTTTATGAGGGCATATTTGATCATCTAAGACTAATACTTGTTATGTGTACCGAAAGTGTACTTTTCAAGTACATGTAATGATGTACATGTACAATTCTTCTATATTCTGTAGAACATTGCTGGTAATGAGCATACAATTACTTCTGGCCGTGATCCAATGTTTATGGCTAGCACCAGATGAAACTCTCTTGCCAGTTTGTCCCTGATGTTATGTTTAATGGATTTATGGCGTCAGTGCTTCCACCTAGGCTCAGCTCATTACTGAGTCTTATGCATGTGGCATAATAAATAAAGCACTAATATTTGGTATATTTGTAGATGTATATACACCCTTGACTCGGTACCATCTGGGTCCGCCCCTGGTGTCGCCCAGATACGTACTACCAGCCATCGCAATAACTGCTGTCAGTCATAGAAACCACTGTCAGACTTGACTATGTTTGTCGTGGCAGCAAGCACTGCTGAAGCAGTATCAAAAGTATCATCACTATAGTGCCAGTTGGATGATTGACAGTAACACCATTCAACACTTCAAAGCGATGCGTTCGGTTGGGTATATGATATACTGTTTTTATATTTCCAGTCAAAGCTAATTGTCATTATCTGGATGCACTTAGCCTTATTCCCCCACATTCACAGGGTTGGATTCTTAAGGTTTGAGCATCATGCAATGGCTTGAGTTTAAACTGTCAAATTGTCATTAACTTAATTCAAGACACTATCTAATTCATACAATTCATACGGAATCCCAATCTAAATTACAACTAATTTAGCATTTTCCAAGAGAGCTAGCTACTATCTCAAATCGCATAAATGATCTCATATGGCCCTGACATATAGTACGTGTCCTGTGTTGATTGTTGAGGGAAGTCTTTTAAATTCCCTCGGTGTAGAGGGTTCTTGGCTGAAATCCACACCATCTTTGTTGTTATAATCCTTCTAGATCTCGAACTTGGAAGACAGCTGTTGAACAGTACACTCACCTGAAGCTTGCCAGTCGCTCCTTAGCCTTGTCCTTGAAGGACCTCCTAGTTGTGTCTGTTGCCATTTCCCCTACGGCTGTCCACGGATGACCATAGGGGGCAAGGTTTCCAGCGACAAATCGTGAGTCGACGATGCAGCCAAACACACCCCAAACACATAGGTGGGTTGGGCCAGGCAGGCAACCCTGCGTTCGCCCTCACAGCTTGTTTGTAAACATGCTCCTGTCAGTGACCGTATACTCCAATACCACTGACTGCCAACGCGCTGCCGTCGTACATCGAATGACGTCTACGGTTCTCCTCCACGATTTACAATGAATGCAATGTTCTAAAGCGGACAAAATGAAAATACAGTCAAAATTACCGTCTCAACGACCTCTTTCTGCAGCCATATTCATTTGTATCCAAAAAGAGGCTACAGGCGAATGACATCATGGAGGAGTCGGTGTAGCGGTGGATGTGTGCCGACACACAGAAGGGGTTTCCCGCGCTGTCAGTTGCAGCTGCCTCAGCCGGTGCTGCCATCAAGTGGCACGGCACAATAGCTCGCTATTGAGAAGGTTATGGTCGTTTATAATCATTACTTCAAGTGCTGAGCCAGTATTTGATCAGTTGCCGCCTGAACGAGGTGTAAAATCACCACGTACTTGAGACAGTATTACTGTAGCCAATGCAGTGATGTATTGTTTCTTGTAATGAGAAAAGGGTAGCACACAGAAAATAATTTTTAAGCAGGACTTCTGCCACGCATATTGAACCACAGAGAGGTCCATGTTCTATGTATGGGCTCTGTGATTGAACTAATAAAGGAAGAGATAATAAGTGAATATCAAGTAGAGTAACTTGTTTTGGGCGATAACTCCAACACTAATTAATTCTTCATTAAAGAAAACCATCTTTCAGACTAAGTTGCCTTGTGGAGGGGGTTAAAAAGTAATGATCCAGACCTATACATTTCAAGGTATTCTAATCATCTTTCACACTGGGAGTGATTGTAAAATAAATATAGAAAAACTTTTCCAACACCCATTCGCATTTCTTCTCGTTTAAATACTCTTAGGACCCGTCAACAAATTTTATGAAAACAATATTTATAGGATTCTTTATATGGCATGAGATGTCATTGCGGAATAATATCACGAACTGAGGGTTTGTAGTACCTTTAGCAGAAGACAACGAAAGCCATGTAAACCCATGTATCATATGAAATTGAGTGGCGTTTAGATTTTTATCCTAATTGTATTTTATCACATGTTTTTAACTTCATATGTCACGCCTGTCATATGACTATTTTATGGCATAGACGTGGCATAAAACATTTAGAAATCAAATAAACCCGCAAAAAAAAACTGCCAGTCTTTTATTTCAGTACCACCAATACATTGATAAAGTGAGAACTATACCCCCCCCCCAAACACAATATTAACAACTTGCGCAAAATATATTTAATTTCCAGTTCAGAACACATGACAAAATAAAATAGTTAAAAAGACTTCCTCTTTAAACAGAAATGAGCGGAGCCCTTTTATCTTTATTTAGAATCCGTTGGGAATGAGCAAATTGCATTTATCTATCCTGCGTCGATACATGTGTAGGCCTACTATCCTAGAGCAGTTTTCAATGCTCACGAATGAGGTGGTAATAAATCTGTTTATTCATACAATACAGCACATTTCATGAACCAGTTTTGAATAATGTATTTTATTACCCAACAAATATGGAGTCTCCATAGGAAATGTATAGATCACCTGGAATCAACTACCCGGAGATTCTGAGATGTCAGAATCTCCTGCAGGAGATTCCGGAAAAAAGTACCATCCATAATGAGGTCAAATTATCATGTACTTAAAAATCAGTTTTGGGAATTTTCATTCAATATCAATTATTTGGTAATCTCATTTACCATCAGATTCTCACGCTAAAATCATGGGAAAATGGCGAACTTTATTATTGGTGTAAGTTTACACCGAATTACAGCTAGGCTTGATAGTGCTATGGTGTTTGGTACTAAATGCCTTGCAGAAACATATTTATTGCAATAAATTTGTTATTAATCTTGAAGGTGGGTAATAAATACAATAACAACTGGTTTTGTATACGAGTGACCGTAATCTCCTCATAGTTGACGACGTAATATCCTCGCTAATCGCTCGGATATTACTACGCGTCAACTACTCGGAGATTACGGCCACTCGTACACAAAACCAGTCATTATTGTGTATGTATCAATAACTTTATGTGATTAGATTGGAGGTCCCCACAGGTAATATCTTTTAACCAGGGAACTTGTGTCCTGAGAACATCAAGATCTTCACCATCATATTCAATCCAATACTTCTTTATTCTATCACATGTCATAAGCCTTTTGTTACATATAATGTCTTTCATTTGTATAATTCCCACTGGTTTGGATTTCCTTGGAATTAGAGTCTTATATTCTCTACTCTTTTTTTTTATGAATCTATTGTTTACAAATGGTTCATTTAGTCTTTCTACCTCACTTCTCGGAGAAACGCTGTTCGATGTTTTTCACTATCTTGTTATAGAAACTTTATGACCTTTTGTTTTCATGTTACGATTTCCCCCATAAGAATTCAAAGAAGATTCCCCTATTTCAAGGGTTTCTCTAAAATACAGTGTCCAAAGTTTAAAGTCTTTGACACATAACATATAAATCTGATATTGGAAACTTAATTGGATTCTACAATGTTGAACCCACTGCGTGAGTGGGACGTTATGTCTTGTATTTTATATCTATATCTATTTCCTTCTATCGAATTATAAATACTCTGGACTCCATAGAAATGGTAAACGTATATGTATTAAACTTTCAATCATGACATGAAAAGCTCTCTCTACAATTCATGCTAATAAGATCATCCTTTTACATATGTCTCACCATATAGCATTCTTCTTTGACGAACCTCTTAATAAAACAAAGGGGTGCCAAATAAGATGTATTTCCCTAATGATAGCAAATATATACAGATTCCTAAAGGAGATATTGTCTCATGAAGTTGGCTCCTGTTAACAAATATCTTCTTATCGGTTACTCAGGTCTAATATGATCAGATCTAAGATAAAGTATAGCTGAATTACCATATAGTTACTCAGGGAGGATAACATCAAGTCTGGAAAATTATATTGCTAAATTGATTGAAACCTCTTTCGGGATAGACACTTACTTAATCATTTTAAGTGAGCTAATACTGACACAGGCAGATCATTCGGTTTATGGGACTGATTGTGTATTGTCTTGTCACGTCATGATTCTAATTTTCTGGTACAATACGATAAAACGGAGAAAAAGGAAGGATGAAAAAAAGAGAGAGGTAATCTCGTTAAGCGTTGTAGTTTTGTTTCTTTTTCAGGAATTACACTGTTCAAAGATAGAATATCGCTTGTATTATACCACAGATGTATATGCTAACCGATGGATTATCATTAGTTGACATGGGATAGACTACCATGCAGTAATGGAGAGTACACTTGTTACATTTAAAGGAGAAATATATTTGAATTTTATTATGGACAATAAAAGAGAGTGAAGCTCGTTTAAAAAGAATAAGAAAAAGAATCATGAGTAGGTCTTATTGATCTACGTTACTGATCTAATGAATCTGAAAAAGTACTTCCTAAGATCACTGGATGATATCATATTGGGCATACATGATATTGACTGCATGAATATATGATAATAACAGCTCTGAAACAAAGCATGCTGCCATTGTGGAGTACAAAATAAATACTTATTCAATATACAATTATATTATGATAAAATACTAAAGAAGAAACCAACAAGTTTTGGTCAAAGTCGTCGTTCTTCACGAGTTTGATGCGGAGTGATATGAACGAGGTGACAGCTGAGTGAATATCACATAGCATTTAAATGAGTTGCCGAATGACTTCTATGACCAAAAGGGGTTGCTTTCTGTATTTATCTCACCCCTATACACATTAAAAGAATGGATGGCACACAGGGTATAGACCATGGAGAATGGACCGCAATACTCCTAGGGGCATGGAGAACGAGTTCCCAATGCTAAGCCTATGGGCATTTATTCCAGGGGTGAGATAAAGAACTGTTCTTAATGGGTGACAAGGTCTAATACTTAGTAGAAACCAATCGAGAGTTAGCCTTGCCAATGTTTATGCCACGATGGGCAGGTTGTGTATTACTACACGAGGCGTTAGCCGAGTTTAGTGAGTAGCAGACATGACCAGAGTGGTATAAACACTGACAAGGCTAACTCGAGTTCGGTTTTGTATTTATCCTACCCAATCTCACTGATATACAGAGAATATTTAAGCAGAACTGTCTTTAGAAACGTATTTTGAACCACTACGCCACTCGTTTGGATGCTCCGTATCATCACTTGGCTATGCCTCGTGACGATTACTATGCATCCAAACTCGTGGCGTAGTGGTTCAAAATACGTTTCGAAAGCGGTTCTGTTTTTATCTCACCCCCAACACGGACCTTACAGTCGATTTTAAGCAATAATATAATCATGTAATGAATTGTTCAAACAATGGCACCGGAACTATTTTTTTAACGCGACGTTCATTGGTTGCTACGTTGCTACGTTCTCTGCCACCACCATGGCGTAATACTGTAACTTTACGTAGGTGAGCGTTGCGTATTTTATTTCAACGTTAACTCAATGGCACAACCTGTACCAGGGGTGGGATAATTGTAATTATCCATGTTAGTAGTTATCAATGCTGCCGGATCTACTTTCGTTATCTCGTTCTTGATTGGTCCGTTTTTTTATTCACCTCGGTGCATAAATAACACTTTATCCAACGCTATGTCAAATACATTGAGTCAATGTTAAACCTATGGCGTTTTTTATTAGGGGTAGGATAAATTACTAAAACCACTACTGCACTCTAAGCAATCAGAGCATTCCTGCCTCTTTTGTTAGGCCATAGAAGATGGAGTCAGGACACTGAAGTAGAGCCTTAGGTGAGTCAAACTCTTTTATGTAGCCTTGGTCAATAACCATTATCCTGCAAGGTTGAAAATATAATTTGGTAAGTTGATACTGTAGGTGGTATCTGCACATATCAAAGATCTGGTGATGATTTCTAGTTACCAAATATTACAGTAACAAAACATTTGTTAAGGGATCAAGGTGAAAATTAATTATAGAAATTTAAGAAAATAATAAAAAAAGGTAAAGATAATAAGGACATTGTAACCAAGACAGCAATATAAAGTAAATGTCTTTGTTCTAAGTCAAACATCTTGTTTCCCATATCAATTATATTTCATAACCAATCATACATACTTCTCTAGGGACAAAAAGAAAAACATTATTCAGGTAGGGCACCCATTGAACACTATTCTGTACTGATTTGTTAGGAAAGACCAATCTATTAATGACGAAGGATGGCAGGACAAGAATTGCGGTTTGGTAGTGTCATCCTTTCCTTTCCGTCTTTTAATAAGGTATATTCTTCTTGAATTTCACAGAGTAGTAATATAAGTATAATGGTTAGTGATAGCTTTGTATACTAAATGTATAACTTTGCATTATATGTACATGTAATAACCTACAACAAGGCACAATGAGCTACAACAAGGTGAGGTTTTTTTTGAAGGCGAACTATTTATTGTGCATCCCTCGAAGTCAGTGAGCATATATACAAGTTTTGTTATATACCCAACATTTCTCGTTTGGAAGAACAAATGTAAATTTGAATGCGAGAAATAAAACCCCTTAAAAAAGTGAACAGGCGTAAACAAGTTCATCTGAAATGATGGGTAAATAGAAATTTTATCTCATCAAAAAAGTGTAGATTGGGTGGGTGGAAAACGTGAAGCCCCTGGAGGCGGCTGGAGTTGTGACATCATGTCGTGATGGCCTTGATCCTGTACACGGCACCACAACATACCAAGAGCCATTAGATGGCATCTTGGTTGTCGCGTCATGTTCTACCATTGAACCTTACCCCCATTCGGCACGATTATACAGTTCCTAACCATTTAACTTTATATAAGTTTTTCAGATCAAAATCTCTCATGTGACAGCCAAATTTATTACTGGTATATACCTTTATTAAAAAAAATTGTAACTCAAGAATCTTCAAACTAAAGAAAATACAAGGTATCATAACAAATCCTGTGGCAACAAAATTGTGCAAAATACAGTAACCCAATGTTAAGCCTATGGCGTTTTTTTATTAGGGGTAGGATAATGACTACCACTCTTACCTGTCATAATCCATAATGGTTGCCAGGCGGTGGGCTATTGTTAAGACCGTGGATTGAGGAAACATATCCCGGATTGTGAACTGGATAAGGGTGTCGGTGTCAAGGTCCAGAGCGGCTGTTGCCTCATCCAGCACCAACACCTTTGACTTTCGCAGGATGGCACGGCCTAAACATACCAACTGTCGCTGCCCAACACTGGTAATTAAATATATGAAGGCAATTAAAGAGGGAAACACACTTTTTTCATGTCCACACTGGGTGCATTGGTAGATTGAGTGAAGCTGCTGGGCCCCTTTTTGACCCTGATCATATTCACCAATGTTGGGGGCAATGAATAATCAGACATCAAAATAACACAAAAACTGCAAAAGATATCTACAGACTTTCAGCCATATGTGAAGATAATATACTATGGAACAAATTATCAAGTCATATATAGAACACACACATAGAAATGACTGATAACCCATCATCCTATTAAGATTCAGCTTAAGAGAACAATAACCATCCTTATAGGATCATTTCTTAACTGGCTCAATTTTGTTACTCATACAGTCTAATTATCTGAACCTTGCTTATTTGGTAGTAGATTATAAGAGGTGTAATACTGGCAGGGTCACTGTCAGAGACAATTCTATTACCTTTATTATATTCTCATATAAAAACTCAATCTCCATACTAAGGATGAAAAAGAGAAAAGCGACTAAAGACTTTTAAAACTGTATTATGTTGGAATAACTTATGCATGATCATGGCACATTTTCTTCAAAATGTTAAAGGTAAAAAAGGATACCCTTTCTATTACAATTCACTTATATTTGAAGATACGGTGGAACCCCGCCTTACGGACACTGCTGTGTAAACAGACACCCCACGTTAATGGACACCTTTGTTCATAAGGGATCCCTCTATTAGATATTTATTCTAACCCCGTGTGAGCGGTCTCTCCGTGTAAGCAGACACTTTGGCCCGGAATAGAGGGTGGCCGCTTACGCGAGGTTCTACCGTACTGTTGGGTATTCAAATCACTTATGTGGAAGACCCGATATATAACAATTTCTCGGATTCGTGGTCGCAAAGCCGCCGGTAAAGGAGGTGCACAGCTAGGCCCCGTTTTCCAATATTAAGAATTTATTAGTTTTTGGATTTCTGTCTATAGTTTGTGCATTATGAAAGAGCTTCCACATAATTATATATAAACTCTTTCAGTGTATGTAAAATGGATGAAGCCTCGATTAAATCAGGAATTTGGCAATAAGAAGTCCTGCTTTAATAGAACCCTTTTGAAAGCCATTGAATAAATAGACAATAATCGATGGTTTTGTGGACAAGCGGCCGTAAACCACGAGAGGTTGACGCGTAGTAATACACGAGCGCCAGCGAGTGTATTACGACGTCAACCTCGAGTGGTTTACAGAGCCGCCTGTCCACATAGCCATCGTTTGTTGTATTTATTATCCATATTTTCGAATAAATTAAACCCAGTAATTGCCATATCAAAGGGCATAACAATAGGGACTATTTTTTTGCTCTATAGCACAAAGGGACTATTTTCCCCGTATACAACGGTTTTGAGCCCGTATACCACAGATGTGAATCCGTATACCACAGTTATGGTACCTGACAGGTTATATACAATCGGTCGTGGTTTACTGAGTTCCCATACATTCTCAATGGGGGCTTTGTATACGATGGATAATAAAGCTTCAGAAGTCTAGTGTTAAACCTCACCTCAATGACTCTCCACCTTCTCCACATTCATATTCAAGGCCCTTTGGTAAAGCGCGAACAAAGCTTTCCAAGTGAGCCTTCTTTATCACATCCCAAAGTGCATTGTCAGAGAACTCAGAAAACGGGTCAAGATTCTGCCTCAGGCTGCCAGAGAAGATGACAGGGTCCTGCACATAGGATTGAAAGGGATACAATTAAGAAATATTAAGAAAATCACCAACAGGAAGACTCTCCTGCAGAAGGTAGTGAGTGTAGATATCATGTTATGCCATCTGGGGGTTTTTGCCTTACATGTAGCATATTGTGTGTACATAACAAATCTATCCTGTAGTTTCATTGTGTCTTATTAAAAAGCACTAGGAGAATTGGAGTAGTCCTCAGTTTTAAATTCCTTTACAAAATTCAAAATCATCTCTGCTCTCATTAGATTGCTTTAGAATTTTAAAACTTTCCCTATCATGAGTGGGGCACAAAAGAGGAGTAATGATCGAAGAGATCAGACATTCCAGGGACAGTCTTTCTCCTTGCTACTTAGTGCATTCTATATGGATCCTATGAATGAATGGTTCAGAAACCAGCTCCTTGTACAAACATCTAAACAATCCAAGAATCAGTCATTTATTGAACAGGGCAATCAGCATATAAGAAACAAGGAATCATCTAAAAAACGAAATTAAACATCTATCAAAAGCCAAATATCTACCAAAGAGAAAGGTATGAGATATTTTTCAAAAATTCATTATACTAACAGTTCTAACTGAGGCTACATCTTCCACTTTAGGATTACAAATAGCATCAGACAATCGATGTATACATAAAGTTAACCGCCAATAATTTCGGAGTACCATACCCTATTTAATTCAAAACATAAGATTCATTGATAATATCAAGAAATCATTGTAATTTACAATGCCTATCATTAAATGCAAACAAATGGTAATTCAATTCCTTTTGCATGGCGACAGCAGTTATATTTGTGTTCCTTCTGATGCCTAAGAAATTCTTTTTTTCAGTCAGTAGCAAGAATATGATGTACCTGAGGAATAATTGTCAACCTTGACCTAAGGTTGTGGAGGCCCAGACTATCAATAGAAACTCCATCTATGCTTATGCTACCCGTCGCGGATTCAATAATTCTGAACAGAGCCATAGCCAATGATGATTTCCCGGCTCCTGTTCGCCCAACAATGCCTATCTGTAATAAGATAAAACAAACATTTATATTCAATGAAAAGGTGATATAGATGGCCAGAACCTATACAGTAAAACCCTGCTTATGAGGACACCCTCCATTCCAAGCAGAGTGTGGGTGGCCCCTTAACCGGTGTTTAGATAAACTCTTAAAACAGGGGGAAATTTCCTTTCCAAGCAAATTTCCCCCTTAACCCTCTAAGGGCGGGTGCCTGTGATTATCCTACCCCTAATAAAAAGCCGCCATAGACTTAACATAGGCAAATTTTATGTGGCATGCTGTGACATAAAGTGTTTTTTATGCCACTAGAGTAATTAAAAATATTGACCAATCAGAGACCAGGATTTCAGCTACTACGAAAAAGTTCCGGTTGCACTCAAAATGCCCATTCAGATGTTGCTAGCATGATACAGAATAATCGAAAAATGGAACTCACACCTGAAGTGTAGAGACGGGGTAGGATAAATACAGAACCGAACTCGAGTTAGCCTGACTAGTTTTTAAGCCACTCCGGTCAGGTCTGCTACTCACTACACTCGGCTATCCCCTCGTATAGTAATACACGACCTGTCCGTCGTGGCATAAAAACTAATTAGGCTTACTCTCGTTCAGTTTTATTTAATTAGGCAACATCCATACAGACGGGCACTGGTATCCGTATATAATGCTAGAGGACGAGCCTATTGTTGCCTGAGCTATTACATTAACTGCTGGTGTCCAAATATGGATATCACATGCCGTCTATGAAAATACCAGAATACATGGCATACAGTATCTACACCATAGTGTAAACATGACTAATACCTGGAACCAACCGAAGCTGATGCAGAATTCAGACTTCCCAATGCACCCCGCGCGCATTCACTTCAATCCAATTGTGTGTCATAGACCACCTCGAAAAGACCAATTCCCACTGAACGATGTCAGAACACGGATGTACCTTTATCAGTGACAAAGGTAAATACACAATATTGACTGGTTTCAGAGACAAGCGGCCGTATGCTCCGAGGAGTTGAGGCGTAGTAATATCCGAGCGTAAGCGAGGATATTGCGTAGAGTCAACTCCGAGGAGCATACAACCGCTTTTTATCTAAAACCAGTCTATATTGTATTTATTATCCACCTTGTGTGGACAAGTAGCATGTCCATATCAGTTCGTTTTAGTTATGCACTATTTTTCCGTACGCACTATTTTTCCGTATGCGCCACCCGGAGCATACATCATATCTGTATGCGCCGGGTATGTCCATACAAACTCCCTATGCGTTTTCTATGGACTCTTTGTATTAGATGGATAATAAAGTCCCACTCCCCGCCCCCTCTGCTATCCTGCTGTGATGGTCAGTATGCCTGAGACAAACTTAAAGATGCAACGATCTTTATCTTAAAACTTGGAGACGATTTTTGTTCTATAAAATTATGTCTGATTCTAGACACATTTTACCTGTTCTATGTTAGGATGCATGTCCTTGCTTGACAGCACACAAATTTGACAAGGTGTTGCACTAACTTTACAGGTTTGTCCCTGTACCTAAGCTCTATCTTATAACCTGGAGACGATTTGTTGTTCTATAAAATCTTGTCTGAACTGTATATTATGTTTACTTGGCTAGACCATTAAAACCAACCTTACAAACAGGCTGAGGTCTCAGCCCCTTTATTGGGTCGAACTTTGTGACATGTACAACTTTCATCGTGGATGTAACTACTTAGACTCAATAAAGAAATTTTGACAAAAAGAAACCAAACTAATCCTTCAGTATGCTATCGATTAGTGTGCATGGACTTTAGGCATGTTTCTGCACATTAAAAGCCCGATGGGTTCAGCCCTTCAAACTCAAAACTTCATCCTGTGTATGGTCTATATTGTAAGCTGTACAGATCTAAAACTACCAGCAATTCATAAATTTTCATCTGAACTTTATGATATTCTCAGAATTAGTGTAAGAGGTTAACAGCATTATTATATCTTATTATCATATCATATATTTTATATTTTACTGACCTTTTCTCCTGCTGCAATGTCACAGGAAAGATCTTTGAGGACCAGGTCAAGTCCTGTGCGATAGTAGGCTCCGTAGTTCTGTATTTTTATATTGCCTTTGGTTGGCCAACTCTGATCTGTCTGTGTGTTTGCTATATGCCATTCAGCCTAGAAGAAACAAACACCATGGATATTTAGGACAGACAACATATTTCTCCAGGCCCAAGCTAATTGTATATTCTTTGGATCCAATGATATTGTGTTATTAAAGTACATATGTATAATTCAAAATTGTTGCCTTTTTATTGTATAACTTATATACGCTAATTGATGCATTCTTATTTTATGTGCCCTGAAGGGTTATACAAATTCAATGTCAAATTCATGAGAGTGAAAAGTGTTATAATGTCATTTGTCATTGCTCACCTCTTGGCTGATGTGTGAGTACTCCTCCACTCTCTCTACTGAGACCATGCTCATTTCTAGTTCTGTCATGACCCGTATGAGGCTGGCTATTAGTGAAGTCACCTGTCAGAAGTCGCCATTCATGCTAGTGTTAAATGTTTGACGAAGCTCACATAAATCCATATGAAATTAGCGTCAGGTGGTTAATAGAATAGTATTTTACCTGTTGCTCAGACTGAGGACTTAAAATAGATTCATACTTTAAAAAAAAATCATCATATTTGGTATCATTATACTACATTCCAATACCCTGTCCAGAAAAGCAGGTGTTGGGTAGCAGTAGCCAGATAATAGCCATAGAAGATCACCCCATGCAGTCGTCTCCCCCCTCCTTCTAGAGCGGGGGGGGGGGGGGGGGATATTTTATTAGGTGAGGCTCACGAGATATGTAAAACCAAATTTCATACTTTTCCTTGTAAAATGGGATTTTCGTTAGATATTCATTAGAAGATATAAATCATTAGGAAAGCAAATCCAAAGTTCTGTCAAACCTAATTGGTGATTTCCTTGTTAAAAAAACATATGTTCAACCTACTTTAGTGCATATATATATAGTTAAATTCTTACTTTCATTATAGGACGGAAAAGTAAAAAACAATGCATTTTCTTTCTCTTTTTACAAATACCTTTATTGTATTTTGAATAGAAAACGAATGGAACTGTAAAGGAAAAATATTTGAGGATATTTTTTTAGGAGAAATGGAAGCAAACAGTGTGAAGATTGGTAAACATGAATGAACAATTCATAATATGTACTCCGCCTCGTCCTTTATTTCTGCAGGGTGGGGTGGAGGAAAAAAAGGCCTTGTTCGATCATGTTCTATACACAAGCAAAGTGGTGCCTACATGACGGCAAATGCCTGGGAAGAGTGTTGAGTCTCGGTTGAGTTGAACGACTGAGGCGTGACAAAGTAGACACTGGTCAAACAATGTTGTGTCTGCTGTCACTCCCTACCCTCCTAGGGACAACTGAGTCGCATCATTGGTGACTATTATGAGCCCAGCCTGACACGAGAAATGGGAGGCTCTACATACATTCTGGGTGGTTGTTGAGAAGAATAAATCGTCTTGGAGGATCTGATAATAATCACAAGTTTGCTGCTGCCAATGGTCAGGCCACCCTGTGACGAGTGTTGAGACAGGTGAGGTTGCAATGGATTGACAAATAAGTTTGAAACCCTCAGTCAGGAGGGGAAGGACAAAATGGTGGCGACTTTGATAATCAGCCCTATCGTGAGGACACGGACTGATATCATCCAAGTCCGTTGTGAGGAGGAGGGACAACCACTAACAGATATCCGAGGACATCACCCTTATGACCTTTTCGCTGAATTAGGTGCCTTGAAGTTATCCGACAAAGCTTATGTGTACCAACAGACCCCAAGGATTAAAGGGTGTAGGAAAGACATGGTATGGGAGACCGAGAACCAGGCATAGCAGAGGGTTGGTGACGTATTCTTCCAGCCTGTAGAATCCGCTAGAATGGTGGCGTTCAAGGAGGGAAGCAAGTGACAATGAAGGGCATAGTTGTATCCTAAACTCACCCGATTAACAGAAGGGTGTTGCACTTGTTAATGCACGTCATATGGTGGTCAAATGACTTCCCCAGAACTGAAAAATTTAGGAATTCACCCCTGTACTGAACAATTAAAAGCACAGATCGCGCAGCTGAGCGATAATAGGGGATTTGAGCGAATCTCTCACAATAAAGTGAAAAAGGTTGCTTGTCAACTCACGAAAAACATCAGAATATATTTCTCAGTGCCTTTTGAGTGTAATCCTGTGCTGGTTTGATGTAATTCCATGTAATTTGCTCAGATTGGACTTGTTTTTGGTTCCCCTGCTTTGCTCTGAGGAGCCATGTTTACAGTCTGATCTCTCTAGTGTGAGAGTTATTTTTGATATATTTAGATTGCATATTTTTTGTGTGGCTGTGCCATAATCGTCACTCGGCTTCGCCTCGATGACGATTGCGGCCCAGCCAAACTCGTGGAGTATTGTCTATTTATACGATTCTCGATGCAGTTCTATATAAGTAGATTATGAGCCCAAATGAGGCTATTCTATATTATTTAAGGCCTAAAGCCATGTTCAAGTATGTAAAAGGGTGTACAAACAAGTAAAGTCTGTGTCTGAATATTATTTCACCCTACTGAGTAAAGAAGTCTGTGTAGTTTTACCATATTCTTCCATATGAGTATTATTAGTGACAAATCCAAGAGTAGAGTATATTCAAAGACTTGTTGTATTACGATGAGAGTTTCAACAAGATAGTGTAGTTAATTGGTTATTGTCAAGGTACCACCTGTTTTGTATTTTTCCAGTTCTCTACGATGGTTTATACGATGGTTTTCGATTGTTAACACATGAACAAGAATTCACTTTGGTGGTTTACGACGAATATTTCACGAACATGTCACACAAGAAATAAATCATCCGTTATATTATGAGAGCTTCCGTTTAATCATTGGCCGAGGTACAACCCCTTAGGGGTCAGCCAGCAGCGTAAAGCCATGATAAGTCATAAGGCATATCGAATTACATCTAATGTCGTACTACATAACTGAGAAAATTCTATCATACTCTGTATATTCCTGTCTTGTCCTGTTTGTCCTAATGAACCACTAGAATATCCTACTGTATATGATTTAATTGTATATATGTTTTTTTCTCTTTTGCAATGCATGTAAGAACGCCCAAATGGGGTGAATGTAATTTGCTTACTGAATAACCCCCCCCCCCCCCAAAAAAAAAAAACAAAAAAAAAAAAAACAACCCAACACAGATGACAAGTCTGGACATGACTCAGCTTAGCATGAGTCGAGACCAGTCACAATTTTTAAAATGATATCACAATCAAGAACTGCCGCAGTCAGCCAAACACGCTGGTCACAATTAACGACGAAAGGATTACATATAAGGCCGGGAACCCACTGAGCTGCCGACACACTACGACAAGCATTTCGAAACACTTTGACACAGAACTTATCAACATTCCTCCACAGAGATAATACAGAAATTTAGTTTCGTATTCTTATATTCTATGAAACAACTTTTGAGCATTCTGATAAGGCTCTGATTCATAGCCATTTCATTACCATATCGCAAGCGGTGGGTGCCCAGACCTCATGTAGAGGAGCAAGGACTGGGGTGGGAGGCCATCACCCAATCCTATACCTCTTGGGGACCTTGTTGAGACACAGAATGCAGGCTGTCATGGATGCAGAAGCAGCTAGCTCCCGCATGATACACCCAAGGACTGCATCCAACATGTCATTTGGGCTGTAATCATCATGGAAATGATTTTTCCCCGTAACCAAACCAGGAAATCATATGAGATGATGGTGGTACCAACTATAATGCAATCTTGTATGAGGTCATATTTGAGGGTGCCAAATTCGCCAAGGGCTGCCATTGGACGTAGCCATGTCTAGTAAGCCTAAATTCTCTTGCCTGGCTTTTGGGTGGTGATGTTGAACGTTTAAACACAACATGTTTTCGAGGACCAAAGGGTATTTCAGTTCGGTGAACATTCATCCATGGTTTCTTTTGTTTTCTGCTGACAGAGTTGGGAGGGATCTCATGACCTTGAGGCAGTCAAGACCCATGACTGAGCAGAGTGTAGCCGCCACCTCATGTTGTCCCTCTGGATCGTCTGAGCCATCATCTTTCTTCAGCTTCAGATGTTTGGCATAGGCATTGTGCTCCCGCTACGATTAAAAAACCTATCCCTTCACTATCCACATGCGTGATATTGAGCAGGGGGCTAGTGTCTTACAGCTGACCATGACCAATCACTCTAGATTGAAATACCTCAAAACCCACTGGTGCTTAATATATTTGGATCCTAGATGCAGGCAGTTGTAGAAATAGCAAGTTCACTGGGTGCAAATGGTTTCCAGAAAACTATCCATAGACTGAATGTAACCCAAACCATGTAACTGTTATTCATTTACGATTGCATGCTCCTCATCAATGGTGAACATTGGTGGCAGCCAATCTATGTGTAGCCTGGAAGCCTGGCCTAGTTAGATTATAGGCCAGGTAACGGGTTCCATTTTTATGGTGCATTATTGGTAACGCCTGCTGGTTTCCTGCTCATCCGCTACAGGGCTTGGCGGAATTAGGTGTATGACTAGTGGATACCAGCCAAACCACAACGCTGGTTCCCGGGGTATCCGCTAGTCACAGGCGGTCACCAGCCAAAGTTGAAGCACAGAGTAGCTGGTTGAAGGTCGTGCCTGTGGAACCCGTTACCTGCCCCTTATTTCATATGGGCAGGGAACCAGTCTAATCTATGTGAGGCGATGAATGTTGTGTATATAGGTAGGATGACAGGGCTGCTACGCGACTAGCGAGTAAGTGACCGATTTGAACGCGGTTTTCGACGAATTTCGCGCGGAAATTTGTGCCATTTCTTCAGAACTTGACCGTGGTTGGTGGATTGAGGTCAGGTGACCTTCTTCCAGTGTTTTCTTTGGCCGCATGTTGAGACAAAGACACTTGAACTTGTTGTTCAACCAATCACTGCAGCTGTTGTTTCAGGTTATGTCAACAAAGCCTGTGGCGCCCTCTGTGTTGTAGTTACAGGGTGGCGTCCTCTGTTGAGTTCCTGTGGAACTGATCGTTCTGCTGCTGCTCCTGCCCTCTGTGGGGGAAAGTTGGAGTTGTTCTGTGCTTAGTGGAATCTAGGGCCTGCATCTGTGTGATGTCAGACCTGACTTACTCGTTAGTTTCGACAGAATATGTCACATCAGGCGTTTTGTTAGCAACCTTTTGGTGGTCTGGGTGGGGGTGTCTACCTAAAAAATGTGGAGAGCTCCCCTAGTTATAAGGCGGTTTTCCTTATACTGATTCTACTGAAATTCTTCCGCATTACGGTTCAAATCAATGGTCACGGTTAGTCGGTATGGATATTTAGTGAACTTGGGTGTTATTATTGGTGCGAATTCATCCTGTGAGATGGGCTTCCGCCGTCAACTCTGTGTGAGTCCGAGAGGGCGGTATCATTCTGACAGAAAAAATTTTTGACATGGCATTGGTAGTTCTTATCCATATTTGCTATCCATGGTATTGAGCCCCCTGGGTGCTTGGCACTTGAGACGGTGGATCCAGTTGTACTCGATTTTGTCTCTCAGGGTGCGTGCTCTTTTGCTCTCGGGATGTTCGTATATATAGTCTACTACGTATATCTGTACATCCTTTTCGCCATCATGGTCCTTCATGTTGAAGTGTCTTGGGACGTCGTTTGTCCCCGCATTTTTGCGTATCGCTCTGAGGTGTTCATACAGCCTCTCTTTGAGCTTGCGTTTTGTTTGTCCCACATATTGGGCCCCACATTTCTTGCATTCTATGCAATAGATGAGGTTCGAGCTGTTGCATGAAACTTCGTCTTTGCATTTGTGCGTTGTGCCTTTGGTCTTGGACCGGATTGTCTTGCTTTTCTTTATGTACGGGCAGTATTTGCAGTCCTTTTTGGTGCACTCGTTGTCCCATTTTTTCTCTTTACAGAGTTTTGCCTGGAGAGGGTGGTATGTCGTTTTCGCTCTGACCAAGTGGTCCCGTAGGTTTTTGGGCCTACGGTAGCCTTTTATCAGACTCGAGTTGTACAGCTTTTTGGTTGTGCTGGATTTTCCCAGTATTTCCCAATTTTTCTGTACAATCGAGGGCAGGGTTTTATGTCCCTGTCTGAAGGTGCTTATCAGAAAGACTCTCTCTCGGTCTTCCTTCTTTTTGGTGCTCTTCTTGAGGGCATCTGCTCTCTTGATCTCGTCCACGCGTGCTTTACATTTATCCAGGAGGTGAGGGGGGTACCCCCTTTCCTTGAAGTCTAGGATTTTCTGTTTGGCATTGCGTTCGTAGTCCCTGTTGTCTGAGCAGATCCTCTTTACTCTCAGTATCTGGGAGTAAGGGATGCTGTTTCTTTGCGAGGGGGGGTGTGCCGAGTCATATCTGAGATATGTATTTTCGTCTGTCGGCTTGGTGTACAGGTCTGTGAAGAGTGTGCCATGTTGGTCCACCTTCACTGTTGTGTCCAGAAAGTTCACCTGTTCGGTGGATACCTCTTTGGTGAACTTGATGCTGTGATGTGACCTATTGAGGTAGTCTATCCATTTAGATAGTTCCTCGTGTCCATGTTCCCATATGAAGAAGATATCATCGATATATCTCCACCATACTCTGGGTTTCAGGTGGTAGCCGTTTATGAGTTCCAACTCCAGGGCTTCCATAAACAGATTAGCGTACGATGGGGCTAGCCTGGTCCCCATAGCTGTTCCGCTGATCTGGATATAGTTAGTGCCATTGAACTGGATGTTGTTGTTCTCTAGTACCAAGCGCAGTAGATCTATCAGGCTTTCTGTGCTTGGTTGTTCTCTTTTGGTTCTATTTTTAGATAGCTTTCGCTTGATCACCTCTATACCTTCGTTATTGGGTATATTGGTATACAAGGCTCCCACATCTAGGGTGCCTAGTATATTGCCTTTCATTATCTGGCCCACTTCTTGAATCTTTTCAAGAAAGTGAGTGGTGTCTTTGATGTATGATTTGATCTTCGGGACCTCCGTTTTGAGGAAATTGTCTGTAAATTTAGAGATTTTTTCCGTTGCACAACCGTTGGCGGAGACCACTGGTCTCCCTGGTGGGGGTAGCACTCCCTTGTGTATTTTCGGAAGAAAGTACACTTGGGGGGCTCTGGCCTCCATGGTTTTGAGAGCGTCTCCCATTTTGGGGGAGAGTTCTTCGTTTTCGACCATATGGTCAATTTTGTCATTGATTTTCGAATTGAGGATCTTTGTAGGGTCTTCGTTGAGGGCCCTGTAGACCTTTTGGTCTTCCAGCTGTCGTTGAGCTTCGTTGACATAATCTGAGGTGTTCATCACCACGGTTGCCCCTCCCTTATCAGCTGGTTTGATAGTGATATCTCTGTTCTTGGCCAGTGACTTGAGGGACATTCGTTCTGCCCGCGTCACATTTTGTTTGGTGCGGGTCTTGTGTGTGTTGGCGGCTGAGAGACTAAGTTCGTTTACAGCTATGAAGCCCTCCAGGTTCGATGAACCTTGGGGGGCTGAGAACGACTTGGCGTCCTTTAATTCTTTAATCAATGTTGGGTTGGCATATGGTGTCTTACCTGGTGTGCATGCCGGTGTTTGTGCACTACTTACCGGTCCGATCTGGTCCGGGTTGGAAGGCCCATTCGGTTGGAACGGAGGTCTGGATGTGGAGTGTGGTTTCTTATTGAAGAATTGATTTAGTCTAAGGTTACGATGGAATTTGTCTAGATCTAATTTCAATTCGCCTTCTTCCACAGTCGTGGTTGTGGGGCAGAAACTTAAACCTTTATCCAGTAATGAGATCTCGGTACTACTCAAAGTTATATCTGAAAGGTTTACCACAGTGCCTGTTTTAGAGTATTTCATGGAGGTACTGTTATTGGCTTTGACATTAGACTTTTGAGTTTCTACGTTACTGCGTTGGTTGTCTACATTGTCTAGTACGCTATCTTTATCAGAGAGAGAACACGATACAGAGCATTGTTTAACGAGTTTAATGCTAGTAACATTGGCATGGTCATCATCGTTATCAATAGTATTGTCAGTTGATTTTACAGCTTTGTGGACTGGTCCTGTTTTGGTCCCTTGTTCTGTCCGCGTCCCCTTGGTCCCTTCCCGCCTCTGCCGCGGCTCTTGTTCTTTGTGAACTGGGCGGGGGGTCGCTGAAAACCCGGTGGGTTGTTCTCGTTGTCGACTGGGATGTTCTTGGCACCGGAGTTGGATCCCTTGGGGTCTAGGATCGTGGACTCCTTCGGAGCTCTCGTGGCTCGTTTTTGTAGTCGCTCCTCGAGGATGCTGACCTCCTTGAGGTAGTCACGCCTTGATGTGAGGTCTGCGTGTGCCTTGACCTCCTTGACGGTGCGAGCGATGTCCTCCTGTTCCATCTTGGCATCAGTGAGAGTTGAGAGGATGAGTTTGGCTTGTTGGTCCCTGATCTCATGCTCGACCCCTTCACGGTTCTTGAGTGCCTCTGCCACGAGTTTAGTAATTCTCATGGCCGACGCTTTCCTCTCCGCTAGGATGTCAGCCCTCATTTCGTTGTCGAGGTACCCGGGTAGTGGGGCCAGGCCCACCGTCCAGGGTTCGATGTGCCCCAGGCTGACTGCATTGAAATAGAAGGCCGAGCGGGCCTCGTTTTTCATCTGCTTGTTGGCGGCGTCCCTCATCTCTCGCCAGGTCCGATGGAGTGACCGTGGTAGGCTGGCGTCAATGATCTGAAAAGAAGAGAAAGTTTTTTTAGGATCTCTCTTATGGTACACTTTGTCAGATTTGGTTTGGGTTACAGTGTCAATCACATTTGAATTTTTGTTTGTAACCTTCAATGGGAGTGAATATATGTCAAAAGGTTCGGTTGAACTCAGTGTAGTATTATTCACAGGTTGCAATTTAGTGCTACATAAATCATGTGCAGTTTTGGGGGAGACTGATTTGTTGTTGACACCAGTGCCAGGGTCATAGCTGTCACTGTCATTGATGTCAGCTAAACCATTGAGAAGGGACAGATTTTCTAAGTCCAAACTGTTATTTGTGTCAACAGGCTTCGAAAAGCTGCAAGGTGTGTCGATCTCCCTGTTTGGGATGTCATTACATGTCTCTATATTGCGAGTATCGGCCCGTTGTTTGACAGTGTGAGGGCCTGTAACGATATCGACAATGTGTGACGGGCCGCTCCCGGGAGGGGAGTGCGGCGAGTTCCGCCGGGGGTCCGCGGCCGTACCTGCCGGCGGGCGGGCGCCGGTTGCCCGTGCGGGACGGGTGTACGACGAGTCCCGCCGGGGATGTGCGGCCGGACCTGCCGGCAGGCGTGCGGCGGTGGTCGGTCTCCCGTCCCCCGCAGCCCGCTGTCCGGTATGTGGGTCACCGGTATTACCCGACTCGCGTGTATTTTCGCGGAAATCGGGTTTCTCTCCCGTTGGCACGGAATGACGTGCAATGGGAGCGAAATAGTCGTTTATCTGGGTGCGTTTGTACCCATCTAACGAGTTACGAGTGCAAGCATTTATGCCTTCGTGTACCGATCTCCGAGCTTTCAGAGTACGGCGTGGCTGCCTGTTGGCTTTGCCGTCGTTGGACGCGGACGTCCGAGCACCCAAACGCACCGACAAGTCATTGTTATGTGTAAAACAGTAACGTAAATCAGGTTGTTTGATAGAGTTGGTACTAACCTCGTCGCCGGTCGACGTTTTCGGAGTGTCGATGGGCAACTTCTCGACTTGAAACACCGTGTAGGATTTCTCGTCGTTGATTCCCGTGTCTGGCTCTCCTCCAACTCGTCGGCGTTTCAAGGTAGGTACATCTCCGGACGTGCTCATGGTTGTGTGATGGCGCTGAAAACAGCGTCGGGTTACACGCTTGGCGAAGCGTCCCCGGGGTCCTGCGTTCGGGCTGGATTTGAACGCGGTTTTCGACGAATTTCGCGCGGAAATTTGTGCCATTTCTTCAGAACTTGACCGTGGTTGGTGGATTGAGGTCAGGTGACCTTCTTCCAGTGTTTTCTTTGGCCGCATGTTGAGACAAAGACACTTGAACTTGTTGTTCAACCAATCACTGCAGCTGTTGTTTCAGGTTATGTCAACAAAGCCTGTGGCGCCCTCTGTGTTGTAGTTACAGGGTGGCGTCCTCTGTTGAGTTCCTGTGGAACTGATCGTTCTGCTGCTGCTCCTGCCCTCTGTGGGGGAAAGTTGGAGTTGTTCTGTGCTTAGTGGAATCTAGGGCCTGCATCTGTGTGATGTCAGACCTGACTTACTCGTTAGTTTCGACAGAATATGTCACATCAGGCGTTTTGTTAGCAACCTTTTGGTGGTCTGGGTGGGGGTGTCTACCTAAAAAATGTGGAGAGCTCCCCTAGTTATAAGGCGGTTTTCCTTATACTGATTCTACTGAAATTCTTCCGCATTACGGTTCAAATCAATGGTCACGGTTAGTCGGTATGGATATTTAGTGAACTTGGGTGTTATTATTGGTGCGAATTCATCCTGTGAGATGGGCTTCCGCCGTCAACTCTGTGTGAGTCCGAGAGGGCGGTATCATTCTGACAGAAAAATTTTTTTTTGACATGGCATTGGTAGTTCTTATCCATATTTGCTATCTTTGCTATGTTGTGTATATGTCCGGTTTATTCACTGGGAGGCAAGAGTGTTATTGTTACAGATAGGTGGCAGCACAATAGTATAGATGTCTAGATAATGCTACAGTAATCACTGAGATGAGTGCACCACCCTTTTACAAGGAGGTCTGAATACGCATGAAGACCCTCGCAGTTATTTCAGAATAGATGGCTGCCACATGAGGAAACCTATACACAAATTCCTAAGAAGGCACAAGGTGCCCTAGTACCATCCTGTCATGAGTCGTGACTCGGCAGTGGGTTGTCCACCTGTGTGGCTGCTCCTGGGACCTGGGACCAGGGGCCCATTTCAATAGGCTGTAGGACGTCCATTATTGGGTCCTGCGACACAATAGCGGCACTTCGCGTTTCAGTAGTTTAGGCACAACCGATTCTGCGACACAGGGTAATAGACAGGCGCAAATAGTGGCTTGTACCATTTCAGAAGTGAGTGTCCAGTCACTAAAAGGGTCACTGTAGTGTCTTAAATAGCGAGAGGGTATACCCTCTAGCTTTTAATGTCACAAACACATAACTTTACTTAAAAGCTATGAAACTTTAATCCCAGTTAGGGACACATACAACTTATAGACATGCCAAATATGAAGGATATCGGCCCATGCAATCCAACGATATTCGCATTTGAATTTTGTCATAGAAAATGCTGCTCTGGTGTCCAGTGTAGAATTACTCAAGCGCAGTCGCTAATTTATGCGGTGATCTTCACCTTGACACCACTTGTTCCCGATAGCACTAACACCATCCATTGTAAGGCCCAGGCAGCAATGTCAGTATGTCACCAACAGTGAACTGACACACCACCCCAATAGTGACATGCCCTTTGAAACGAGAATTAAATTTTGTCACTATTGCTGTCACTATTGCTGTCACTCGTCATGTCACTAAGTGGCTTAGTGACCCATTCTATTGAAACGGGTCCCTGTTTCACTAGTTTCGTGACATGTCTGTGACACCATACAGACATTGGGGTTGTCTAGTTTCGTGACAACACAAGTAGCTGCCCTTAGGTAAAAACAGACCCCAAACATATAAGAATTAGACAAATCTACACATCATGGTCCTGTTTCACTAGTTTCGTGACAAAAGTGTTAGACAGACATGAAAAGCAGCACCAACAGTGCAAGCAAGAATGGACAAAATGAAGTCTAATGTCTAGTTCTTATGAAACTGGACACACCATCTAGACGCCATCTACTGCTCTAGACATGTCACGAAACTAGTGAAACAGGTCTCTGTTTCACTAGTTGCGTGACATGTCTAATGGCGTCTGTGATACCATACAGACAGATTGGGGTTCACTAGTTTCGTGACAACACAAGTAGGCATGAGTTTTGCTTGTCACGAATGGTATGTTGCCAACTGTGACACAACATGCAACATTAGATATGACATGCGTTATGAAACGTGACTTACTTTTGTCTGTTCTTGCTTACACTGTTGGTGTCGCTTCTCATGTCTAACACTTTCGTTACGAAGCTAGTGAAACAGGTCCCAGGTATGACAGTTCCTCCACAACTTCTGTGGTTTGGACGCCTTAAGGTCCTAAGAGGTTTTTAATAATCTACACCAATCTTCCAAAGAAACTCTAGGATCTGATAGAACCAATGATATTAGTATACATATTTCCTTAATCAATTACTTACCACGTTGATCTTTCAGTCATTGGAATTCAAATACATACCACCATATATATCTTACATGGATTTAATAATTAAGTATCAGAAAGGCAATAATAGTTGCTCCACTTACGTTCAAAGCATATGAAACAGATAACCCAGCAAGACTCCCACTTATGGACTCCCGTGCAAGAACTGCGAATAATGCAGCAAAAAAGGTTATCAGGTTTGCAGTGCTTCCCATGATTATTCCAAGCCACCTGGAAACAGAGATATGATGATAATCAGCTTTACTGATTCGTTTCAGTATCTGCTGTGTGTAGATTCTCCTACCAGGGATAAAGATGCTTTTTCAGATAGACATGTCGACAAAAATGACTTTTGCAGGAGTTACCAATGATATGGGACACTTTGTGTTGGTGAATGTACAGGTGGCCAAATTCTATGATTCTGGATTTTAAGATAAGAGAGTAAAGAAGGTAAAAATTTGGTCATATTGAGAGATATGGCGATAGGAGAAATGGAGACATTGAAAGAGGGCTTGTGGAGGAAGGGAAAGAGGAACAGTTATAAAGGAACCAGGGCCATGTTAATCACCAACTCAAACGACATACCATGGTTCTTGTTTAATAATTCAGATTGTTGTTTGAAAAAGCAATTTTAACAGAGGATAAAGGAGAGAAGAAGAGATAAAATCAAAGGAAAAATACAAGAAAGAAAAGGAGGAAGAGAAATAAAATGAATGGGAGACTACTGTAGCCCTTAACATTGATAAAACCATAGAAATGATCAATAAGGAAATAAAGAAATGACTTATAAGATATTGATAGTTACTATTTCTAAATCATAAACTAAATGAACCTCTTCGAAGTACCAACCTTTGAGCAGTGAGTATCATGTAGTAGGGTCTCTGACTCTCATCTATCAGGCACTCACACTTAGTGATGAATTCTCCCTGTTTGCCGAAAGCCCGGATGGATGATGAACCACTCATAGTTTCATGAAAGTGTGCATAGATAGGAGAGCGGCGTATGTTGTCCATACGCTTTAGCTGCCGAACATACTTGATATATATGTGCTGCAAAAAGATATCATACATACGAAAACATTTTCAAAAGGGAAACACAAATGTTGCCATTCACCTTGTATATAGCAAGAGTTGGAGTAATGCACATGTTTTTAGATGATATATTTATTTCTCATCTGTTCTACAGATAATCTACATCAGAGACCTTGTTGGGATGAGCACATTGCGACATAGTGTTGTCACTGACACTATCAAGAGACGTCACGAGTTTGAGTCTGAGTTTATTTATGCTACGCATTTTGTTGGCTCCATAATTTCACGAGTCGAAGACGAGTGACATTACGACAAAATGAGTGGCATAAATAAGCTCAAACGAGTGGCGTCTAGATTTTATCCTACCCTGTTCCTATATTTTTTCAGTATCAGAAAGTAGTGGCATAAACAACACTTTATGTCACACCCATGACATAAACAAATACCATGTTAAGCCTATGGCGTTTTTTATTAGGGGTAGGATAAAGGGTGCTTCTTAACAGGTAACTGCTCTGGATAGTAGTTGAAGCCCAGAAATTTGGACTGCCACCCACTATCTTTGGACTAACCTCTGTCTTCATTTGCACTGGCCCCCCTAGAAATTATATATGCAGCCTGCTGTACACATAAGACTCACTATTCACCCATACACCAAGCCCGCAACATCTCCAGGACTTCTGAACCTTACCACCATTACAATGAGGAAGTTATGACATCACATGACTCTAGGCTATACAAGAACAGAGGCCTATACTGAAGGCTGGACTTCACGACAAGCTTCCATTGTCCCAGCACTAGAGGAAACAAGGAATAAGGAATAATGACTGCTGTCACCATATCCTACCACTTATGGATCATCTCTATCCACAGGTTAAGGAAAGAATGTACAAATACTGAAAGGAGTATCAGGACAACTGATATACTGCGAGCACAGCTGCAACCAAAAGGACTTATATTATATGATCTCCACAGTAGGGAATGTGATTATATGTTGTTGAAAATTGTTCTGTGTTATTTAGAATGTCATAAATATATATCTTTATATGGTTATTTCTCACTAAGAATAGAAACAATTCTAAATTCTCTTTTCTTGTCACTATGTTAGCTAGTCTATAAGCGTACGGCTTAGTTATTGTATGTTACTTAATGTACATTAAGACATTTATTTGGAATATGATTACCTGAACGATGCCATAGAAAATAGCTATCGGCACACCAACAATGAGAAAGATGGGTGTAGTGTAGCAGATGATGAATGCTGAAGACAGGACCGGCCCAATAGCAAAGAAAAATCCAGGAAGGTAGTTAGATATTCTGCTATCAATGTTGTCCATGTCCTGAAATCAAAGATAACAATAAAATGGGAGATGCCAATGGAGAGATATAATTCTAACCTGTGGAAATTGTAGAACATATTATAGCACAACCAACGTAAATTACCACTCTCATACACATGTGTCATTCACCTGGAGAATTTCTTTTCTTTTCATCATCTATCAGGTGATTGTTGATGAATAAAAAAATTTTTAAAAGAAAAAGAAAAGAAATGAGATGCTCACCTTAGAGCATCTGTTCATGATTCGGCCAACAGGTGTAGTATCGAAGAATGCCATTGGGGCTCTGAGCATGTGATAAAGTAAGTCTTTATGCAGGTTAGTAGAAGCTACCACACATCCTATGGCACAGGTCATCAGTACAGTGACAGCAGTTAAACCTAAAAACATGATGGAGGGAGAATATCAAGTATTATTACTAAAATGAATGGATGTTCTACTAATACACAGTTCTGATCTCGACATACAGCAAAAAACTATTAAGACATTGGGTCCACCATTAACACTTACAATCTACACAGAGAACTAATTCATGTCCAGACACATCTGAAGTCATGGGTTCACTCCTCATTCAATGCCATTTCCTCTTCATCAAGTTTGTGTAAACCAAAAATTACTTTGGTGAGTATAGCCACACCTGTGGGTATTTTACCCACAGAACTTGAGTTCAGTATTCCTATTTACTGATCGGTATTCCCATGTAAGCATTGTCTTTTGGACTTCAATGACTTATTCTGGTAAAATCCTGAACTGTATAGTCATACCAAGATATGTGGTGATATTAGAACTCAGCTGCTGAACTGTGTATTTGATCCATTCTAGTAAGAGATTGGAAAATAAATCAAATTGGAAGACACAGTATTATGTTTTTCATTCAACCATGTGTGCTTTCAATTTTCCTGTGTGAGCTGCATAATGATAAGTATAAGGAAACTTGTTATTCAAGGGTCGACCTCAGGTATGTTTTGTGAAGTAAAAATATTTTACAAAATACAGAAATGTGTGCTAGTGAACTGGACAAAAAGACGGGATGTTGTATTGAACAGGAGGAAGGTTTCAGATTTCAAAATTGCTGACTCTGCTATATTCAAAAGAATGTGATTGTACCTCCTTTTAAATTCACCAATAGAATGCAGATCAGTGTCTCACCCTGTGCAACTCCTAAAACTCCATAAATTGCAATTCGGTAGTTGATGAGGCCCCTGTTCATATTCCCATCAGCATCTGGCTTGTCAGCAGACCATTCACTCAGCCAGAGTTGGGTGAGTACCTGAGCCACAGTAAATAACAGCTGGAAAACCACCACCAGGTAGAACTTGGTCATCCCTCCAGACTTGACATAGTGATATATTGTCTCCAACTGCACCTACAAAAATATGAGAAATAAATCATTTACTGTCTGTCGTGTAATTTTAGATGGTTCCCTTATGAACAACCCATGTTGAATTAATTCTTTTGTCGAAATTGTCAATATATCTTCTGTCGATTGATTGTATACCAAAGTAAGAGATGTTGGTTTGAGATATTCAATGTTATATATATGCATTAAGGTTCCTACAATGTATTCAATACATAAATCACAGCACTGATACCAGTTACATGTAAGGAAACTCATGTATTCTCAATATTTGTGATGCATACATTTCCCTCTTTTGCCATCTCATCCTCAATAAGCTTGATGGGTTGTGTCTCTGAAATACTGGACATTGTCTTCTCAACCAGCCTACCCTCTGATCCAGATACAGATATAGAGGGGGATGATGACTTCACTGCTTTCTTCTGTCTGCAGGTAGAAAACAAAGTGGCATAATGTGTCATTAAAATAGAATAGTCTTTGACATTCCAGAACAGTCTAGAAAAAGACTATAGTCAAGAATTGACAGACCTGGCTATTTTACAACTCAGAGTAGTTCGGGGGACCCATTTTAACCCTACCATTAAGAAGGTGCTCCACTGCATTTGACTCAGGGGTATTGATTTGGGCACGGGTTAATCACTTCTTAATTGCCTCCTATTCCTGGTAGTGGAACTGTGGTGCATCCATTGAGGTATATAGTCTGTGAAGCATTCAAAGCCGGAGCAAGAGCTCCGAACCAGTGCCGATCAAGAAGAGAATGACAAAAATTGGTTTTATGGGAGTGAGGCACTAATGGAGCAGTACCACTGATTATGGTAAGATAGGGTTATGACCGAAACGGCTTGATTTGGTAAAGAATGTGGGATGCAATGGAGCACCGCCCTTACCTTGATGTTTCATGACAATGGGTAAGGTATGCTACATGTTTTAATGATGAGATGAATCAGAATGCATTGGTTTGTGGTTTTTGTTATGTGTGAGTCGGATAGATTGGATATACCTGTATTTGCTTTTGGATTTTGGGTAAATATCTGTGTCATGTTCAGAACCAGACATGCTTGACAAGTGCTCCCAACGTATATCTGCAACATGAATATAACAGTGTGTACTTTAAAAGAAATTGTGAAATTGGTGGATAAGTATAAAGGATGTTTTTATTCATATCAGATGAAACATCTCATCACTCTTCCAATAATTCTATTACACAAATCTGTCACATTCTGATAAAAAATAGTATAAATTTGTATGTATTGAGGCAACCCGGCACAATTAACCAATGAGAGCTAAAACACGAATTTTTTTTACTATAAGTTGGATACTTTTGTAATAACAAACAGTAGTGGTTTCTTAAACCTAGTGTTCACTTTAAGTACCTTCATCTTCTGCTGATGAAGAATCTTCTGTATCACTGACACAATTGTGTAGAAACTCAGCAAATGAGCCTTGCTTTTCAATGAGTTCCTCAAATGATCCAATTTCAGAGATAATACCATCATTCATGATGACGATGACATCAACATCCTGCAGGAATCCTATTCCATTTGTCACCATGATTCTAGTCTGCAGCACCAAATTTACAGATTTGTTATAGCTAAAAGTACCTAAATTCGACCTGTGGTCTGTACCTTTTTCTAGTGAAACATAAAGCCTTGACTAATCTTCAAGGAAAATTGGATGTTGTTTTATAACTATATAAAACTAGAAAATGTAATACTTTCTCTAAAATTTAAGAAATCTATTATATAGAAATAATTTCCCATTAGGGGTTATCGGTAAAGTATGCATGCACTGAGGGGAGAGGGTGGGTGGGGGTGAAGGGTAAAATAAATATTTTGCATATGCCCATCCTTTTGCTCTATAGGATACAAGACCTGAGGGTAGGGTTGAGGGGGGGGGGGGCATCTTCAGAAATTGGCCTTTACTAATATGATTCCCCATAATGAAATATATCCAAGGTGACCTTGTTTCTCAGGATGCCTGTGTTGCTGATAACCTTGTCAAAAATATGTTTGCCAACATGGGCGTCTACTGCAGAGAGAGGGTCATCAAGCAGGTAGATGTCGTTGTCCTGATACACAGCTCGAGCTAAAGATACACGCTGCTTCTGACCGCCAGACAAATTAATCCCCTGCAACAAGGCATGATTCTAATTAAACTACCAGTAGTCTGGAAAAATACTGTATAGTCAATTCAAGATACTTTGATATCTTACAAAGGTAAGGATGAGTTGAAAAATCAAAATCAAACTCTGAAGATGAGACAAACCGGTAGATTGTCAAAGATAAAACTGCTTAGCAAATTGTTAACTGGAGTCTTAACCATAATACCCATGTCCTACTATCATATGATACAGACAAGTCCATCTGTAGCATTTGATTCTATTTTTCTAGGTTTTTGCCATTATTCACTGGATACCACTTGTGTCAGGACATGGCGAAAACACCTCTGTGGCAAGCTGGAAAACATCCACTGTATACCACAGCTATCTTTCCAACATATTGGTTCTGATAGCGAATGGTAAAGACTCTACACTTAATGCAGTATTTTCTTCCTTATTTCAATCTGTAATTAGTAAAAATAAGATTGGCTTGGTCATTAGAGTTAGAAACCTTTCCACATGTCAGCAGAAAAGCTTTAGCTCAACAGTTCCTTCTATCATATATGAGTATGGATTGAAAGATAGTCTACAGTGATACATATCTTTCATTTAGAAGTTACTCTAGATCAATCAAACATAGTGAGTGATTTAAGGATTCTCTATAAAAATTGCAACAACCTTCGAATATCTACACCTTCCAACCTTTATGCTAAGCATGAGTAATCTCTATCATGTGGCATTCCAACTGTCAGGCCTGATATCTCTACTAATATTACAACTAATCAATATTTCTATTCCCATTTGCACATCATAGATATCCACAGAGAATAATTTTCTTCGTTTGTAAAATGTATGGAGGAAAACCCAATTATGAGCAGAAATGTGAGACTATATGTTTACCCTTATATAGACAGTAATAATGAAGAACTGTAACATTGAGTTCTGGATAGCAGTAGATAGAGGATAGGACAGGCATGAAAAAATCAAATACAATCTAGATTGCAAAAATAGAATGACCCTTCTAAAGGCCAAAGTGTTGCCTTAGACAGAGGGACTACAACATCAAATATCTGATAGAGGGAAACAATAATACCATTATGAGCAAAACTGTTCCCTGTTCATTTAACATTTTTATCCAAAGCAAAATATAATATTTCGGATGTATTCATGCATTTATGTATCATATCACATGATTACACACCCGAGCTATGAGTTTTAGCAAGTATGTGCCCATCCTCTAGTGGCATACACCGCCACAACCACATGTCTACTGGGGTAGCTTGGCCATTGGCGGAAGTGGTGTTCTACTGTAATACACAATTAAAATTCATCGTGAATCAAATATATGACATACCTTTTCACCAATTTCTGTTAAATCCCCATCAGAGAGTATCTGAAGATCAGGAAGGAGAGCTGTGGCTTCCAGAATGGAGTGATAGTCGTTGTGTTTGTACTCCTTTCCAAACGTCACATTATCTCGCAGGGTGGCATTTTGAATCCAGGCTTGTTGCGGTACATATGCTATTGATCCCTGTTACCGACACAAATTAGCAATTTTCACAATCGTTTAATGAAATGGAACCATGGGGACTTTATTTAGAGAGGTTCTAAATGCCTGGCAGATTATATGAAAAGGTAAATCTGCTAAAGATTAAGAAAATATTATATGTGGATTGACAGGAATTTTGTTATTTTCAGACCAGAGGGTAACTACCTACGGAATCAGAGTATTATCGAATTGCACTCAAAACTGGAGTTTGAGCTCATAGATCGTAGGCTTAAAGTACGGCTAGCTAAGATAATATCAAGAGACGTCACAAGTTTGAGTCTTAGTTTATTTATGCTACACATTTTGTTGGTTCCACAATTTTACGAGTCGAAGACGAGTGACATTACTGAGCCAAAAAATGAGTGGCATAAATAAGCTCAGACTCAAACGAGTGGCGTCTAGATTTTATCCTACCCTGTTTCCATATTTTTTCAGTATCAGAAAGTAGTGACATAAACAACACTTTATGTCACACCTGTGAAATAAACAAATCCCATTTTAAGCCTATGGCGTTTTTTATTAGGGGTAGGATAATGTATAAGTTGTCACGGAATCTGGCACTGATACGCGACAGTAACTGTGAAACACGTAGCACAAATAAAATTAAATTCAAAGAGAGAAATTATAGGACAAGCAAATACACTAAGTCTCCTTTGCAAAGGGGAATTAGCCTATGGAATAGTCTTTAGGAAGACATACAGCATCTTGATAGTGTTGCATCCTTCAAACGGGCCGTGAAGATAAGTGAAATCTAGACGTGGGTTTGTAATCTGATGCAGTGACATGTTATATCAGCGACATGTTATTCGTGGAACTGTTTTCTTTTTCTGCACTAAGAATGCAGTTATCAGTGCACTTCTTGTACAGGAGGCTGTCTTATCAAAATGGAAGAACTGAATTTTGATGTTTGAAATAAACACTTCTAGATAAAAAAAAACGACAAAACATTTAAGACTGTCTTGGGATACTGAACAAATTTGCCCACCTGGAATGCCCCCAGAAAAATCACCCTCCTCCCCAGGACTGCGATAAAGTTACAGGGGAGGCTAAAATAATGTCTTTAGTAATTGGCCCTTGCTAATATGATTTCACAAACAACCAACCCTGGAATACCACCCATATTACTGTTATATCATCATCAGATGAGATGCTTCCACTTTGTATGTCTGTTTGGTTGTGATGTACGACCGAATGTCTTGTACTATGTATTGTCCTGTATTGTAATAACCATTACTGGAAAGAAAGTCCATGGACGACAGTGTGTGTTCCTCTTTTTTTCTTGTACATGAATGAAAAGAAAACGAAAAAAAAACAAACTTATTGGTACAGAGAGTATATATGAGATATATATATACTTGAGTAGATTGCAACAACATGTGATTTAAGGTGTTTTGGGAATAATTCATATTCCTTCTATACCACCAATGTACATTCTATTTAGATACTTACATTCAGTTTAATGTTGCCTTGGCGTTTTGACAATTCTCCAAGTAGTGTATACAGCAGTGATGTTTTTCCACTCCCTACTTGGCCAATCACTGCCACCAGTTGACCATCAGCTACCTTTAGGTTAATGCTTAAATCAATATTTCGAGGTTAGTTAAGTCAAAATACAATGAATCAAGAAATAACTGTCCGTATACTTGATTATACATAGGAATGGTTTATAATGTATCGAAAGATGTGGCGTATCTGTTCTACGAGTCTGTCTCCTACCACATGCTACCACTGAATCTTTTTTCCAACCACGGATCCTAGACAGACCCATTGGAACGAAAAAATTACGAAAATACATAGGAATGGTTCCCATGTACATATCTTGACTTCTTTCTATTAATCTCCTCCCACGGTGTGAGCGCAACTGAAGCGTAGAGGATGATGTGAGAAATGGTGTGAGCTCCTTGCAGGTATGAAGAACATCAGCTGTGCAGTCCTCTACCATTCCAAACATCATTACAATAAAACTGAACTTGTACCCTCCAGCTGATATGCTTTTCTTAACACATATTATTCAATTGTACATCATATTAGATCCTACAAGTATGATGCTATAGACTCCTCAGAACCCCTGCTATATTTCATCTATGCAAATAATGATGTCCCCAGATTTCTGGACAGGACCCATGCACCCTGGTTCCTTGTGATTACACATGACATCTTCAGGGGAGTCCCTACCAGGGCAAATCCCATTCTAAAAACATCCACATAGTCTTAAAGTGTTTCCATCCAGAAGTGACCAGCCTCAAAATTAGGAAAAAGCTAAATTGTGCAATTTCTACTTCATGGATTCTCCTTACAGAACTATCTCAGGGCAGTTACAAAGCATTGTTCTTATAACAATGCAATACATGTGTGGCATAAGGAAAGCAAAGTTTATTTTTCCTCAGCCATGGTAAAAATGCCATTAATTACAAAATGTTAAACTTTTATCCAAGAATCAGGCAAATGCGGTATAATTGTACAATGCATGGATATAACAATTGAATATGTACTTGCTTTTTAACCTAGTTATCATATATGTATTTCCCATATTTGGTTTTTCTATTGGCATGCAAGATATCTAACCAATATATATAGTTATTAATTAAGTACTCACTCAGAAAGTATGACTCTGCCATCTTTTTCCCAACTGAAACTACCATTGGAGATATATATTCTCTCTGTGAGGAAAGATGAACATTCTTAGATGAGTGAAGTACACATATGCCATTTAAGTAGGACAAACACGGTCATTATGAATGAGGAAATGTAGGTTTTTGTATAAAGTTATAACAAAATCTATGTATTGGTATGAACTGCACGGTAGTCCTATATTTTCCCTCTTACCTGACATTTTGGTATTTTTGTCCACTATATCATCTTGAAGTTCTTCCATGTCCAGAAACTTGTCAATGCGTTGAACAGAAACTATGGCCTGAAATTATAAGGACTTCTAATGGGTGCAAGACTATGCTACAAAAATTTATCATTTTTTTCTTTATCTTTCATATCCTAGATTGGGGAGGGGGGGGGGAGAAAAGGGGGTTTGGATCCAGCCCTTCCTTTTTATAATAGGTCTCAGTGCACATGGTTGTTGGAGGCGAAATAAGAGATGTTTTAATTGTATTTCCTATGATATATAACGAAAGAATGTATGAAAATAGTGTTATTACATTATTACTTAAAAAAGGAAAATGCAATGGACTACCTGGCCAAAGGCATTGACAGCAGTTGGGAGGAGCGACATAGTGTAGTTTGTCATATTGATCAGGGATATGGTGACAAAGGCAGTCACAGGATCAAGCACATTGGTCGGTGAAATCAACACAAACGTGGTAAATACAGCCAGTGATATCTGTGGAAAGCAACAGAGCCAGGTTTATAAATAATGATTATGCTTAGTGATGCTACATGTCTGAGATGATAAAGCAATTCAGATTTTCTCTTTATCTCACCTCTGGTACAAGTTTACCCATAGGAATAACATATAAGAATTATTCTGATATTGTGATGCTATTCAATGTTTGTGAAAGGGGTTCTCCAAATCCAAAACCAGTCTTGATTTGTTGAATAAACAATACTCTACTTAGATGCACCATAATTGTCAATGGTCTTCATCTCAATGACAATGACCGTGGAGTATTGTTTATTTTTACGATTCTCGATCAAGTTCTACATAAGTATTGCATATAATGATCTCTGATACTGAAAGTTTATATGACTTGAAATTTAATGATTTGTCTGTTTAATAGGCAAAGGAACTGATACTTACCAAATAGGATGACAAAAACCAAAACGTATTAGATATTGCTCCAATGATATTGGCTATTTTGAGTTGGTATAACTCTCTTGTTCTTGTGCTGACAACTCTTTCCAGAAATGCAGGCTCCCACGCATACAATTTGATAATCTAGAAATAAATAGAAAACTGTCAGACTACTATTGTTGATTGAAGATATAGACACGAGTAATCCTGACAGTATGGAGGGAGGTGTTTACAAAATGTTGGTACTCTGAAATTAGTAAGGAAATATATCCATTCCAAACTATGTTTGTGTTATGGGTTTGTATGTCACAGAACATCATTAGGTATTGAAAAATTGAAATATATAACTGCATGTCAGATGTAGCAGAAACAAAACATTGTAAGGATCATGAAAGTTGTATACAACTATACTGGAAATATTGAATGAGAATATTGATGAATATATATAACACCTACCTTTATTCCAGACAATATCTCAAATATAAATCTAATCCTGATATCTTTGAGTTTCATTTGTGTTTCCTGCAAGAAAAGAAAATTCATATTACATTTTATTGTCTATGCATAAGTGTGAATTTATATAATGATTAACTAGAGAGCGCATTATAGTGTATGGTATTTATTATACTTTGGACTATTTATACGTAGTATAACAATTGAGTATAGTAATACCGATGTGTAATACAATTGACGAGGTATTACGAGAAGTATTAAATTGGTAACATGAAATTTGAAAATTGCAGATTTGACAATTGTTATACAGATACACACGTAGTGTAAGAAAATTGATACAATGTATCAAAATGACATTGGATAATTGTTGAGTTTATCAAAAAACAAGTACAAGTGAAAAACCCTTTTTCACCCATAAAACAGTTTATGTAGGGTGGGTGGGTGGAAAATTTAAACGTCTTCTTGAGATAAAGTTCGAAGTGAAGACTGGAGGTCACGTGACCGAGCGTGGTCTTATAAACGTCCGATAGGGGGCGCATGTGTCTATGAAAGCGCCCTCTGTATTCATTACTGTTCACAAGTTCGCTCTAATGATTAACTAGAGAGCGCATTATAGTGTATGGTATTTATTATACTTTGGACTATTTATACGTAGTATAACAATTGAGTATAGTAATACCGATGTGTAATACAATTGACGAGGTATTACGAGAAGTATTAAATTGGTAACATGAAATTTGAAAATTGCAGATTTGACAATTGTTATACAGATACACACGTAGTGTAAGAAAATTGATACAATGTATCAAAATGACATTGGATAATTGTTGAGTTTATCAAAAAACAAGTACCAACCGGAACGTTGATAAAGTCAGTTCTGTAAGTATGTGGCCAAGGTCTGCTCTGAAGACCACGTTCCGAGTTTGCAGATGTCAGATGCCATCATACCCGATGCGGATGCGTGTTGGGCGCTGCCCCTCCTGAAGGAGTGTTGAGTGTAGGCTGCTGGGTGCGGGATACGGGCTCGGTAGAGGAGGATACGCAGGATACGTGTGAATGCATCTGAAGTGAGAGGTACTCCTGGTCTGACCAGAAAAATGGGGTCCAGCGGGGCCGCAGGGGCTGCCGCTCTATAAGACTCCCATAATTCTGCAGGTGAATAACGAGGATCCGAAGCCGCAGGTACCACGATAACTTGAGGGGAAGAAGGGGCTATCGTTTTTGACGATATAATCCGTACGTGTAGTGTGCCTTATTGGGCGATAACGTCACCCCTGGTGATAACGTGAGAAGCCCTGGAGGAGGGAGAAGCGAACAAGTTTGAAGCCCTAAGGAGGGAATAAAACGCGAAGACTGCTGCCGTTTTGAAGAGTAGGCCTACGGTAAGCCCGTCGGCCAGGTCACAGATCCTATGCAGAATATCCAACGTGATGGGGGGGGCTCTGTTGGTAACATGTCCTGAGAGTATAGCAGACCCCCGGAGAACTGCAGAAGCCTGCGGCGATACAAACGGAGAAATATCGCCCCCATGGTCCGATATCCAAGACTTCGCCCCCGATACGTAGTTCTTCACCGCACCCGGGGAAGACAGCTTGTTGGCGAGGGCTTGTATGTACAAGGAAGCCTGGAGTATCGAGGGTCGGCGAGGATCGACTCCATGTCGGCCGGCCCACTGGAGAAAAAACGTCGCTTGCGACGACTTGTTCTTTATCGTCGAATTTGCCGCTGCTGCGATGAAAGATGAAGCCATCTGGGCGTGTAGAAGCGGGTCTATACCTGGAATCAGGTGAAATCACTTAACATCGCGATCAGGGGGGGGCGGTCGACGCGGAGAGTGGGAAAAACGTCTCGCGGCACCGGGCCCTCGGCCAGGACCACCTCGGAGTCCAGTAAAGCCGCAAGCAACCACAATTTGCAGGTGCAAGCGCCCATAAAAACATCCTTGATCCTGTGAGGGGAAATAACTGCCTGAGCTCCCGGGCTGTCGGTGGTTATAAGTATAACCGAGCGCTTCACCGGACTGTCCCAAAGTAACGTGGCCGCTATGATAATAGCCAGGGCGCCCGTCCGCAGACTGGAAGGCGCCACGTTGACCTCTAGGTCAGACCAAGACCACGTGACTGCCTTGGCGCCGACTCGTGCGTGGGCGGAATCCTTTGCTACAAGTAGCGTCATGAAAACGTGCGCTTGCGGTCGCTGAATCAGATGTCTGCCATTGGCCCGCTCCGCGTAGTGGATGAACCAGTTGACATCTCCCATCAGGGCGGGGCTTATTTGTATGACGTCACAGAAACGAGCTGCCCGTAAAGCTGCGAAGATGCGTGTTGTAAAGCCCCTCGCGTGCCTAACGCAGGCGGCGATATGTACGACCCGTCCCGCCAACGACTGGAGCTGGCGGAGAGTAGCATGAGTCTTGTCCGGCCAAGCGCGGCAGATCTCAATTACCTCGTGGAGTTTTTCCGGGGGAATTGAGACGAGCATGGCGACCGAATCCACGTGGATGCCTAGCCACGTGAGGCTTGTAGTAGGCGGGGAACACTTTTCACGAGCGAGTTGGAGGCCCAAGTCGCGAGCCAAGGCCAGAAAGGTCGCGTAGGCCCGGTCGGCCTTTTCTTTATTAGGCTCTACCCCGGCGTAGTCGTCTAGGTAGGCCAAGGCCATGATGTCTTGGCCTCGTAGGATGTATATGACCGCGTTGACCACGCATTGACACGCCACAGAGGAAGTTCTGCAGCCAAAGGCCGGGCAAAGGTCGATGTAAAAATTATCGCCCACCTTGAAACACATGAGGGAGGTATCGGCGGGATCGAGCTTTAGCTGGCGATAGGCTCGGCTCAGATCCGCGGCCCAGAGCCACGCCCCCTTTCCTATGATTTAGATATGATTCAGCAAGTCCCGGATGCTGGGGAGGGTGTATTTTGCAGAACCGCCGAGATACATCCCTTCCGCAATCCCGTCGTTGACGGAGTGTCCCGGAGGGAAGGAGAGGTCGATTATCACCCTTCTATCGTTGGAGTTCTTCTTTTCTCTCGTCATAAGAGGAGAAACTTGGGTGCGGTCCCCGAAGGGAGGGTCTGACAAAGGCCCCAGAATTGCTGCGTGCGATAATTCTGTGTCTGTGAAAACGTGGAGGGCGTCTTTGAAAGCGCGGGCGCTGTGGTGGTTGGTGTAGGTGGGCAGAGGCCAGGTGTCGGCGTCGTAGCTAACTGGCCACCCGGACCTGAGAAAAGCGCAGACTTCGTAGTCGTGATAACCTTTTTTCCAACTCTCGAACATTTAACGCGGAAACAACATCACACTTAGCACCACAAAAATTATATGTCCCCTCCTCCACAACGCGTGAGTAGAGGTGGGCAAAAACCGTGAATTTAACCTGGCATTCAAAAGAGGGGGGGGGGGGGGCCTCCCAACCGGCGACTCCGATGTTGGTTGGACCCGCTTAGGGCGATACACGTGACCAATAACCGGGTTGTCCGTCCCGTGGTCACTCAGACAGTGTGGATCGCCCCCCGAAGGGGGGTACTCAGGCTGAGTTGAAGGGGGTGGCCTGGCAGGTGTAGGCTGAGCTGTGGTGGATTGGTGTCGCTGCTTAATGCGACACTCCTGGATCACGTGAGGATGGTGAAGTCCTAGAATGGAGTGGCAATATTCGCAAATATGGCTGACAAGCCCCCCATCAGCATTGGTATGGGGGGGTGTCGAGGTGCACCCCTTAGCCAAGTTATAATCCGCGCAAGGGGGGTTGGTGAGGACTTGCTTCGATTTCTGACGTTTGGTGGACTCAACATCCTGCTTTTGTAGACGGGCACTCTCAGACCGTGATATAGCGGTCCTGAGGTGCTGTATTTGGTTATCGCTGGCCCAGCCGTCAGGGAAACGTCCCTCTTGTATCCTCCCAAGCGCTCCTCACTCCAACGCCTCACCGAGGAGAAATCGTAGTCGAGGGAATCTTCGACTACCTCACGGAGATGCTGAAGTAGATGCGGCTTAATGGCCGTATCTGTGTCGGTGTCATCTATCATCCGAAGTATCCCCCAAAACATATTCCTGGATGTTCAGAGATCCCAAAGACGTTTTTTCCTTCTTTAAACCTTTGAATACGTACTGAAACGGCTGATAGCACTTACCGTTAATAGGACGCAAAACATGGCTGGGGTGTTGGAGAATGCGTTGGATCTCGTCGTTGAGCGTTGTGTCCAGGTAACGCGGGGTTGCAGCACTCTTAGTCTCCCAGGCACTCGGCTGCCGCGCGAGGTATGACATCACGAAGTCCTGTTGAGTTCCCGCGCTCAGTGGGACCTGGATCTGGGTCCCGGGAACGGCGCCATTTTGAAAACTTTGAGCTGTAACTGTCTTCTGTATGGGAATCGTTTCACTTACTGTGTTTCCCTGTGGCGGTTGCGCTTGTGCGTTGGTGGTAATTTGCTCCTGCACTTGGGGGGTCTCAGAAACGTTTTTGGCGGCTTTTGCACTCTGGGTATTAATGAAACCTATGATGGTCGTTTTCATTTCCTCGACTTGTCCTTGTAACGCGTCGATCCTTTTATCGGCTTTAGTCTGCTTCGTAGTTGTAGGAACCGTGCTTTTCTGGACTCTTGTTTTTCCCGCAGTCGTTGACTTCTTCGGCGGCATGGTTGATGCGTTTTCCTGACAGATCTAAAGTGTAATTCCACCGTGAAACACCGGAGCAAAATTTAAACGTCTTCTTGAGATAAAGTTCGAAGTGAAGACTGGAGGTCACGTGACCGAGCGTGGTCTTATAAACGTCCGATAGGGGGCGCATGTGTCTATGAAAGCGCCCTCTGTATTCATTACTGTTCACAAGTTCGCTCTAATTATGCAACAATTAACAATAGAGCAGCATTCTAAGAGGGAAATGAATCTTGAGATATGAACAGAGTATGTTGACACAGTATTTTGACATTTTCTCACACTAACAATGTTCTCACTACCTCAAACACACCTGAAATGTATAGAGGTGGCCTACTGATCACCTGGGGATAAGTAAGAATCTGAAGCAAATCCTGAGGAAGCATGACTAACAAGATAAAATGGGGAGTTTGATCACCCAGGGATGAATCCCCTGTCATCATCTGAGGAATATCCAGAGAGGTTGGTATTAACAAGATCAAGTGGATCCTCTAAAGGAGGTTACTGTACAAAGTGCCCTACTAATCACCTGGGAATAATGTCTGTCTGTGTGTCTTTGGTTTGTACGGAGTGGGTGGTTTAACAGGTGCCTCTAGTATGATAAAAAAACCTTTAAAACACCTTAATAAGTGAAACACTTGAAAAAGATTTCAAAGGAGTAGGTGAGGTCACACGCTTATCTTTTAGAGTACCACCACAATATCTCTTCTTCTGACAACTAAGGTGCCCTAAACACCCTTTTTTTAATGCTCCCTCTTCTGGAAACATCCAGGTTTGATTATGCACCATAAGGATTTTTAGAGTTTTAAAGGTTGGACTCCACTTCCATGAATGTATTTAACATAACACCAGACTTGTTAAATCAAGTAAGGTGCCCAAGTATCAACAGTTGTATTGTACGAAAGTCAGGCTCTAGGGAGCATTGGAGCAGCCAGTATTAATTGTAATCCCTACAACACAACTCTCTCAATACTCTTTTAGGTAATGAACTCCAGCACTAATTTATTCAATCTTGTCATGTCATTGCCAGGATCCCCAGGGATTGCTTGAACATCTCAGAAATGGGGCTGGCTATGACATCATTGGGGCGAAATCCCTACTTGATGCCCATTGGAACATTGTTTTTGATCCAGATCTAGGACCTGAGTTTTGAATGCCCTAGAAGGATCTAGAATACTCAGGAAGATTCAGGAATGTAGTCCAGATAATCTGCTCACATGATGCAGAGAATAGAATCTCCAGCTGCTGGCTGACAACCATACAGGCAATCTTTAAACTGGTCACTACATCTGTGAAGCTAAGGATAGGTGCATGTACATCCTATGTCTGTTTATTGACCTTCGAATGGCACTTGATTGTCCAGAACATAGCCTTTTGTTAGAAAACCTGGGAAACCAAGCGGGTATGTCTGAGTTATTAACTGTTCCAGGATCCAGAAATAATGGTAATCAAATCTGCTAATGTGCACCGTTTCTGGTAAACATTTAGATCTAATTAACATCTTCAGTTACTTAGGTATCCTTTTTGATTCAACCTTCACTTTTAAAAATTACTATGTAAAACTTCACCAGGACATCTCCACTAAACTTTTCAAACTCAGGAAACCGGGACCTTTTATAGCCACGCCAATGGCACTGATGTTGGCTAAGGAAATATCAACAAAATTGGAGTACGGTGATTATATTGCTGTAGTATTAGTAGAATACCAACAATCACAGCTACACGTTTTAATGAATAACACCCTACGCTGTTGCTGCAAAAGGCGAACCCCCCAGTGTTTGAGTGTAAGGCTATCGCGCCACCTCCTTTCAAAGATGTAATGGTTGGCTTCTACGGACGACCCCCTCATTGTTGGTAGGTCACATGTAACGAGGAGTATATATAGAGTGAAAATATCAAGTTAATGATGCCTATAAAAGGTCACCTCTATGTTATGGAGCTCATCTGTGGACTCCTTATGAAATACAATCAATTCCAAGTAGAGATTATCTCAAAGCGGCACTAAAACCTCTAGACCTGGATTCTATTTTCCCATTTAAATTACACTGACTAGCTTGTTGTCCGATCATCTGACTTCAAAACTTGTTGCCTGCGTGGGGCGGATGGCTGCCAGCTACAGACATACCTGTCTTTTGTTTGTTATCGGTGGCATTATGTTTGAATGGTTAATGTTACATGTCTTTGTTATTGTCTATGTTAACATCAAATGAGCCTATATGCAAACATCAACTGAAGACAGTTGTAAACCAGTTCTGACGAAGCTCTTATTGCTTGATGGGTAAAATGAAAGCATTACACACAGGCCATGGAGACATTTCTCTAAGCAATCAAAGCTAGAAACTCACCTGAAGCTTTCTGATCCAGTTGCCTGCATAGAACCCATTCAGAGGTATCAGAATGCCCAGAACTGCGACGCCAGCTAATGATGATGGACCGATGACGTTTGATACTAAACTCATACAAATAATGATTTCTAGTAGCACCTCCCAGACAAGAGTACTCTGGGTCCATGCATCCTGAAAGTCATATCATTATCATAGAAAATTTATATTTATCTAGGGTCACAATAAACATATATGGTTTGTACCTCAATGTTATTTATTCATTGAATCCTCTATTAAGGTCTGATATATACAATAATTAGTGGTTTTGTGGACAGATGCTGGTAGACCATGAGAGATTCATGCAAAGTTATACACAGGTGAGTCCATTGGGAAGTCAACCTCAAGTGGTTTAGGGAGCTTGCTGTCCAGTCAATCATCATTTGTTGTATTTTATTATATACCTGTGCCAGTATGTCATACAAATACCAACCTCCGCTAGGGTATTGGTATTAAATATATACCAGCAGAGTATGGTGGTATAAAATGGTGTACCACCCTACTTTGAAAACACATTCTGATTGGCTGAAAAAAATCACACTGACCTACTTATGACATACTAACAATGACTTGCAGCACTCTGCTAATTTATGTGTGCAAAGGACCATGGGACTTGAAGAAAAATAAAAGCAAAATATGTGCTTGGAGAGTATTCTGTGCTTGACTTCCTGTAAGATGTCAACAGATATACCAGCAAACTTTGAATCCAGCTTGGATGTCATCCCATTTGCATATGTAATTCATCAAATACTTATATTTGAAGGTATATAATAAAATAAAAATGTATTACCTTACTGGTACATACTTATATGAGGGGTAGGATAAATGTATGTCACACTCCAAATATTTCATCGACATGTTACTCTCAGCAAAGTAGCTAAGCATGATATTATTGACTTGGACTGTATGTAGAAAGCACTAGGTCACAGCCTTTATATAACCTGTCTCTCTAATCTAGCTCTTTGATTATTAAAGTTGTCTCTAACCGTATAATTGTAACAACTTACCTGTAGCTTCTGTGCATCAACTGACATCAGATTTAAAATTTGACCTACAGTTGTCTGCCTTTTGGCTGACCCAGCCAATTGTGATGCCTGGCAATCAAGAACTATCTTATGATTAATGTGCTTTGACAATAGATTATTGTATATAGGGAACAATAGAAGATTATGAAATATGAAGATGTATAGGCTTGGCTGCAAACCACAATGTTAACAGTTGTGTTACAAAAAAGAACTCTTTAAATTTGTATCCTAAATGGATAGGATTAGATTTTATGAAAATGTGTAATATTCTCTAACCCAGTGTTTGCACTAGACAACTAAAAGCATGAAAACTAGATCGTCTAACCAATAGTGGTCAGATGGTGCTTTATTATGTAATATCTGCCGCAATAGTTGTCGACCCAAGAAGCACATCAGGCATTTATACTCAACGTTTTTTCATCTCTTAAATGAGGAATGTATTATTTTCTGCTATCCACCTAAGCAGGCATTTACCTAGATGATTATAGGCAATGATTCTTGAAGGTTAACCCTCTTAAAACTAGGGGTGAATCTATTCATTTCCCATTAGAAGAACATAGGTGAAAAATAGTAAAAAGTTGTGGTTTTACAGAATAACCAGCTGTCTAGACAACCATTTCAAGCTGGCTTGAAATTGTCATCGGCCATCAAGTGATCAACATTATTGACGGGTGGTGCCAAATTGCATAACCTGATGTAATCCGACAATCTGTAGTCACACATGCTTGGCGTTTAGACTAGATTTCTAGCCTTTTACTGTTGAAAGTCATCAGGGACCTGTTTCACTAATTTCATGACATATCTAGATGGCGTCTAGATGGTGTGTCCGGTTTCATAAAAACTATACATTAAACTTCATTTTGTGCGTTCTTGCTTGCACTGTTGGTGCCACTTTTCATGTCTGTCTAACACCTTTGTCACAAAACTAGTGAAACAGGTCCATGATGTGTAGATTTGTTTAATTCTTATGTTTGGGGTCTGTCTTTACCTAAGTGAAACTACTTGTATTGTCACGAAACTAGACAACCCCAATATCTGTTTGGTGTCAAAGATATGTCACAAAACAAGTGAAACAGGTCCCAGGTGTTGATCATCTAGTGTAAATGGCAGGTAAGAGAAGAGTCTATTACCTTTCTGTAAATAGCTGCATTGGTAATTGCACGCACACGCATACCTCCAGTCCAGGCCAGGTGAAGGTAGTTATGGCGAAAGAGTGTCTTCAATGATCCTGAAGCAAGCAATGCTACTGCCAATATGATTCCCTTCCAAGTATGGGGGTCATTGTGCTCGATGAATTCGATCAACGGCCTGCATGTAAAATGTAGATATGTATGCAGTACCAAACAGCAAATGAAAATGGAACAAATGCATTCTCTCAGTTTTGCATGAATAATATTCAGGAAAGTAACTTTTCTCTAATTGTTTACTGTTCTATAATAATGGCTTTCCACCACAGTCTCATTAGGTACTATCAAGAGACGTCACGAGTTTGAGTCTGAGTTTATTTATGCCACACATTTTGTTGGCTCCGTAATTTCACGAGTTGAAGACGAGTGACATTACGGAGCCAACAAAATGAGTGGCATAAATAAGCTCAAACTCAAACGAGTGGCGTCTAGATTTTATCCTACCCCGTTTTCATATTTTTTCAGTATCAGAAAGTAGTGGCATAAACAACACTTTATGTCACGCCTGTGAAATAAACAAATCCCATGTTAAGCCTATGGCGTTTTTTATGAGGGGTAGGATAATTCATATTATATTCTTTATCAAAACCAAATGAGGCCCAGATGATTTCTAGGACATCACGAAAGCGTGCTTTCATGCAATATAGACCTTCACAGATAAGATCTGCTCAGAGGTACTTTGAAATACTCCTTTTATTGGTAATCCACACAGGTACAGGTTCCTCACACGCCAGACTAAGAACCCAGAATGATGGGTGTAGCTGGCTTATATAGCTAGTATTGAGGTTGCATGCATTAAAGTGTTAAGGTCATTGTCCCAAATGCTCACTCCCAACACTCTGTCCTACTAACCCAAATGACCTGTCCTACTGACCCAGGCTAAGTGGGGCAGTAGGTGTGCAGGCGCTGACCTACTGGCCCAAATGATCCATCCCTGCTAAGTGGGACAGTGGTGTGCTGGCGCTGACCCACTGGCCCTAATGCTCCATCCTACTGGCCTTCCCCTTGGGTGCTTGTGTGCTGACACACTGGCCTAGATACAGCTCTCAGGGCATTTCATATGGGATATATGTCTAAACTTCTGCTATACAAGAGCTCACAGTTTTACTTATACATTTCTTATACCTTTCTTATATATTTCAATATTTGTGCTTGGCTCAGGTCCAGTGCACTACCATCAAAACTAAAGAGGTAGATAGAATTCTAGAATTACAACATGGCCAATATCTATTTGCGAGTCTTTTTCACTGCTGAAATGGAGATTACAATTTTTACTTTCCTGATCTGCTAGCCAGGGTACTAGGGTATATAATCTAAATGATGAGAGCTTCACCAGTGACAAGAATGCGTTGTAGCGAATGAATATGAGTAGTAATCAGATCTGAAGCAAACAGCAAACTGAAGGTGACAACACCGAAGGTGACAAAAATAAACGTTTGGAAATACCTGAGTATGAAAGGTTGCAGGGCACGCATCAATAGAGCGAGGTTGTTCAGCACTAAACCGGGAACCAAGATATATCCACCAGCCCAGAATGCTGCCCATGCGAAAGATTTCCTTTTATCCTTATTTCCAGGGGTATTTCTAGAAAAATATTATCATTGGCTATCATGAGTTCTAGAAATACCCTTTACTTTTGTGCCATTATATTAATTAATGCAAAATGTATCGTTCAATCAACGAACTAAACGAATCTAGTGATGAAATAAGGAGATATGCTTCGTAGATCTTCTAGGTCATCGTGTCAAAGCTGAATTTACCATTGAGTCTACACCAGGGAAAACTTGTGATTTACATAAATACAATATCCTTTTTAAAGACCATTTTATGCCGCTTTATGACATATAAGGGAGAGAATTGCACCAAAAAGGATATTAAGACTGGGTACGTTACAAGTTCTGTGCAACATTACATCAAGCAATTTCACTATATTTCTGGACAAATCTGGAGAAATAACCATATCTGGTCACATTACTACATGACGTTGCTATAAATAAATTCTATATCATAGGACTTTCATCTTTATAGTCTCACATACTACTCACAATGGATTGGAATTGGAGGCCAATACATTATTCAAATATTCTCAGGGATGGAGTCTTATTCCTAGCTATATACAATAAATATAACACAAATATGTGAGTGCTATAGTCATAGGGTGTTAGAATATGATATCGGAAACCATCTTTTGTCTAAAATAGTGGCTACAACAAAGATACAAAGCTATGATTTCTACCTCAGAAATGTTGGTACATTTTTGCTTCCTTGGTTAAAAATTCTGTAGAAGTTTGGCACCAGACGTTGGCACATTTCTGAGGGGCACATGTTGTATAGATTTTCAAAGGTAACTGTCTTCTTGTAACCACGCAATATATCTCTGAAAGATAATAATTAAAGTCATGGGTACAATACTGATTTCAAAATGTGATATGGTGCATATGAGCAACCGTCAATTAGACAATATCTCCAAATATGACCATTTATCAATTACACTTGGCCTCATTATACAACTATCTATATATATGATGATACAACTCAATCCATCTATTAACGAATATATTCCTAAAGGTATCAGAGTTTAGCCCTATAATGATGAGTGATGCCTTGGTGCGTCAATTCTCTGATACTTATGAAATTATTTCTAGCTAAAAAATGATAGATCGATATTCATGAAACTATCACGAAATGTATGCCTGGTATTATATTGGATATTTCTACCACATGATGAAACAAATGAATTATGAGTTCTGACAAGAAGGTTTCCTTCCCATAATGAAATACCAAGTGTTGGGTGGAAAGTGCAGGTTTATTTACTTTTGTTTATCATCCATCATGGCAAGTTTTTGAATACCAAAAAGACATATGCATTACCCTGTCACCCAGAGAAAAGTAATCCTATTCCAAAATGGTACAAACAACTCAGGTGGTGTTTTCTGGAAGGAAAGATCGGACAAGAACAGTACATGATTGATACTCAAATGAAGAAAGTGAAGTTAAATTATGATCAAGCTCGGGTCCTCAGAGCGATAGGTACCCCTGGGTTTATAAAGCTTATCAGCTCAGGGTAGGTTCAGGTTCTAACACTGGAAAAGGTGAAAAATGGTCTCCTAATTCAAATTCTGTCTGAGTGCAAAGTATCAGGGGCCTGTTGAATAATCTAGGCTCCAACCTGAGGACAATAGCAGCGACCTGTCGACCCAGAGACGACATTTTGTACGAGGGTAAGCTTCTAGTGTTGAATAACATGTGTTGCCCCAAGATATAAATCCTGGGTCGATAGTCTTGTTTAATTGATAAACACCTTTGGGAAAGACAAAACAAACCTCAGCACTGGTTTACTGCAGGTGGTGCCACATAGTAGTGAAGGTCAACCCTAGGACAATCGTACGATCCTTTTAATGATCATTTAAAATTTACATAATGGACCCCAGATGCGTCATTGAGCTGGACAGTATGAAAAACCCAATCTACACACTGGACCACTGCACCAAATACAGATGCTACAGCATCAATTCACCTTTGCTCACCACACCAACACACACACATGTTCTATATTTTCCCACCCACCCACATCCTTTTACCTACGTGCTCATCTAATGCCCACTGTGTATTCATTTAAATCGTATTTTACCATAATCATATATAATCTAAAAACTTTTTCAATAAATGTCCATGTCCCAAATATTAAAAATATCATTATAAAATGATATTGCTACAAAAATGATAACATAACCTCTTGGTCCCTGGATATAAAAGAAGTGTGGTGATAACAATTTTACCAATATGATTTATCAAAAATGATGTATGATAGTTGACTGTAGAAATTGGAAAGCAAATCATTAATAAAATAAATAAAATATATCAATAGATGAAAAGCCAAGAATGTCAATATTGTTAAGGTGTGGGTTTGGTGGGGGATGTCCAGTCCTGCTATCGACTTTGTCGTTGTTATTTAGCTCATGGTCGCCATCTTAGGTACATGTCATGGCGGTCACGTGGTCACCTAGGGGCCCTTGTTTATTTACACCAGTCCATGTGGATCTGTTGACACTAACTGTTGACAAACAACGGCTAGGTGTAGTCCGTTTTTTGTTGGCTGCTGGTGTTGGAAGAAGACATACCTGGCCTGTGGGGTCCTCCTGGCCATTGGTGGATGAGTGGCGGCTATCGCCTCCTGCAGGTGACCATAGCCATACGTTCTGTTGCAGGTATATAGAGAGTGGGCGCACTGTTCTCCGACCGAGTCAAAGAAGGAGCATATATATAGATATGATCACCGCACCCTGTGGTTGTCATGACCGTGGTGGTGCTTACATCCTCTGGCCACAGGATCGGGTGTGTTGTAACCATGGTTGGCTGTAGTTGCAGTCATCATAGCCAGCTGGACCCCCCCCCCCCCCTCACCCCTCCTGGAAGCGGCTGTGATCAGACCAGGACAGCCTAGCAGCTTCGACCTGTTTCTATTTACAATCTGACCATCGTCTAACCCCCCCCCCTCCTAGGGGTGGGATTGGACGTCCACAAAAACCTGCCTCAGGAAATCAAAATCCTCATGGTCCAGAGCATGGTCATCCACTAGGAGAGACATAGAAGTGGTTATATATACTTTAGCAGGCCTAAGCCATGCCTCAGTTCCAGCTTTTGGGAAATAGAATGTATGTGTCAGTCAATGTACATACATGCAGGGCTTGCTAATCAATAACACTGAGTTCAGATAAGAGGCAGTGTTTACTTTTGGTACGACCATGTCTGAGGTTCTCGCCCTCCATTTGCAGGTCATGGTAGTCCTCTGTAGTATAGTAGTCTCTCAGCTGGCATGGTGTTAGCAGTGCCCTGCCTGCTGGATCATTTGCCTGGGCAAAGGTGCATTCCCTAACTATTTCCCTGGACATACCAGCCCGGCTGGTCTCCCCTGGTGACCTCTGTCCCAGAGTCAGCCAAACTGGTGTCCAGTTAGTTATCAAGACCAGTAATTTCCTCATTCATCTTCTCCATATGCTCTCACACTCCTTCAATGTCCACCTTGAGGGTGTCTCTTCTGGAAGAGCGTACACTGCATGAGCCCTGTAAAGAGACTCTATATGCTTGTGCCATTCCTCATGGAAAGATGCCTCGGGGTTGTCCTGATGTTGCACTTCCAGAATGGCAACCATCCTGGCCTTAACCCTAGTCATAGGCATTATAATAGCAAAAAATAATCTACAATCAACTCTAGTAAAACCAAAGAATAAATAGATGGATAAATAAATGTGTATGATGTAGAAGGTGATTGGCAATGCAGGTGCAAGTGCACATGCAGGTAGGGGTAGTACCAGTGTATGACAGCAGTGGGTGTATTGACCACGCCTGGCCAAAGGCCATGGGTAACCAATTGCATTTTCCCAAATCAACACTCTTTACCTCAATTTGGGTTACCTCAATGATGTTCTTTTGGGTATAAAACTTGGATGCCACAAATCTGAGGAATATAGAAATTGTATTTGATGTATACATTAAACAAATATGGGCTTAGACTTTAGAATATCCATTAAATTCAAGAATGTTACCTGGAATTGCGAAATTAATGTTTGGATGAATTCTGAAAACAATAATTACCTTATTGTTGACATCTACCCACTCATCACTTGAGGTATGTTTCTTCTTTGCAGAGACCTTATCAAACAGTGGTCGTTCTTCTGAATCTTCTTCTGTTTCCATCATTTCCCATTGCAAAGCCCCTTTGTCTGAGAACAGGGTCATGAAGAACATCAGACAGATGAGCATGAAGTATATCACATAGACTAAGAACTGGTCCTCACTTGCTTCTTTTACCTATCAAGAAAATATATAATACAATCAGAGCCTATAACCCCTTTCATGTCACAATTGAATTTTGTGTACTGTCATGCAAATGAACGGTAGATATAGACATTTTAAGAATATAAAGACACCAGGCTGAGGTAAAGATATTCATTTTTGAGAGGATGGCACAGTACTCTATCAGGATGTTAGGACTTTGGCCACTAGAGGTTTGAAGTGCTGCTTGTCATGATGACGACAATTTTGTGAGGTGGACCAGGAAATTAAGTTCATGCCAGCTTAACCCATGTCTCAGAAGGATGCCTTGAAGCAGTATGCACAAAAAGGACAGGAAAGCTCTAAGGCATTCAATAAAATACCACTTGTCTCCTAATCATTGCCATAGAAGAATTTCCTATAAAATTTTTTTAGCTTCCACATGTATATCTTAACATACTTGATACAGACAATTTTCGGTTTCCTGTATTGAAACACTTTTGAATTTGAAACGAATGTCTTCAGGTATTCCCCTGAGATTGAATTTTGATTTTTTTTTTCACATTGAGCTTGATGTTCGTTTCTCGACGTCTGACAAGGAGATTACGGAGGTTCTTGTCATTGTTCACATCATAAGAACCATAGATGAGAGCATCATCAGCTATGCAAATAAATTATTCAACGAAGCCCTGGTATGTGAGACACTGGCACGCCACCAATAGCCTGCAGCAAGAGGGGGCACCTCTCGCGTAGTATGAACCCCTACCAGCGTCAGCCGGGTCAATCCATAGTAGCCAATAGGCTCAGCTCAAGTTGGCTTTCCACATGAAGACCTGGGGACCTACCTCGACGACAGTGTGAATTAGGAGCCCGTTTAATAACCAAGGATTTTACATGTTGATCTTGTTCTGTATGTCATTGGGACCCAGGGACGATATGGGTGAACTTTCATCAACACTTATGGACGACCTTATGGATGGACAATAGTATCTTTGTGAACAGGCTTAAACATTATCAAATGATAACCCTTCTACGAGGTACGGCAAAGGGTCTTCATGAAGGATCCTAGACTATTTAAAAATTTTTTTTTATGATACTTTATTTATCCTGTGGGATACATCGAAACAAGACCGTTTTGAGCGTATCCCTCAGCCATAACACGGTGTAGGAATTTTACTCTTATAGATAAACAGATCAGATTGCCACCGTAATGGTGGTACATCAAGTTTCATGAATCGTAAGTTTCGTCGGACAGATTGAGGTCCATCCGACATATATTACTAAGCATAAGTTTGTATAACATACAATTACAAAAAATGACCAGTGGTTGCGTACCTTGCCCAATTTCGCTAAGTAGCTGTGCTGATTTACCTCTACATCTCTCAGTGTCTTCATCATTTGGCTGTTTTTTGTACTGAGCCCGATCTTTCGAAACTAATAACACATTCACATTTTATATCAATGTATATTGTAGCAGAGCAGCAATGCTCCCGGATAGATATAGATATTGAGGGAAGAGTGTAGGTAGTCCCCCAGACCTAGTCGTTGCAGGAGTTTTCGAGATCTCTCAAACTAAGTGCCTTTGAGAGGATGAGCTTGAAGACAGCCTGGTGAGACCTGTTGGAGGTGTGATTTTCAAAAGTGTAGAAAAAGTCTATGCAGCCTGAGCAGTTAATGTTTGCACCTGCAGATACTGCCGTATTAATGTCCGATGTTGCCTGCCCTGAAAACCCGAAGATTTTGGCGTTTTTTTCCAGACCATTAAGCTTGCTGGCAAGATCATCAAAGCATCTTGCAAATTTTGCAGTCTATCCTTCTCCAGCAGTCGATCAGTTGCTGGAGATGGGAGGTGGCCTTTTGAGAAGTGAGAAGGCAAAAACATCTCAAAAACGTTGCCGAGGACAGAGGTAGATAAAAGAAATGATTTAATGTGAAGGAGTGACAGCAGCAGTTTGATGATGTCACTCCTTAGAGCCATGAGGTGGCGTGGCACTCGCAGTGTACTCCCGAATTCATTATTCGTTACATTGTTTGCCACAATGTATACATTTAAAAAACAATCAGTACAGAACGTGTCCACTTACGTGTCGAAGTTATTGTAGCGGCAAGTAGAATACAATAGAACGAAAAAGTGAATTATGGTAATGTGAATTGCTTTTGCAGGGTCATGTATTCAAAGCTGGATGAGAAAGTACATCTCTAGATAAAGGTGCCTCGATATTGTGATCCAGCCTTGAAGCTAAATATAATAAAGTATCCCACGTTAGCATTGTCCTATTTACATTTACAATGTTAAAGATAAAGTTTTCTCACCACATTTGGCATTTAGAAAATGATTTCCACTATTGATTAACCAAGGGGAAATGATTCAGATGGGACGGGGTGCAAGCCTCATCAATCATACTTTTAAAATTATCGACATTTATTTGATGTTAGGCATTGCATATGTTGTAGTAATCAACAAGCTAATACAAACCCTATCTCTTAGTAACCAGGAACGGAAGATGACAATGTCACAGAGAAACTGGACACACCAGAAGATGAAGGAGATGCCACTAGAATGCACCCCTTTGATATATTCCCATCGCACTAGGACATTAGCTAGAGCCTGCAAGTGGTAGGATAAAGAATTATGTCATGTTAATTACGATCTGAATATATCTTAACCAATACTGTGTAAATGATTCATACAGTACAGAATCTTTAACTTATTATTTAAGAAAGAACCCTGACTCACTGAAAAGGTACATTCTGATATTAATCAATTTGGAATAGTCTATCAATTTAGGAATATATTCGGGTCAGGAGATGAGGGGAGATGTTTTTGCCAATTAGGAGAAAATGTCTAATGATTATTTCTATAGTAAGGAAATCATAACAATTTCGAAAAGAACAAACTATTTCTTATTCTTTGCAACTGAAATGTTGGCCCCCAATGTTTGATCTGATTTATGAATAGCAGGAAATTGAATTATAAATACAAAAATACCTAATATATGATAAATACCACTTTTCTACCCTTTGATACTGACTACAAGAGTAACGTTTCTATGAAGCTTTAGTTTCAGCATTATCATTTTATCAAGCAACTAAGTAATTTCTTGTCAAAATATGTCCATAAATCTGTTTAAGCAAGCAGTTGGCTATTAAATCGACATCAGCAGTAGAGCAAGACCAATGTGGTTGCTTGTTAGAGCGTGCTCGCACCCAATATACGTTGCCTTTAAAGGTTTATAATGGTCACATACACTATCAGCGTGCTGAAAAAAATCTATCCCTTCACTATCTGCGTGCTATTCGCTGTGCTATTGGATAAGGAGCAGGGTGTCAGTGTTTTAGGGTGCTAGAGGCATGTCCAGCTGACCATGACCAATCACTCAAGACCGAAATACCCCATTGACCTATTGGTGCTTGATATGTTTAGATAGATAGACTCAGGCAGTTAGAGGAATGGCAAGTTTACTGGGTGCAAGTACTTACAGAAAACGACTCATAGATTGAATGTAACCCAAACCTTTTAGTTGTTATTCATCTAAAAGTGCATGCTCATTCATCAATGATGAACATTTCATTTGCTCCTAGTGTGTTATGTGAGCCTACACCAGTGTGAGCAGACACTTTTGGGATTTGTATTGCCACTTAGTGTGGGTGAGGTGAGACTGGTCTCCACTACCTCTGACCCCTCAGGGCTGATGTGTGCACACTGGCTGCCAGAGGTACGCTACGTTAGCTCTGGTTGGGTTAAATATATATATATCTTTTAAATCCATTTATTTATCCTGACAATACATCAGTCAGATGAAGACTGGTATCCATGTTCAGCCAATATGTGGCACCTTGACCCACTACCTGCAACTGTCTCTTACTCTCCCAGCAGATGTTTTATGTGATCTGGACCTATGCTTGGAGAGTGAGATATTTTTCACTCTTGAAGTAATTTTTACATATTTTTATTCTTTTTGGTATGGATTTTGAATAAAATAACCATAAAGGCAGACTTTATTATCAATTCGGAGAGCTGGGAATATATCATGATAAGTATTTCTACTGTCAGAACCCATGTATAAATAAACAACTTGGTCTGAGAGTAAGAATTTATGGACACAAGCTTCGGTGACCCATATCAATCGAACAGGGGTGGCCAATCAAATGGTGTATTTTTTTCAGGGATTGGTTCCATATTGAACTTTGTGCTTTTTTGTTATATGTGGAGGACTGGGGTGAGTAAGAACTTAATCTTTTAACTGAGCACGATTGTCTGCTATAGCTACAATCCCATTAGATCTTTCTTACTCCTACGACAAATCTCCTGAACTTATTGATTGGAAAACATGATTTTTACCCACAGATTTCTGGGCCATTGATTGAGGTACTTACCATAGTGAGGCATCTAACTGTATAATACATAACATCTACAGGATGTACTACTGCCATTCTAGTCATGATAATCACACTAATCATGGTAACAATTGTTATTAGTGATGATGTAATCTGAAATTGAATCAATTGCAATACATGTTGAGCAGTTCAATGTCATCATATTTCTGAAAAGTCAATGGAACATATAAGACTAGAAATAATCACACTCCATTAAATATCCTTATCAAGAATCCTACTCGGTTGGATACCGTCAATACGCTGGTAAAAATATGGGTTAGATAGATTCAAGGGGATCTTTATCAGTTCAAACTTTTCCTGTTTGTCCTCCTTAGTAGGGGTCTAATTACCAAGATTCTACTATATATGCTAAATTCTCCATGTTAGTGTACTTTATCAAATACCTATAGAAACTTTCAATTTGAGAGGTTAAAATGCAGATCAACCCCTCCTAGATTAAAAAGAAAAACAGAAGAATCAGCAAATATAATGTCTTTCTTTTGCCAATTTTTGTGGGTGCAAATGCCAAGAAACACAATAAATTTGTTAATATCCTAGTCAGCTTGAAAAACATGAGAGGTTTTACCAACTGAGGGGCATGATTCTACCCCATATAGAATCCCCTTTCAATGATGCAGGACACCCCATAACAATGGGCTACGTTGCTCAGAACAGAAGTAGGAAGAACAGGTAGGTTCTACTAAGATTGGATCATATATTTATCTTAATCTTACCAACAAATTTTGTCTAGAGACATATTACCAGAGACTCACTGTTTTTAGTAAATTTAATGGACTGAAGCGGCAAATCTCGTGCCTGCTTGGTCGTCGATGCAGATGGGATATGTAATAAAGGAGGGAACAGAGCCATAGCCAGCCACATGGCAACCACAGCAATACTGATCTCTGGAAGCATACTGTCACATCGGGTGTGCTGGTGTTTAGAAGTAGACTTGGATTCTAAAAAGGAAAGAAAAGGAAACAGTTATATTTACCCTAAAGACCAATACCCATGATAAAGTTCTAGCTTGTCTCAGATGAAGGAACATGGTGCCTCCAGTCCCACAGCGGGGGAATTTGTCTGAGACAAGGTTAGCGCACACTGAATGGGGATTTTGTCTGAGGCAAGTACCCCTCCCTTTATCTCAGATGAAGGAACCTCCCGCTACTCATACCTTTAAAAAACAATGTTATCGACTTATTGAAGTTGTGGCTGAGACTTAGGGTAAGGGTGTGTCTGAGGGTGAGGGTGTGTCTGAGGGTGAGGGTGTGTTTGTGGGTGAGGCTATTTTCGAGGATGCATAAAGGTAAGGGTGTGTCTGAGGTTGAGTGTGTGTCGGAGGGTGGGGGTGTGTTTGTGGGTTAGGGTGTGTCTGAAGGTGGGGTATGTCCAAGACTGAGGATGTCTCTAAGTCTGCATCTGAGGTTATGGATATTTATCCTACCCCTAATATAAAATCCCATAGGCTTAACATTGACTTTCCGTATGCACCCGTATGTCGCATACGGATAAAAAATCGCTCCTAAGAGCGTACAAAAAATGGACCAATCAGAGATCAGCAGCTGAAAGTAGTTCCAAGCGCCTTCAGAGCAGCAAGGAGAGCTATATGGAGGACCTTAGAAAGTTTTTATCGTGTTTTTTGTTATTATTTTCACATAAAAATATCGTTCACAGGAGGTAGGATAAAATCAAAACCTTATTTGTTTTAATCTGGGCTCCCGTATGCGACGACTGGAGTTTGGCGTAGTGATATCCGGAGCCAAAACTCCAGGAGTTGCATACGGGAGCCCAGATTAAAACTCATCCGGTTTTACGATAGTCTGAAGGTGTGTGTGTCTGAGGGTGAATCCGTTAAATTTGAGCTTATCTCCTTGTTGGTACATTCTTTTCTATATGTCGTCCATTTTGTACTGAATATCAAGAAATGTTTCTGTCAATAAAAACTGTATGAAAATTGAATCATATAGCTAGATACTTATATAGCATCTATAGGGATCAGGTGGCCTATTTTTGTGTGTTTGGTTGCTATGGTAATCATGCAAAACATGCTAGTCAGCTTATTTGAATTTTAGAAAGCTTATAGGCTCTACACCAGTATATCTGGCATGTTTGGACGTTCTCAACATACAAGTAAACTTACAATTCTCTAGAGGCTTTTGCTGGTACAGTTATTAATGTTAACACAATTGTTAGTAATGTCTTTCTTTTGCCATTTTTAAATGAATATATGGTTTGACTTCTTCAAAGGACATCAAAGGCAACCATGAGATGTTCCTTCTTAGAAAGAGCAGGGCTGTAAACCTGGCTGACCATTGGTAGCGGTCGGATATCTCTATATGTGACGTCTGATACCTTTCGATTTCCACTCGAATTTGCAGTTTGGAGAATTTGTTGTTCCATAAACATTCGTATTATCAGTCAATCTGCCAAACTTGAAACTATCGTAAAGTAACGGCGCTTTTGCAAAACATCTAACATCAGATTTTCCAGTAATAAGACTGTACAAATACCCTTTCAGGTAGGAAAAAAAAGAATGTGATCATATCCAACAGAACGATCTTATATTTCCATTTTTCCTACTGACCTCAACTAATTCCCTGAATAATAAATTACACTTACCCAAAAAGCCTGTAGTGGGCTGGCCTTCCCACAAAGTTCTGGAATCCACACCTGCCCCTCCATCGCAGAGCTATCGGCCTGTGTGAAGGATGTGGGATACACGTCTGAAGTGGACGTACTTGTAGTATGATTTCTGTGCATATTGGATGGAGGATCTAGATATATGTATCAATTAGTAATACGAACCTGTCATTATAGATATATAGTCTAGAAAACACTCCTGAGAAGAATATGGATAGTTGTAATGTCTCCCAAAATTAAAAGGACACTGCTTTTGCCCTCCTCAGGCCTAGCTGCATTACATAATGATGACACCCTGCATGCCACATTGGACACTTTCTCCTCGGAGTGCCACAACTTTCACCAATTTTGTATGAACGGTTGGCATGCCTGATGCGTGCATCAGGGAGCAGGGGTACTGCTTTTTTCTGTTATTATGTAAAAGTAGGCCTATCTCCCATAGAAGTGAGTTTTTCAGACACCAGCGTTAATATTTAATGCCTCGAGGAATCCCAAAATAAAGTTCTGCAAAAGTACATATTATAAGGTGAAGAAAAACAGAAGGAAGGAGAAGAAAAAAGACTATACAATGGTGTGAAATGAAGAAATGACTTAATACAACCAATTCAAGTACTATTTATACATAGGTATATAGATCTTATCTGCCACTTACACTTCTCTGTTCAGTACTATCTTGATACCATTTGATACTAATATCTTATAATAATCCATCTAGATACTCTTTCAAATCTTCCTTTTCTTGGATAACTGAACTTTTGCTGGCAGTTGATTCCATAGCCTAGCTCCTCTCAAGTACCTCCAGATTATATACTGATACATAGTTTCCTTGTGTGACACCTCCAGGTCTCAATCCTATGAGACAGATGTGGAGAAGGGAAATTAGTGTCGTCAATTTACCCTGCCAAGGAACAGTGTCTTCAGCAATTAAGATTTCAAACCAGTTTAACATTTTTCGGGGCATTCTGTTGAGGCTGGTGTACCTTCCACTATTAATAAGGGTCATGTAGTCTCTTTGGTGTTGTTTCATACATGTTTACACAGTAAAGTTCCTGCACCAGCGACTATGTACCCTGCACTGGATGCTAGCCATTGCTTTTTTATTTGTTTGAGCCTCAGGCAAGGCATTCACATGGAGAGAAGCTGCAAGTCAGAGTCTATGTACCGTGTGAAAGGGAGTATGTCTGAGGCTATGTTCTGGATGTGTTCATCCAAGTGAATCAGATATATGTTTTTCATAGAGACTGTGAAAGCTAAATTTCAGCATTCTGCTCTGAGATTTTTGGACGGAGATAAAACATTTCAGGTCAAAGGGTTACATTCACCCTAAATGGACGTTCTTCCATGTATCATTTGAAATACTTTCTCTCTAACTTGTTTATGCTAATAGCAATTTATATAAAATTCACTGTTGTTTTTTCTATCGAAGAGAAAGACAGTGAAGCTATCATCATATGTACGGTTAGTTACAGAGCAATACTATCTCATTAAACAATCTACAAGGTATATACAGTATACATAACAATTTCGATATTAGTCTGAGGTCATCATTCTGTCTGAATGGGTTAAGATAGATCCCAGAGCAGCAGATGTATAATAAGCTCCAGTGCCAACATGTCCTGGCAGTCTCAGGGTCCACTTCCAACATGTCAGACATCTATTTAGATCTATGTCTATGCTAACCAATGTGTAGTAATTGCTCTTCATCTATCACTAGTAGGCTAATTTTTTAAGGGCTGGATGGTTGACTGATGCACAACATAAGAAAGGATTTTATTATAGATGTATTAGCATATCAGAATTCACCTGTCTTTATGTATTGAACATTACAATAAGAATATATTCATGGTGGTGTTTCAAATTCACTCCCAGTCTATCGCCGGGTATTTGGGGTGTAGATGATGGCTATGGAACAGCAGTTGATTAAGTCAAATCTAATCGGATCGGTGAAAATCGGGAATAAAATGTCGATGTCTTTTACCAGCCGTCGGGTCGATGTCTTACAGGCTTAAAGTGTGATTCACACGATGGGTTTTATATATCCTGCTGGTATTCTGTACTGGAACCAATTTTTTGTGGGGTTCCTTTTCTCTGAAAAAAAAGTTTTCCCCTGTAACTGTTGTCGACATTTACCCCTAAAAAGGAATAGAATCTCATGAAATTTTTAACCCTGTGAGGTACATGAACCCCACCGTGTGAATTCCACTTTACAAAACTCCCGCAACGAAACTCACACACCCCCTGTCATAAATAATGAACGCTTCCTAAATTGATGATAGTCATAACTTTGCCCTATTTACAGATTATTGTGAATCGTTTGTAGTTGAAATGGATGAATGCATGCTGACCTTTAGTGTTGGGCTAGACTGCTAGGTATTAAATCAATGCAAATAATCCCTCAATTATGGCCCATACAGGGGATAGGTCATATTATAAATTCATATAAATATATAATAGATACAATTGGATTTTAGCTTGTAGCAGAGGGGGTCGGTTATTACACCTGAGAAATGTCATTTACTTACCATAAGTTGGTGAAATGAGTAATATCTGTAAGATGCACTAAGACAAAAGTTTGTCTTAGTGCAGTTCTGCTCTTCTACACAAAGTTGGCAGGCAGATAGTGAAGGGGTTAGTGTGTGCAGTAAGCTGATATTTTATATAACCTTCCTCTAAACTTAGCGCTCTATTGCACATCCAAAATTATATTGGGCATACCCTATTAAGAAGGGTCTTAAAAGGATAGGTCACCTGTAAGAAATAGGGTCATTACCTTCCCAGTGTGGACTCTCGACCCGTTAAACCAGGAACAAATTGAATGTTCATCATTGATGAATGAACGTGCAGTTATAACTGAATAACAACCAAAAGGTTTGGGTGACATTCCGTCTATGGATAGTTTTCTTTATCTCACACCTGATATTTTCCCCCATAGACTTAACATTGAGAACTCATATCCAATGCCCATGGAGTATTTTTTTAAAAATCATTGGGGGATTATGTTACAAATGTTAGTCCATTAGTGAATGTGAAGGGTGAGTTAGATTCAGAAACATATTCAAGTTGATGGTCAGAGCTCGATCTGATCTCAATTGAATTGCTACGAAATTCACACTGTCTTGCCATGTGAATTACTATGTGATTCAAACTTGATGGGACAAAGCTCTGACCTTAAACATTCATAGGTTTCCTCTAAAGTAATCCATTTGCACCCAGTCGACATGCCATTTCTGCAATTGCTTGAGTCTACGGTCCAAACATATCAAGACCAAGTTGGTGTTGAGGTATGTCGGTTTTCAGTGATTGTTCATGGTCGGCTTGGCATGCCTCTAGGACCCTGAGACACTGGCATCCTGCTCCTTTCCCAATATCACAGTCAATAGCATGCAGGTAGTAAAATGCACAGCAGCACACTGGAATTCTATATCTGAACACTCTAACCTTTAGGCAACGTATAAATACGTGGAAGCCCGCTCTAATAACCATGAACGAGGGATGACATCACTTTGAGGTTAGTTGGCTATAATGGTCGGGAGGTATAATATATTCTAATTAAAGGAGAATGCGACCTTCCCAATTCAGCACCCTCTCTGCAGAGCACAGGAGAGAAATAATCCTTCAATGAAAGAGAATCCACCACTAATTTATATACATGAATTCGGGATGTGAGTATAACCGGTGAACGTGGGGTTTACATAACTAGGAATAAATGGTATGCTCATCATTGATGAACGAGCATGAAATGAAACAAAAAATACCAATTAAAACGTTTTAGGTTTTATTCATTCCATGGATTATTTTCTGAAAACCCACTTGGCACCCAGCCAACCTGCCATTTATACAACTGTCTCTGTTGTGTCAAAATGTATCTTTCCCCAATTGGCCAATGATGTCTAGTGACTGGCCAGGGTCAGCTGGGCACGCCACTATGACACTTAGACACTGGCCCTCTACCAACGTCCCAATGTCCTCAATTACAGTACTCATCAACAATAGGCATTGTTTTTTGTTTTTGAAAGGGTACCCTAGGATCTATGTATAAAATGAATGTTGATTATTATATGATTTTTTTTTATAAATATCAATGTTTATTGCAATATTGCAGTCACCCTTAAAATCAGACTGAAAGGACTGAATCTAGACTCAAGTAGTGAACATCCAAGGTAACCACTTGCAATAAAACTAAAGAAGAATCCAACAAATTTTTGGTCAAAGTCATCGTTCTCCAAAAGTTTGATGCAGAGTGATTTGAACTAAGCGAGAATGAGTGAATATCATGTAGCATTCAGACGAGTTAAATATCAACGACTTTGACCAGAATAAGTTGCTTTCTGTATTTATCTCACCCCTTTACACATTAAAAGAATGGATGACACACAGGATATAGACCATGGAGAGCGGACTGCAATACTTGTAGGGGAATGGAGAACGAGTTCCCAGTGTTAAGCCTATGGGACTAAAATACCAGGGGTGAGAAAAGACGCAGGACATTGATCTGGTGGCAGTGCACACCACACCCAGTGGTGAATCGGAACTATCGTAAAACTGGAAGAGTTTTAATCTTGGCCACCGTATGCCATGACTGGAGTTTGAATGCGCTGGCCAAGATTATAACGAATCAGGTTTTGATTTTATCCTATCCCGTCTCCTCGATTTTGGAATATTATGTGGTAACAATTCTGTATGCCACTAGTGGCATATAAAACTCTGTATGCCAGCCAGCGTGGAATACTGAAACTCAATGTTAAGCCTATGGGATTTTATATTAGGGGTACGATAAATGCACCACGAACCACAAGGACACTGTATGTCTCTCTCCTGATTATTACCTGGAGCAAATTGTATGTTCATCATTGATGAATAATCGTGGAATTATAGAATGAAGGGTTATTTTTCAGTTTATGGGTCATTTACTGTAACGCTCTTGCACCCGTTCAACTTGCCCTTTCTGTTATTGCCTGAGTTTAGGATCCAAATATATCAAGCGCCAGTGGGTCAATGAGGTATTTATGTCTCTTGATTGGGCACACCCCGCTGAACACATCTCTAGATGTTGAATGCTAAGAAACTGTCTCTCTGCACCTTTTCCAATGTCACAGTATAAAGCCAGGCCCCCACCTACCACGATGATCTACGACATACTTCACGATAGCTACGATTTGAAATGCCCAAATCGTGGCGTATCGGGAGGTCTCCGATAGCTCCAAATCGTAGACATCGTTTGAAATCGTAGAGCTGTGAATCATACTCGCTGACCACGATATCTTCCCTATAGGCTACAATACCCTACGACAGGCTACGAAATTTCCAACATGTTGGAAGTTATCGGGACCTCTATCGCAGCCTATCGTGGGGTATCGTAGAGTGAATCGCAGAAACCTGTTCCACCTACCACGATTTTGGCTGACCTCACGATAGAATCGGAATGGTGTCGGGAAGGCCGTCGTAAGGTCAATCAGGACCAGAATCGTGGTAAGTGGGGGCCCGGCTTAAAGGGGGGGAGCGTCCACCAACCACGACAAGGCTACGACAATGAGTTCCTGACAAGGTCCACGATTGGCCTACGATTGTAGGCCTTGTAGTGGTAGGTGGACCCCAGCTTTCCGACAAGGCTACATGTTCGATTTTTCCAAGACTGGACCCTTGTTGTGGAGTGTTGTGATTTCTTCGATATCACTGTTGTAGTGTGTCATTACCATGGACATCTTTTTTACGGGAACCAGCGACGTCTACGACACGCCCCGACAACTCTGGCAGAGCCCCCTTCTTACGACAAAAGCTGTGACAAGGCGCTGATTGGAACTTTCTTGTCGGTGCTTGTCATAGCCTTGTCGTGGTTGGTGGACGCTCGCCTTTAAGCTGGGCACCCACTGTCCCGACACACTACGAAAAGCTCTACAATTTGGCTACGATAAGAAATTTTCCAATCGTAGAGCTATCGGGAGGGCTCTGTCGGTGTGTGTCGCAGTGTGTCGCAGTGTGTCACAGTGCGTCTAAACAGGTCTAGCGGAAATAAATAGGAGACCATGGTACCGACACACATGCAAATCTCAGGCAAACAATAACAATATTTGTTCAAGATTATTACTAAAATAATAGAAATCATTCACTGACATCTAAAAATGTAATAATTTCAATATGTCAGACATATCTTAAAGATCAGTCCCTGAATATGTACGAAAGACCATTGGAGATAAACGAGATATAACAAATAAAAGCTCTCATGTATACATAAAATACTCGATACTCTAACAAAATATAAGTACTTAGCGATAATCGTTTTCTTCAGATTAGGCAAAATTAGAAACCTCATATAATAGACAAAAATACTGCTAAGCGGATATATATTTCGGTTATTTGCCGGACCTTAGGGTTTTGCTCATAGATACACACCCCACGAATCAAGAGGTGCAGAAACAAGTAACAACATAATCTAAGAATTCTTACAAAATGCGGTGACCGAGCAATTGTCTAGGGTCGTTGAGGGCCCCAAAACAACATTCTTCTCGTATGTTCATATCACACGTAGAGAATGCTTCCGACACACTCCCACACACTACGACAAATCGAACATGATCGATTTTGTGGGAACGCCTGCGAGACGGCAATTATGTCGGAACGCTGTCGGACTGTATCGGACTGTGTCGGGGTCCAAGTCATAACACAGGTCCACTGCTACGATAAACCCGTTTTAGTTCCGAGAGAAAATTTGATTTTGTGTCGGAACGCATGTCGTAAGACTATCGTAGTGTGTCGGAAGCCAAAATCGTGACAGTGGGAGTTAGGTTTTAGCATACAGATGGTAAAGGATTAGTTTTTTTAGTATTACTATGAAATGATATCTCACATACATGCCATTTTGTGTCGGCGATTCTGGAGATCGCTGCCTTGACTCGCTTGTGTCTCTGGCATGATGCAGAGTATATGAGCGCGTAATCCCTGCTAAATAATACATCCACTTAGCAGTGGCCTTGATCCAGGTTACACGGTATTTGCACAAAGCACAGCACAAGAGGGAGGGGGGGGGGGCATGAACACCCAGAGTTCTTGATGAATATAGGTAGCAGCATGGAAGATACTCTCAGCTCCTTACATAAGGCCACTCAAAAAAACCAACTTGTTTCTCATCACCAAACCATGAAAAATATGACGAGGGCGTTTTTTCCCCAGGCCAAAATGGCCGCTTATGCAGGGTGTCTGCGTATGCGGGGTTTTCAGATTTATATTGTTTATACGTTGAAAGCATCCCTGGCATGAGGAGCTTTAATTTGATACCAAATACACATATTTTTCATAATTTCTATCGAGGTTCATCTTATTTTAACAAAAGAAAATCTTCTAAACTCGTTTTTGCAGATGCGCGCGGTGATGAGAAACAAGTTTTTTTTGTGAGTGGCCTAATACAATATTTGTGACCTAGAAACTATAATCTTGGACATGACATCTTGGCATATCCAACCCAATCTAGTCTTTATAAACTTCTAATTTGGTGAGGAGTATGAACTCTGGGTCTGATATAGGAACATGCTACAGCTTTAAGTTGTACTTAGCCCCTCCCCATAGCAAAACTTATGCCATTTTCTACAGCCACATACACACATGATGAGATAATGCAGTATTACACAACATTTCAGATTATTCATGTAAAAACACAAACCTCACTCACCTGACACTCCCCGCGCACCATGTAACGAGTAGATGAACGAAACGACTAGCATCAGATTAGGGACATCCAACAAACGAATAACTAAGATCCAATAAGTTAGAAGTCTAGATGACGTCGCTAATTATAATGGAGATAGATGGTTTCAACTACTTAAAAATTATATATGGCAACTCTGCTAAGTTAATAAATCCCCCAAAATAAACCCCGCCCACCACGCCCGTGAGCATGCGCAGAGCAGGACTTGCACGTGCATATTTCCGTTAGCAGCAGCGTGTGGCATTGATAGGTGTAGCCTGGGAGCCTATGTCCTAATGTATGAGGCCAGGTATCGCCGACCATTGTTTTTGGTGTTTTTCAGTCATGACAATCTTAAGCTGAGTACGTTTGAGGGGCGAAGTGTTTTTCAGTTCCTCATTTAAAGGAAGGAAAGAGGCTCTGGAGGAGGTTTATTCAGCACTTCCTAGGACTTTCGGCCTGTTGATAATCCAGGATATATCATAGAAATTGTCCCATGTCTATGGGGCCTCAGGCTTAAGTTCGAGGGACTTATTCTTAAGAGAGTTCTGCGACACACTTAGGACAATTTCCAAGAGGGATTTTTCGGTCTGCTAAAATTGTTGGCCGTAACTAAAAGTATAGATTTGTCTTAGGTTCTATACTCCATGGATTGCTGGTTTTGGATTGCATCATTGGAAGTTAGGTATAGACTGGGAAACCAGCTAAAACATGCGCTAATCATGAAAAATATACCTTGATTTAGCATTACACAGACAGAATACCTTTGAAAGTAGTAAATAGAACTTGTGATATAATATACTGACCGAAATATTAATTGAAAATAGCCTCATTTTGGTTTCAATTTCGCTGTTGTCAGTACGGTTATTACGACGTAATTCGCGGTACCGTTCGCGCCGTCTATATGCTCTCTGACACCTGAAATTGACAAATAAGGTTAAACTTCATTGCTAGCACCATCATCGTCTCTCATTTGATGCAAGTTTCATAAAATCCATGCTCTATTATAGGAGTTAGGCAAATTCTAGTGTTTCAATATGAGCGATAATAGGGGCAGCTGATGATAACAACAATTGCCAACGTCCGTGGGCGGCGACACACAGATGTCAACAAAACTGATAGTTGTGGATTTCAGTGTGTAAACTTTGAACTGTATCTGCCCGATGTTTCAAAATTAAAACGCAAATATCAGCGGATTGGAGCAACCGATCTTTTTCATATTTGATAGTTATAGATTCTATGTTACCTTAACTCTTGTTAGAATTTCATTGCTTCATTCTTACATGAAAGGAATGAACTATCGCATCTGGTACGGCCCATCGACCTATTCGACTGTGAGTGTACGACATGTCCACCTTTGTCTTGGGCTGTGACACTGTGGCTGACATTATCACCTGCAGGAACCTACGATTGTCGTTACTATAGGACACCTGCCAGCACCCTACATGTTGTTGAGGTACCATTGTTGGTCAATCCTCTAGGATCACACGTCTATAGGACACTTAGGCTGAAAGATGTTGTTCATCGTGACAAAAGTGTTAGGCATTTTGGATAACAAAGGATGGCCAGTGTCCTAAAGACAGTGTCGCGCCATGCGGGATCGCACCATGTGGGATCGGCATGAAAAACGTTGGTCAGAGCAATTGTCTTAGAAAAACCATAGAAGTGTAGTGGCTGGGTGTTGGGTATAGCCATAGCTCCTCCCGAGCAACACCATGGTCTTGGTCCAGAATGCCATCCCGATTCTGGTCCCACCTATGAATCCGCAGCTGTGTTTTAACACAGCCACCCAGCACCATGTTACTGCCCGAGAAGATCACAGGGAGAGCCCCAAAGGATTCATTACCTGCTCTCATCTCAAGATCCCAGAACTCCATCCAGAAAGGGGGCCTGATGGTCAACCCTCTCCTCCTAGAGTTGCGGTAATGTATATGGATGTTAGTAGTAAGTAACAATGTCCATTAATGTTAAACTACAGCTGTGAAATCATGTTTCTTTTCCCGAAACGAAGCTTATTATATCGACTAGGAAGTTGGATCGTGAGATTATTATGATCATAAACTGTAAAGTAATGTGACTGATTGTGAACTGTAAATTTCAATACTGAGATTGTGTTTCTTGAGTAACCCAAATTGAAGGCGAATTTGTATCTTTCAAGCATTTAAGGTTAGCTAACCATTAAGTTTTTTTCTTGTTGACAATATTGATAAAGAATCTGTTGGAATGCCATGTAAGTCCACAATCTGGACATTGGGCAATACAAGGATATTTTGACTGGAGCCAGCGGAGGATAGGCACTGTATTGCCAAGCTCTTTACTCCAGTATAAATAAAAACCTTAAATAAAAAAGAACCAGGACTCTCTGACCCCACCACCAGGGGACCCGAAGGTCTAGCGCCCTTGGCAGAGAACAGAGAGCCCTGTAGAGAGACCGCATATAGTCCCTCCACACCCCAGTTTGTTCAGCTAAGCTTCAGCAGGCCTCCCATATACACCTGCTGGGTCTCACTGAGCATGTGCAGAACCCTGCTGGCTCCCCACTGGTGGTTCTGTGTAAGTCTGGTACCCAGCTGACCAGTCAGTTCTGCTGGGACTTTCCTTACATCTACGGAATCAGCCAACAATCTAGCTACCTGCCAGGTGGCCAGAGAACCTTTTTAGACTGGTTCCAACACAGTGCCAGAAATAGCAAGTGGCTTGTAGCCTGACAGGTAGCTTGTAGAAGGTCACTACTGACCCGCCACGCGGCACCTACTCAGCACGACCGCTGCTACAAAGGGCGACAAGAATAGATGAACCTAGGTCCCCTACAGAAGTATACATGGTCTTTTTAGTTATGACAATCGTTATAGAAAATGCTTACATATTTTGGAATATGCAGCAGTAGGTTTGCAAAAGCAGCGGATTTGAGCAGTGCCCACAATTGTCCCTTATTCCCTGAGCCAAGACCCCAAATTTTCATTTCCGCTGCCCCACCTGGAAACATTTGTTTTATTGTTTTACCTTGTAAATCCATCCTTCTAGTTAACATTTCTACTTGTTGTTGCTCTGGCAAGTGGTCGGATTCAATCGGTCTGCTCAGAATAGGGAACAGTCGGTGAGAGTGAGAGTGAGGGCGGGGAGAGTCGGTCATATCTGACATGGTAGTAATGCCCAACGCGTCGGGAAAGGTAATATAACCAGGGATCTGTTTCACTAGTTTCGTGACAAAAGTGTTAGACAGACATGAAAAGCGGCACCAACAGTGCAAGCAAGAACAAAGTACATAGGCGGAACCAAGTCTAACAGTGACACTACAGCACCACTAACAAGGCAATGCCTAATTCTTATGAAACCGGACCCACCGTGTCTGAGGCCTGTCTTGTCCTAAGGGTAGCTATTAGTGTTGTCACGAAACTAGTCAACCCCAATCTGTCCGTATGGTGTTACAGACGCCATCTAGACATGTCACAAAACTAGTGAAACAGGTCCCTGGTCAGTGAAGTGCGTACATCGCCCAGATTGACGCAGATTGTCACTGACCCGACGGATCTGTTGGGCAAAGGTAGAATTGGGCACAGCCCTTGGGTCGATGTCATATAGGCTTAACCAGAACATGGTGGTTTAGAAAAATATTTCTCACGATCGAAATAACAAAAAGATGATTATGAAATTTCGAGAATAGGTAAACCAAATATATAGCAAAATTGCCCCAAAATATTTCCAATTTCAATTAATTTTAGCATTTGAAAAAAAAAGAGTTTCAACTACACATTATACCTTTACGACATCTCCAAATATGTCGTTGGTTCTGACACCTTGGACAACATGTATATTTAATTCCCAAATTTCGTTATTATCTGTGAAGCAAGACATGTTTTTTTAATGAGTCTTGGACCAACAGTGATCATAATAGCCCAATAGTGATCAGGGACCCGTTTCAATAGAATGCGTCACTAAGCCACTTAGTGACATGACTTGTGACAGCAATAGTGACAGCAATAGTGACAAAATTTAAGTCTCATTTCATAAGGCATGTCACTGTCGGGGAGGTGTGTCTTGTCACTGTTGTGGATGTGTCCCTAGTTTGGGACAAAACATGTTGGGTACCCCATCTCTCATTTGGCATGTTTATAAGTTGTATGTGTCCCTAACCGAAGTGCCGCTATTGTGTCACTAGACCCAATAACGGACGTCCTACAGACTATTGAAACGGGTCCCGGGTCATGGTCACTATATTTGTCGCCCAAACAGTCACTCTCTTTCAATCACAACTGATAAAGTCTTCACTGTCTGAAAAACACTTCCCAGTATTCTATATTAAGGCCAGCCAGTCACTTTTCGTCAGCCAGTCATGCAGTGACTTAACCCAAATTTGGCTCTGTGTGTGTATCTATATCCCAAATGCTTGGCGCTGTTTGGGACATTCCCACAGTTTCAATTAGTTTACTCCAGTTAGGTTCTAGAATATCTATTTGAATGTTTAGTTTGAACAGCCCCCGCCTCCCCGGCCCCCGCCTCCCCGGCCCCCGCCTCCCCGGCGCCACCTCCCCCCCGGCCGCCGCCTCCCCGCCCGTCGCCTCCCCCGGCCGCCGCCTTCCCCCGGCCCGTCGCCTCCCCCGGCCGCCGCCTCCCCGGCCCGCCGCCTCCCCGCCCGCCGCCTCCCCGACCGCCGCCTCCCCGCCCGCCGCCTCCCCGCCCGCCGCCTTCCCGCCTCCCCGCCCGCCGGGCACAGTGAATTGAAATGCCTAATTAATCTCCCCCATTTCCTCCAACCCAATGTGTATCTCTCAGTTATACTTCATACCATAAATTTTTCTTAACATCGATATCATTTAACCCACATGTCAGCTGAAGTTAGTTTGAACGATCAATTCAAAGAAGAGGTGTGAAGAGTAGGTGCGAATGTGTGCCTCTAAGCGTGAGTAGATGAATCTTTGAACTATGACTTCAAAGGAGAGGTGCGAAGAGTGGGTGTGAAGGTGTGCCTCTAGGTGTGAGTAGATGCATCTTTGAAGCTGGTTTGAACTATGACTTCAAAGGAAATCTGTGAGCAATGGGTGTGATTGTTGGTCTAAGGTGTGGGTACATGTGGCTTTGAAGCTGGTATGAATTAAAGCTTCAAAGGAGTAGTGCGAGCGAGAAGCCTATCATAGAGACAGTATGTGTGTTAGCAAATATTTCCTATAAGAATATTGATGCCATGGTACTACAGATGAATTATGTCACAGGCTTGATATATTATATTCCAGAATCATACTACACCGATATACAGGGGAGACAGTCGATTATAGATCTGTTTTCCGATATCTTAATTAGAACTGATATTATTAAACTTTGCATTATTTTGTATAAAGGCCTATCATGCGGCCCAGGGCCCAGTCGGACACCGCTACCAGGCGCTCTTTTTTTATTTTATTTTTTTAAATATTTTAATATGGTGGTTTTACGAGGTTATAAAGGGAGGAGGTGTGATCGGGAGAATCCGTAGAGCGACATTGTGGACTAACTGTAAATTGGTGTTAATTCTTATGACTGGCGCCACCTACTCTACAATCATAGAACTAACTCATCACACACATACCCATTTATGACCTCAGTTCACTCTCTACAACTGAACTGCACGGACATGCTCTCAAATATACTCTATATTTTTATGTTTCCGCTTATCATCGTCGATCGGATCGGTTAGAATTGGTAGTAGATGTCGCTGTCTTATGCGCTAAACGCCACATCAAAGGAAGCGCTGCTCAGGGTGTTAGCGCGTGCGCAATGGCACCATACTCGGCACCTACTCACGAGCAGGGCGCCCAGCATCGCCACCTCGCGGAACGCCCGCCAACTTGAAAGCGGGGCGGCGAGCAGGTGTGAAGTCGGCCGCTCGCAGGGTTCTCTTTCATGTCCCCGAACGTCTTTTGATGTAGAGATGAAAGAGAGGCCTCTTTGAAGTCTGCTCACACCTCAAGAGCCAATGGTAGGTGGGCACTGGTTGGAGGGGTATATAAGGGCTGTGGTCTGAGTAGCTACTCACATTCCCTGCTCACCTTCCCAAGCGAACACATCCAACTACATAGCTGTTACTTTACGATCTCCGACCACCACTTGAACCTACCATGGAGATGCAAGCGCTGACTCCGACGCTGGACTTCTGGTCCGAACTGAATGCAGACCCGGCTCCCATGACGCCATCAACGGATGCTGATGTTTCTACCAGTCCCCCGTGTGACGTCCGGATCAGCGACCAGTCCTTCCCGCCGCCCAGTCCCATGCACAGTCTCCAGGCCGCTGTCTCCACTGAGTGCCACCAGACGGCGTTACCGTTCTCCCTTTTCACCCTCCCACCAGCCGGAAGTGTCGCCCTCAACGTCCGCCAGTCGTCGCTGCGGTCTCAGTTTGCGGCTGCGCAGGTGCAGGGGGTTCCGCTGGTGCAGCTGGTCGAGCTACAGGCGTTCTATGATGAGCAGATGGTGCGCACAGAGGGAGAGCGGATGAACAGTCTGCAGTCGACGTTTACTGCTCCCTGGTTGTTCAACACCGTGCAGCAGTTCTATGACTACCAGCAGCTCCACCTGACGACTCGTGTGGAAACTAGTCTCAGTTTGCTGATGGAGCGGCACGCGATGAAGACAGATTGCCAATGTCAGATGCATCATCTACAACAACAGCAAGCACTGCAGCAGCAGACAGTTCCACAGCAGACAGTTCCACAGCAGACAGTTCCACAACACCCAGTTCCACAATGCCCAGTTCCACAGCACCCAGTTCCACAGCACCTAATTCCACAGCACCCAGTTCCACAGCACCCAGTTCTACAACACCCAGTTCCACAGCAACTAGTTCCACAGCACCTAGTTCCACAGCACCCAGTTCCACAGCACCCAGTTCCACAACACCCAGTTCCACGACACCCAGTTCCACAGCAGCATCTACATCAGCAGCCACCACAGCAGCAGCATCAGAATCGTGGACCGGGAAAAGCAAAGCGACCTGTCAAGTCATTGTCAAGGCAGCTCAACCCAACCGCAGTAAAGATCATGACCAAGTGGTACAACCAGAACGTGCAGCACCCCTACCCGACCCGGGCCGCCATGGAGGTGATGGCAGAGGCCGGCAGCATCACCCTTGAGCAGGCGCAGAAGTGGTTCCGCAACAAGAGAAAGCGCTCTGGCAACACCAAGACCGTGACACAGATCGCCGCCTGCCGCCACCGGGGGCAGCACCTGTCCATGGGCAGTCTGCTCGAGATGGAGGAGTTAACAGGGCGGGAATGAGGCATGATCTTCTCTGTGTGTAATGTGAATGTGTGTCATCTCAGTGAAGTGTGTGTATGCTATTTATTGTGTGTTGTGTTTAATTGCGAAGATATTGCGCATGTGTGTATTGGTGCTTTGTGAAGAGAATGTGACAGTGAGTGAGGTTTGCTTGTGAAGATGTATTGTATATATGTATGGACTGGTTCATTGTGGACGAAAGATACTATACATATTTGTAAATATGTGTAAATAAAACGGAAATTCTAATTGCACATCGTTTCTGTTTCATCGACGTATCTAGGTATTGTCGGTAGGATAAATCACTTTAGATCATAGTCTCAGACCAGTTTTCCGACACGGAGGAAAACTGGTCTGAGACTTACACCCCCCCCCTCCCCCCCCTCAAAGAATACCCATTTCAATAGGTCCTTCTATGCACGTAGCATTTCCCGCTGGAATAACCTATCTGGACCTATCTGTACTATCACAGACAAACCTATTTAAAATACTAATAAAAAGAACCTACCCTGATTGTTTTATGCAGTGCCTGCTTGCGTTGCAACTGGTACTGTACAATGTAGATCAAGTAGTCTTGCCAATGAGGGCAATAAAAAAAAAGTTTATTTACTAATTGAATGGCTTGATGTCAAATCAGATTTACTTCAAAACGGTAATTAGTTATACACTATTTTTCCGTACACACTTTTTCCCATCTGCGTCCCCCCGGAGCATACAACATTAATATACTCCGGGTCAGTCCATACACACTCAAATGGACACTTTGTATTAGGTGGATAATAACAAGTACGTTCCAAGATGGTCGAGTTGTATACTGAAAACGCCTGCTGGGATTTTCAATTCTATATATATGACATCTACCGATTGTGACCGATACAATCAACGATCATAATCGGGAACAATAATGTCCCTCCATCACTCCTCCTCCCTTTATTACCTACTATATTTAAAACGTTAGAATTCCGTCGAGTCCGCTTGAAGTGGCTCCCGCACATAGAGACATAGTGAACCAGACCTACGCATGGAGATTGAAGAGCCACGAGAGTGAGATTCTCGTGCAATACTATAGAGGAAACCCATGAAAGTTTAGGGTCTGAGCTCGTATCCCATCGAGTTTGAATCACATAGTAATTCACAAGGCGAAGCCGCGTGAATTGCTATGTGATTCAAATGAGATGGGATCGAGCTCTGACCCTAAACTTGAATGGGTTTCTGAATTTATCTCACCCTTAATATTGACTAATGGGCTAACATTTGTGACATTATCCCCCATTGGATATTTTTCCTAAATATCTAATGGGTGTTAGATACGAGTTCCCAATGTTAAGTCTATGGAGAAAAAATATCTGGGGTGAGATAATAAACTATAACCTGCTACTTTTTTTTGTATTTCTATACTCAAACATACATGATTCATTTCGAGCCATCCCGAGATCAAAGTTTAGTATTGTAGTTTTCTGATCGACTTTTCTCCTGAGAAACCAATGAGATCTCACTTTCGCTGGTAGCCCTTCAAAACTCCGCTGATTCCCTCCACCCACCACCACTCCAGCTACCAGTGTAAGTATTTGACCAATTACAAGCGTCTGGCTCTATGAAGCAGTCAGCAGAGTGTTCGGCTAAGGATGCTGGTGTAGGGAGTTCGATTCCCGCACTTGCCGTGTTCGACTTTTCGTTTTTCAATATTTTCCCCCTAACTCGGACTCGACGAAGTCGCTAATAACCTGGTAAAACGACCCAATTGAGATCAAAGAGAGCGACCGGGAGCCGGGCCCAGCCGGGCCGGGTGATAGGTAGAGTAAGGCAAAGGTTGATAACTTCTGTTCCAGAAAATATTGGAAAACTGTTATACATATAACCGACTTTGTCTCCCCTACAAATCGGGATACTTGTGTATAGAATTGGGGATTCTGTAGATTCTGCCATTCTTTCAAGTTCGTTTGTGACAACAAGAACCATGGCGTCATTTGAGCTACATGTGGCAGTTTATTATTACCCATTCAAAGTACAACTTCAAATACTTTACTAGAAGATACTAAACTAAACAGGCAACTCTAGCCAACTACTAGGACGTTCCAAGATGGCCGATACTTCCGATAGGTCGCCTGTTAACCTGGATCAATATATTCATATCATCTCTATCTAAACGGTCGCTTCTCAGAATCGGGAACAGTAGTTGAAATGCGTACAGCGACAATCTTAAGGTCGGGCAGAATCGGTCATTACCCCCATGTTAGTAATGCCCGACCCGATTATAACGGGTCTGTGAAGTGCGTACAGCGACATATAGTTTCTGACCGATCCGACGGATCCGCTGGACAAAGGTGTGATTGCCTCTCTCTACCCTACAAATCGATATGAGACACTTGTAAATCGGACTGAGTAATAGGTATTTAAACGGCCTGCTCAGAATCGGGAAAAGTCGGTGAATGTGCGTACACCGAGATCTTAAGGTCGGGGAGAGTCGGTCATATCTAACATGGTAGTAATGCCCGTCCAGTCGCAATAAAATCGGGTCGGTGAAGTGCGTACATCGACCCGATCGATGCAGATTGTCACAGACCCGACGGATCCGTCGGGCAAAGGTAGAATCGGGCACAGCGGTCGGTTCGGTGTCTTATAGGCTTAACAGCAGCGATCTCAAGAATCGCCAACAGAAATATGCGTGTATGTGCGATATCATTTCATAGTAATATGTCCCACCAATAATTAAGCATCTCTGATGCAATAATTAGGTGAAATATGAAATAATAGCTCACATATACGCCATTTTGTGTTGGTGATTCCGGAAATCGCCGTGTTACTCGCTTGTTGTGTCTCCAGCATTACCCATTGATGCCACGCGATCGTCTCACATATGTTACTGGCCAATTGCCCCCGCATCAACTGTCTTAATGCTCCCTGATTCAGTACTCGTATACATTGTATTTGGTGAGTATATATTTCTACACGTCAGAGATACTCTGTATGCATATCGAATACCGCTTCTTCATGTGAATTGCAAAACAAAACATATTATCATTAAAAACTCAGCTTCCTGAAACTGGAGACACACCAAGCGAGAAACGCAGCGATTCCCGGAATCGCCAACACAAAATGACGTCTATGTGAGCTATCATTTCATATTTCACCTGATTACTGCTTCCGAGATGCTGAATTATAGGTGGGAACATTACTATGAAATGATATCTCACATAAATACAATTTTGTCTTGGCGATCCCAAATATCGCCGCCTTGACTCGCTTGGTGTGTCCCTGGCATAATGTCGGGGACACACCAAGGAACTATTTTTCACGTATACCATGGTTTTGAGGCCGCATACCACAGGTTTGAATCCGTATACCACAGTTATGGTATCTGACAGGTTTTATATAACGGGTCGTGGTTTACTGAGTCCCCATACATTTCCAATGTGAACTTTGTATACGATGGATAATAAAAACCCTAGTCCTAATGCCGGGAACACACCAAGCAAGTAACGGCAGCGATCTCCAGAATCGCCAACAAAAATTTGCGTGTATGTGCGATATCATTTCATAGTCATATCTCCTACCAATAATATAGCATCGCTGATGCAATAATTAGGTGAAATATGAAATTATAGCTCACATATACGCCATTTTGTGTTGGCGATTCCGGAAATCGCCGCGTTACTCGCTTGGTGTGTCTCCAGCATTAGCCTTGTAACCTGCATATCTGATATAGTCCTATCGTGCATTGCCATACTTTTAGTCACAAGGTATGTGGCGTTATTAATAGTACGGTATATTCATGAAGGATATTATTCATTATGTCACTTGTCAATGGAATGTTAATATCGAAGGCAGGTAATGGTAAACGTCCATGGGAGTTGTAGGCGTATCCTACAATTCAACTTAACATGTGAAATCCATGTCATTTTATTAGAACTGTAGTATAATTATTTCAAGGTGGTGCAGAATATATGAATAGCTTAATATGTGGGGGTCACCACATGCATGTTAGTTAGTTTGTTATTGATGTTTTAACAGCTTTTATTTCCAACTTGAGTTTTACAATTATGTCACAATACATATAGTCAAACATCATATAAAAAGAAACTTTGATATCTTGGATGGTTGAACGTGCCATTACACAAACAAGTGTGCTGCTGTTTTTGGCGCTCTAAGAGCTTTTAAACGAAACATAACATATGGTAAGAGTCTATACCGAATTGATGTGCCTTTTTTCCGGAATAAAGCACTCTACCCATAAAGAACATGAATAGGGGGCGAAGACAAAGACAGAGGACGGACATAGTACAGAAACAATATATAACTGAGACATAAGCAGGGAAGACATTCGTTCAGGTCATACAATTCACAATAAATGGTGAAAACTTGAACTTCCATACTCATCTAATGTTTCATATGCTCAGTTGGTTATTCTACTAAATAAGTGCCTTTTCAAGATATGCTGTCAAGGAATTTTCACCATCCCTGAAAACGTTGACCATCATCAGATAGTGCTTTTCAATCTGAAAGGCTCTTCTGAATTCCATAAACAATTGCAATGAGAGTTTATTATCATAGTAGAGTCTTTGTCTGTAAATAAATAATTTAATAAGGATAGTTATATAGTTGTTGACATGAGCTGCAGAAGAGGTTGATATTTTGTTGTTTTTTATTCAATTAGAAAAATCTAGATATCGATATTATGATAATATTATAATACTATATGCAAGAATTAAAAAAAAAAGTATTTCACGCAGTTAAATCTATATCCAGAAATTAGCCAGAAAACGTATAATTTCAATATTTCAAGAAAACACTCAGGTGCTACTGGGGTTTGTAGAGTTTGTTTTTCAGGACTTTCAAGACTTTTGCTCTGAGCGTTAAGTAGCTGAAACTAGCGGTAACTGGAAGCAGTTTCATAATCTAGGATCGTACCTTTTCTGTACCTTGTTCAAGGGTTATCGTCTAATAATATTTAAGTCTGTTGGCTAAGACAGCATTGGCCGTCCATAAGGTCGTCCATAAGTGTTGAATGAAATTGACCCGCATTGTCCCTGGGTCTCTATGGCGTACAGAAAAGGGTCTACATGTACGATCCTCGATTATGAAACTGCCCCCTGGTTTGTTGGTGGGTGGCCAAGTGGGTTTCAGCCACTGGACAACAATATCTTAATTTTTCATGTAGAATGTCATACCCATTCATCATAGATGAACACACCATTTGTTCGCAGTTACACAGCTCCCATTTTGCCGGACTACCACATGTGCGGAACAATTGTAAGATGAAGTGCCTGGTCTGTATTTCATTTGTTAGACACCTTCAAATATTTTCAATTGATAAGAAATTACCTGTAATTGCCTTTCAAAGTACAATTCCTGCTTCCTGACCCGGCCTTTATGACAGCTTATTATCCATCGTATATAAAGACCCCATTGAAAATGAATGGGGACTCAGTAAACCACGACCCATTACATAGAACCTGTCAGATACCATAACTGTGGAATAGGGCTTCAAATCTGTGATATAAAGCCATGGTATACGGGTAAAATAGTCCCTTTGTGCTATAGAGCAAAGAAATAGTCCTCATTGGTAGACCATTTAATATGGCAATTGCTGGGTTTAATCTATTCGAAAAGATGAATAATAAATGCAACAAACGATGGTTATGTGGACAGGCGGCGTTATAAACCACTCGAGGTTGACGTCGTAATACACTCGCTTGTGTACTACTACGCGTCCATCATTCATGGTTCACGACCGCCTGTCCACAAAACCATCAATTATTGTCTATGTATAGCCCAGTAGGCTGCACATGATTTTTACGATATAAGGAACAGAGATTTGTTACTGTAAGAACAAACAATATGCACAGGTGTGTAATTAAAGCTGTGATTATTATACGATGATTCACACTTGTGACGTCCGATGTTCTCGGTATTCATTATTCAGAGTCTCATCCGCATGTAACGGCAGGTCACATTTTTATGATAATGAGTCTTGTAATAAATACAGAGGTCGTTTTCCTCGAATGTACACACGATCCAGTGATGGGGATCATATGCATTCACTTACTGTATGATTCTGCTTGTTTTGTTTTTAATTCTATTCCTTCACACTCCCAATACACAATTGGTTGTAATTTCTTTCTCTCGTGATGGCACGTACCATCATCTGGTGAGTCTTTCAAATGGTCATAGAGACATGGTTTCATATGTTTCCTTTTCAGTATTTCATATGTTTCCATTTCAGTAGTCTGAGATTTCTGCAGATTGGATTTTGGTAATATGTATTAATCAAACTTAAACCTTAGGCCCGGCATCCACCTACTACGATATGGCTCCGATATGGTCTACGATGCACCTTCGGATACAAAATCAAAATCGCGTCGGAAGGTCACCCAATATCGGGGCAGTTGACCACGTTTCTGCGATTAGGTACCGAAAAAAGCCCCATACGATGCATGGTGAAGTGGGATGTTTAGACATATGTCTACGATTTTGCACCTTCCCGATGTTGACCTTTTATATCGGTGCCATATCGATAGGTTTCTATCGTAGTAGGTGGACGCCAGGCCTAAAGCTTCACATGATAATAATGGAACCACATCCGTTCTATACTGTATGAATCTACACATCATATTTGTTAAGGAATATAATGAAACAACAAGAAAATGTTCGTAAAGTCACTAAATGATATGGTATTTTAGTAAGAGGTAAAGGTAAAGAGGGAAGAATAATGGAAAGGTTGAGAGATAATAAAAAGAACATGACATGAAAAGTAGCTTCTATGTGACGAAAAACAAACATAAATAAGTCTAAACCTTTAGAATAAATGTACTCACTTAATCGAGATTCACTTTCAATATCGACATAAAGATTTAAAAAGAAAATAAATGTTCATTGCTGTGTACGTGTATTTTGATCTGAGTTTACACATTGACCCCTTCTACGACGGAAGGTGCGTGTAGTTACCCTCATTGTTCGGAGTCAGTGGCCACATGTACAACTCCTTAATACTGAGCGATTACTGAAAAGAGGGCGTAGTTTCGATTTAAAAAAGCCATGATCACAGATGCTAAAAACAACAAAAAAATGAGATGTAGAAAACAAAGAGTAATCGTAACAGCAAAAAAAGGGCTGTAAATCTTTTGAACCAACGAGAACTGGAGTATGCTAGACCCTCCTGTCTAGTGTAGTGAAGTTCCTGTTGTTTCAGAAGACAAAGGACAAATATTTTGATATTTTTGCAAGCAGGTCGCAAATGCGCAGCTCCCAAGCGACTTCCATGCGACTGCCTGATCCACCGAAGTGAATTTTCATACGAATTTCATGTGACTGCGCAAACTCTGTGCGAATGTCTGCAATCGTCTGCAAGCACTAATTCATCGCCTCACTGGATTTGACGCTTAAGGCATATCCGACATTCTGAACATAATGAATATTAAAGATTTACTGATCTGCATACAACCTCTAACTTGGTGTAGAACCTGAATAATTTAATTCACATATAAAATAATCATAATGAACCAGTCTCAAGCTTGTCAATATGCCCTATGATAATTATGCAATAAGAAGGCATTCTAAATAAGTAAATCCAATAAATACTGCTACAAGATCATTTCACTGCCTTGGGTACACTGGCCACCAGAGCAAAACGCCTGTAACACATGTTTTGCATAATAATCTGAAAAACTCAGGCTACCAGAAGTGAATGCAAAGAAATAAATTATGTATATTGTTGTTTTTAGGTCCTGAATTATGAAAACATGCGATATACTTTGAATATCATGTACTTTCAACAAGTCACGTTTTTGAAGCTACTCTGGATGTTAGTTGATACAGGTCAACACCGCGTGGCGCCTCGTCCACTTGTAGTTTAGTTCTTTGGTATGGATGAGATGGGAGGAGGTCTATCCGGGTATGCTTATTAATATGCAAGTTACAAGAGGAAACGCCGTCTATTGAATCATGTGGTCAGCACGTGACATCAGTGGGTAATGAATGAATCCATTGTCATCATAAAACGTGTGGAAACAACGGTCATAAAAATTGCCTTGTGTCACACTCTCCATCCCCAGGCCATGTCAACCAGCTTTCATGACTGTCAGTGTACTGAAAATCTGCTTGGGGAGTGAGCGACACCTGGAGACCTCAGGCTGTTAACTCCGCACTGACGATGTAAATTTCTGGCATCTGATTGGTCATTGTTGCTTTGCTTGGATCTTGGTTGTGAAGAGAGTCTGAAACTGGGAATCATTTACAATCCAAGCACCAACCTCACCATAAGGTACGAGTACATGGTAAAACTCAGTAACTTGGACCAGGAATAAGCAAAAAGAAGCGCATCTGGAGATGTTGGAAGTGACAGTGAAGATGAGGCTCTGTCTGCTGTTGTTGACTCTAGGTTTAGTGGTGTCTGCGGACACTGATCCTTTCACTGCTGAGGATGAGACATCTCCGGATTACTTTGAGCCTTTAGGCGGTGCGGATGATGATGGGGAAAGCTGGACATTCGATGCGCCTCTGAGTTTAAGTGATATATACGACACCGATGAGGATGATGGTGAGCACAACATGGACGGAGTTTCATCCAATACTAACCAGAACCCAGCTCAGCCATCAGAACCTCTCCATCACCACCCTCCACCACCACCTCCTCCTCACACGCAGAACAATCCCAATCATCTCCAAAGCAATCACAAATCTAACGGACAATTCGGCCCCAGGGGACCCCGCAATCAAAATTCACGTATGCCAAATGGTGCGGTTGGATTCCCTGTGAATCCTGTTGGGAATTTGAATGGTAATCCAAACAGCCATCACAGTTCTACAGGATTTCCTTATCATGGACCTCCTTCACGGAACATGGTCAATATTGGGAACAAAGGAGGAAAGAGTATTGGAACTGGACCTTCAATGAATAATGGGCAGCATGGTAACCCAGCTGGAAACATGAACAACTTTAACTCAAACCATGGTGGTTCTAACTATGGTGGCTCTAACTATGGCAACTCCAACAATGGCAACTCTAACTATGGCAACTCTAACTATGGCAACTCCAACTATGGTAACTCTAACTATGGCAATTCCAACAATGGCAATTCTAAAAATGGCAATTCTAACTACGGCAACTCTAACTATGGTAACTCTAACCATGGCAATTCCAACAATGGCAATTCTAACTACGGCAACTCTAACTATGGTAACTCTAACCATGGCAATTCCAACAATGGCAATTCTAACCATGGCAATTCTAACTACGGCAACTCTAACCATGGTAACTCTGGCTATGGCAATTCTAACAATGGAAACTTCAACCATGGAAACTTTAAAAATGACCACTCCAGTTATGGGAACTCAGGCTATGGAAACTCCAACAACGGAATGTCTAACTATGGCAGCCCTGGCTATGGCTATGGCAACTCCAATGATGGAAAATCTAGCAACAGCAACTTCGGCTATGGCAACTCTAACAATGGGAACTCCAACTACGGCAATTCTGGATATGGGAACACTAATTTTGGCAATTCCAACTACGGCAACTCAAACTATGGGAATCCTAAATATGGAAATTCCGATTATGGCAATTCCGATTACAATAGTATGGGCTCTGGGCCTTCCTATGGCTCCAACAGTCAGTCATCTTTTAACCAACACGGCTCCGGCTATGTGCCATCTAGCTCTGCTCGGGAGGCTGGCTCATCTAATCCCGGATATCAGGGACATCATCCATCATCCTCGGTTGGATTTGGATCATCAGGATTCGGGTCTGGTAATTATGGGTCGTCCGGCAATGGCAATAGTGGCTTCCCTTCAACAGGCAATGGCGGATCTTCTGGTTTCAACTACGGACATAACATTGGTCAAAATGGAGGAGGTTTTGGTGGTTCTGGGTCTAATCCCACAGCTTTTGGTAACTCCCAGTCAAATTACCAAAACAATGGAATGAAGGACTCCAATGCAAATAACCAGAAGGGGGGAAATGGCAATTCTGGATCCAATTCTGCGACTAAGAAGGACTTCACAGAGGAACCTCTTTATGCCAATCCTTATGGTTTCCTTGGAGGTCCCGGTCGGAATCAGCAATACCAAGGAAGTTATAATAACCAAGGAGGTTATAACAACAATGGTGGCAATAACTTTGATGCCAACAACGGATACTTTGGAAATAAAGGAACAAACTTATATAACAATAACCAAAACTATCCTCAGCAGTACAACCAAAATGGGTTTGGCAATAATCAATACCATGGCAATAATCATAATAACAACAATTATGCTCATACTCAGTCAAATGGAAATAACTACAACCAGAATCAGCAGGGCAAATCATCAAACACCTATGGCAACAGACCTGTGCAGAGGCAAGGGGGAGGATATAACAACTTCAACAACAATCACAATGGCGCTGGAGGGTACAACAACAATATGCAGAATATTCCACAATACAACAACAATAACAACATGCCGCACAATAATAATATGGGCAATAACAATAACAATCAGCCCATGGGAGGACAAATCCAGGGTGGTATGCAAAAGCAGCAATTCACCAATGAGAATACAGGAGGTAAGAGCCATAAACCTATTACCTGAAAAGCATATCGGACAATTTGCCCTGTATTTAATAAAAGTAATTTTCCTAAAGATTTTATTGGATGATCTCAAAGTGTTGTAGAACACATTTCTGATTTAAAAATCTGGGGTTAGTTTTTGATTTAGAGATATAGACATTCAAGAAGATTGGTTTCTATATTGTGAGACCCATGTAATTTTCTTAAAACTTTCACAGAATAGGCAAATATATATTACTATATACCTGTGTGCGAATGTCTATCAAATACTACTCGCTGCTACGGATGTAGTACGAATAATGTTCCCTCCCGTAAATAACATTATCTCTATCCAAATGCCACTTGCTACCCTCGAATCTACGAATCCAACCTAACAGAACAGACGAACACACAAACGTGTTCGTCCCCAGGTAGACTGCCAATGGTCCTTATATATTTACCTACCTCATAAAACGTGTCAATTCAGGATTTTAGACTGTGAAGTACCAAACACTTTCAGCTATGACCGCGTTGAAAAGGGTTTACCTATCTAGTAGATGGGATCATTTATATCGAAAATGAAAATGCTTTTTCAGGGATAACGTGAGAATATCATGGGGTCGATTGTGTGGACTCCCACATCCTGTTCCATATAATAATTATCTCACCCCTATATGTATCTTTTCCCCCATAGACTTAAGAGTTGGAGCTCGTACTCAATGCCCATGGAGTAGTTAGAAAACAATACTCAATAGGGGAATAGGTCACAAATATTAGCCAATTTGTCAATGTACATGGACATGAAACAGCTACCGCTGCGAGCCGATCAGAGCTGTTTCAAAACGTGGGTTAAGTCTATGGTTTTGAAACAGCTCCTGAGCCGTACTTTAGTACATATACATGCCGTAGAGGGGGCTACCGTTTTGCGGATAATTCCGCGATGTGCCACCAGATGATGCTACAGTACTATATACCCAATGCATTACAGTGATCACAGGCCCTTCTGTCTTAATTTGTAGTTCTATCTTTATTTTAAGTATTTTAGAAAGATGGTTAGATGTTCAGTTAAAAGTTCTTCAAATGAGGTGCTAAGATTTATGTTTTTTTTTCATACTTGATCAATCTCGGCCAAATTTTAGGGGCATGCTAATCAGTACGTGCTGAGGAGTTTTAAACTCGCACACTCACAGAGAAAAAAATATTGGGTATGATGTCCGTTTGCTCTGGTGGCCAGTGTAGAGGGCACATTAATATGGTGATTGACCTATGTACATGTAACCTTACATTCTGAACTGATTTACACATATCCCACAGTCACTTAGAAACTTCTGTATGTTAAAACATGCATATAGAATCATTTTCAGTACCCCTCCTTATTAAACAGTACAGAAATACAACTGATATGTAGGGACTATAATACAATACTACCCACAAGTAAGATGGCCTGATAGATTTTACTTGATGGCATCTTTTACATAGGTGTTTATGGGATACTATAGAGGAAACCCATGAAAGTTTAGGGTCTGAGCTCGTATCCCATCGAGTTTGAATCACGTAGTAATTCACAAGGCGAAGCCGCGTGAATTGCTATGTGATTCAAATGAGATGGGATCGAGCTCTGACCCTAAACTTGAATGGGTTTCTGAATTTATCTCACCCTTAATATTGACGAATGGGCTAACATTTGTGACATTATCCCCCATTGGATATTTTTCCTAAATATCTAATGGGTGTTAGATACGAGTTTTCAATGTTAAGTCTATGGAGAAAAAATATCTGGGGTGAGATAAAGTGGTAAATCTATGGGGGTTTACATTGCCATCGAAATCTCCATCAATATTTGACCAATTGTGTAAACTGTTCTCCGGGGACACACAAAACCTGCAAACAGCAGAATGTCTTTGTAATGCTTTATGTGGAAAAAAAAAATATGTGTCCTGCCGAACTGCCAGAGTATGCTTTCCCTAACATTTAGCTCACTGAAGAAATTCATCGCATTGCCCGCGAGAGCAGTAAACACAACCCTACTTGTAGTTAGGTTTGCTCAAGCTTCCCGCCATTCATAGAGATAAGGAGAGTGAAGGTAATTAACATATTTTCGGGCATCCGCAGTGAGTACATCCGGCGTGTTGGACTTCTGGGCTACTTCTCTATGTATATTTATTATATACCTATAATTATCGATAACTGATTTAACATTTACCAAAACATGATGACGTTGAACCGATATTCAAAGTGAGCTGAGTGGCAGAATGCGACATTGTGCTACTTATTGCGCACATGCGCATCTACAAAGTATGCTGGTATTAAGCATACTGTACTGGTATAGAAAAAATACCATAGCCACAGCTGAGGTTCGTATCCATATCATTACATGCCTATGACCGAACGTCTGTGAAATACTACCCGCTGCTAGGGGTGCAGCATAAATAATGTTCAGGCACACTGCGCCCGTAGTGAATATTCGGGTGCAGTGTCGCCATAGTGAATGTATCAGGTCAATAGGTACATAAAATAAGTATATATAAATGGCGTTTTTCTTGATATTTAGATATTTAATAAGAAGAAAACGTAGTGACTGAGACCGAAGGGATACCATTCTTGGTCTTTAGTTGCCATAGATATGTCCCTCCGCCTGCAGCGTCGGGACATATTTATGGCATCAAAAGACCTCGAACGGCTATCCCTTCGGGCTCATTAACTACGTTTTCTCTTAGTATTTTCCGGCGCATGTATGATACATTAAGGGGGCCCTCCCGCCTACAACGACGCGCTACGACAGGCTGCAATTAAGTTCCCGACGGCAGCGCTTTTCGGCGACAACGTCGGTGACATGCACCGCCGTCGGGATCTTAATCGTAGCCCGTCGTAGTGTATTAAAACACCTACCAAACAATTCGGCTGCCTCTTGGTTATACCGTCTCCCTGCGTCCAGATCATATAATAGCATTACATATCACTGTGTGATGTTATTAACTTGGGACGTTCATTAATTGTCTTAATTATCTGTTTACAGATAACGGCGAAGACTACGAGATTGCAGATATGTTCAACTTCAGACGCTAGGTGGCAGGGCGCATCAAACATCCGGTACAGTCTTGCAGCATCGACGTAAAGACAAAGGACACTATTGGTTTTTATTATCCATCGATTACAACAAAGTCCCCATTGAAAATAAAGGGAATACAGTAAATCATTATTCTACGATTGATTACGGCTTCAAAGCCATTGGTTACGGGAAATAGTCCCTTTGTGATGGAGAGCAAACATATAGTCCTAATGATGTATACCCCATAATATGACAATTCCTAGGGTTGATTTATTCAAGATGGATAACAAATGATGGCTTTGTGGACTTGCAGCTCTGTAGACTACTCAAGGTTGACTTCAAATTATAACAAAAGACACTCAAAGGTCTCTAGTTCTCTGTTCTAATGCAGTATGATATAGTTTAAGAATTTGTGTGTGTAATACTGATAAACTATTTTTTGTGTATTTTTTCGTTGCGCTAGGGTCTGTATTGAGATCCTGTGTTTGGAAAAAATTAATACTGATAAACTATATTTCTAATTTTCATACCTTTTCACCATTTTAAGCGGTTTGTAATACATTAAAGAATAGCACTTATCTATATTTAATGTTTTGAACTAGACATTTGTTACATGCTAATCTAAATAGTTTCCTTCGTTTCTAACAGGGACTTTGGATAAAAGATTATAATCAGTACATATGTATGAATAATCAGTATCTTAATGTTATCAAGAAATGTCACCAAATTTCAGGATTTCCAACATGTTTTTATAATGAAATTATAATAACCATAGATGTTTCCTCATTTGAGGATTTTAACGACATATTGACCAGATTTTAGTACAATGAAAAATGGAGATTTGTTAATATGAATATAATAAACTTTGAATTTGTTATCTGTTATTCGAAATAAACATTTATTTTATCATTTCTCTGCCCTTCATAAACCAACATTTTTTATACCTGTACCTTAATGTGTATTAATTATATGGCCTTCCACCTACGGCGTCAGGCCATATAAAATCCATGACTGACCTTGAATTAGAACCGTTTCATCCACAGTAAGGATGTTTCCTAATAGAACCATACTTGAGTATTTAGCATCTATTTGTTTACCGAATTCATATGAAGTTATTACAGCTTTCCTCTTTTCTGGTTCTGTTGCTGAGATTATTGACGACACTGCTACAATAATATGCGGATTAATTTATCCCCTTCATTAGTATTTAAAGCACTTTTGTTAAAGTAGTGTGACGAGAACGGAGGAGCTAAAGCACTTGTTACCCCGGACCCTGTCCGGAGGTTCTTGATGGGAAGTCTTGTGCCCAGCGTGAGCGACCGTCACGTGACAATGACGTCCTATACGGCATATAGCCTATAATCCATGGGCGCCGCCATGACGCCCCCCCGAGTAGGTGTTCTTCACTAAAGGAGGTGAAAAAGTAGCTGTTCTTCACTAATGGAGGTGCAAAAGAAGTGAGTGATAATTGGGAAATGTCACTTTCCTTGCCTTGCTCACATATGTAAATAAAGTGTTCCATGTGAAAAACATCATGTCCTGGGTTTTAGCATTATATCTTCCTGCTCTGGGATCGGTGTAGAGAGTCAAAGGAACCTTGGTAAAACATTTTGTAACGAAAGCTGAATTTCGTAAGAACAAAGAGCCAGAATACAGGTTTTGTCCCCCAACCACCTAGTGACTGCTTCATGAACTAACAATGGCTCTGTCCCCTATATAAGGATGGCAGTTGCTCTGATGTATCACTTGTGGCTTTGAGCTCCTGGACGGATGAGCTCAGCTTCCTGGCCTCAGCCAACTTCCCTTAATCTGATGTAGTCTATTAGTTTTATCTAGGAACTGTATCTCTCAGGGGGTTACATATAGAACCAGTTTACTGTATCTGATTGATTGAATACTATCAAGAGACGTCACACGTTTGAGTCTGAGTTTATTTATGTCACACATTTTGTTGGCTCCATAAGACGAGTGACATAACAGAGCCAACAAAATGAGTGACATAAATAAACTCCATCTCAGACGAATGGCATCTAGATTTTATCCTACCCCATTTCCACATTTTTTCAGCATTAGAAAGTAGTGATATAAACAATTAACACATTTATGCCACACCGGTGACATAAACAACTCCCATGTTAAGCCTATGGCGTTTTTTATTACGGGTAGGATAAAAACCCGAACGCTTGGAAACTTAACTTGTTCTCTGAGTCTTTATTTATGATACAGTATCTTAAGAACCAGTATGTTGCACAATGCTGTAATGTAATGACCAAAAAGAGGAATGAGTAGAAATCTCTTTAGTGTTCTTTATTATTACGATGCATATAATGGCTAGTAGTTTGTCATATGGTTATGGACATATTTTCATTTTTTAGCAAGAGCAAGCAGATCCATTATTGAGGGAAGAACTTGAGTCCAACAGTGGATGACAGCTTGGAAAGCTATTGCATGAAAGGGGATTGAAGGTCACTAGGCATAAAGTGCTAATTTTAATAGGCTTCTCACAAACTGAAATATGAAAGAGTAAGGACACCTCCGAGCTACTACTATAGATACCACTGCAGATAAGAACTAAAAAATAAATGTGACATTTTTAACCATTCTATGTAGAAAAAAATGAAGCAATAACCATTAATTATGAAACTTTTATGAAACTGTTATGAAAAATATGTTATTACAGATTGCAGATTACAGATTGCAGATTGCATCATTATAGATGTAAATAAAAAAGTGCCCCTTTGGCATCTCGGACCCCCTACGGCACCTCGGACCCATCGGCACCTCGGTCCCCCGCTTTCACAGCTTCCACGCCTTCATGCTCGAAAACGGTGAATGTCTTCCAATGTGATTACTTACCCAAAATACGGATTCCCAGCTTTGCTGTATTATTTTATTTGTCTATTATCCACAATAACAAATCTTACAAAACAAAAGCATATCTTACAAAACGTGTGTGATAACCCCATCCTAAACCTTAACCCTAACCCTATCCCAAACCTTAACCATATCCCTAACCCTATCCCAAACCTTAACCATATCCCTAACTCTATCCCAAACCTTACTGCTAACCCTAACCCTACCCCTAACCCTTTCCCTAACATTAACTCTACCCTTAGCCCACGAAAGCGGGAGTGCAAAACGCGGCCGCGAGGAGCCGAGATAAGCGCACAAAAAGGGGTCCGAGATGCCGATGGGGCCGAGATGACCGTGTACCATTACTAGGCGAACCCCGGTGGTCATAAACCACGAGGGGTTGCCGGTACTGTTGTGACAGATTTTTTGACAGTCAGAAAGTTGTCCCGGCAACGCGCCGACAGTCAAGTCGACCTCTGATTCACAACCTCGTCGACATACGGTGAACTAGGAAGTAGCCGTCAAAATATGGCGACAGCATGTTGGGGCTGTCGGGCGGGTCGTGGTGATGGTGTAAACCTAGTATTAGAGCCTTTTTTTTTTTTTTACCTCAGCTGTTATATTATAGCATAGTCAATCAAGCAATCTTAACCTCGGGTAATCTCTATTTGATTCTGTCTCACCAGAGTTTGAATACATGCTTATGTGTGTGGGTGTGTGGGTGTGTGTATGTGTGTAGGAGGAGTAGGGGCGCTTTTCCTAATACCTTGGGCAAGGGGGGCATGTTTTTGTGTATTTCTGTTGTAGGCAAACCTTTCGGTATTTCCATGGGGGCCAAGGGACTTAATTTTTTATAGGGGGTCTAACCTTTTGGTAGTTCCATTAAAGGGGCAACTGTTTATTGGGTGGGAGAAAGATTTCCATATAGAGTGCCAATCTTTTGTGTTCATGTGGAGGTGGGGGGAGCTTTTTTCCCCACACCAATTTATGTACAAATACACCAGTTTATTAAAGGGGGAGGGGGTTATTTAAAAAAATGTACGTGGGGGACCTTTTTTTTAGTATTTCCTAGGGAGGGGCAACTTTTTCTGTATATCCATAGGGGGCCAACCTTTAAAAGGAAATGACGTCCAGGGACAGCGCATGAGTATCCCTGTATCATCTGAATCCAGTCTGATGTATTACTGGGGTGATATACATGTTATACACATGTCATTTTCCTGAGAATTGAATATGATTATCTCCAAATGTTATGGAACACATATATCTAACTTAAAGAATAGAGGTCACCATGCTCGTTTTTTATTCAGAGATTGATATTAGGATACATTTATGATAGATTATATAGGAATTTTAAAAGGCTTTTTTACATAGTAAAACCCATGTCATTTTCCTCAAACTTTCACAGAATAAAGTGCATGTAGTACATATTTAGGTTTGAACATGGATAGGTCACTGTGCTTGTTTTTGAAAGAATTTATGAAAACCATATTTTTTAGTACATTTCCTACATTTCTGGCGCCACCGTGAATTGTATGATGTGCCTTTCACGTGTATCTGTCTGTTGGCTATACAAATACCATGCACCGATCTATAGGGGTGACTAGGGTTATTATAGATATGAAATCTGTTTCCTGATATCATGGATAATCAAAGTTATCAAACACTGCATCATTTCACATAACGGACGACCACCCAGCCCATGGCCCACCTGGGGCCCGTTAAATAATCTAGGCTCTTACACGAAGACCCTTTTGAGTACACCAACGAGACCCATGGACAATGTGAGTCCACTTTATTCAACACTTATGGACGACCTTTAGTCAGGTAGAACAGTATTAGCTGAACGCGCTTGAATGTGATTAAACAATAACTTGCCTACCAGGTCTCCTTGCAGTCTGTCCTTTCGTTGGTGCAAAAGTAACACATAGGTATATCGTTATAGATTATATATTAGTTGTTACATCATTGGCTTGCCATAGCTCCCAACGCCAGTAGTTTCACAACTTACACTTTTATGTTTTGGCTTCGCATCTGCCTGATTCCACCATCTTGAAAGATACAACTGTGAGTATTAATCTTGTCGATGTACGCACTTCACAGACTGTTCACAATTCTGAGTGGGGCCTTTAAATACTATACACCGTTTTGTAGGGGAGACAACGGCGGTTATAAGTATGAAAACTTATGGTAAAAAATATGTTGGGAAATTGGACTGACCTACAGAGCACACGCCTATATCGTGACAGCGTTCTGCATCGTGTGCAGTGTGCACTATACGCTGATACAGATATATCTGTCCACTGAAAAAAGATACAGGCAATAATCCCCAACCTTACCAACTCTCTCCCATAGCAGGGTTCTCATGGGTGTTACCACCACAACCTGGGCACGCGGAAGGACTTTCTCCCTTTGTTTTTCCCTTTAACATAACTCTTGGATTTACCACTACCTTTACCAACAGACTTGTTACTGTTCATATAGTTCACTTTATCCTACCCCTAATAAAAAACGCCCTAGGTTTAACATTGACTCAATGTATTTGACGGAGTGTTGAATAAAGTGTTATTTATGCACCGAGGTGAATAAAAAAACGGACCAATCAGGGACCAGATAACGAAAGTAGATCCGGCAGTGTCAAAACGCTACTATCATGGATAATTACAAAATTTTCTCTGTATATCGGTGAGATGGGGTAGGATAAATACAAAACCGAACTCGAGTTAGCCTTGTCAATGTTTATGCCACTCTGGTCAGGTCTGCTACTCACTACACTCGGCTAACGCCTCGTGTAGTAATACACAACCTGCCCATCGTGGCATAAACATTGACAAAGCTGACTCTCGTTTGGTTTCTACTAATTGTTGACTCGTGGCTGCACAGGGGCGGTCTGAAAGGTTGCAGCAATAACTTTACGCTGAGCTGCCGTCGACTCGATTCCACGAGCGTAAAGCTTCAGGTTGTCTAGAGTGATGTCTATGTTTGTGAGACCCTTCTCACGATCTGTGCTTTTTATGTTCAGTGCATCAGTGATATCGTTGACTTCCTCCCCTACATATAAAATGAGAGCACTGGTACGTTTGCCTGCCTCTATACCCTTGAACTCGGCGAAATGTTCGAACCAATGCACCCACTTTTCCCATATCAGAGCTGCAGGTTGGACAAGGAAAGTGGGTAGGGCAATTTCACAATTGGTTGCCATGACTGGTTTTGTGAAAATGACAGGGAGGATAAATCACTGCTCCTAATATTTATCACAATATGTAGGTAGGCCTTGTACTGTTCATCAAGGGATCACACTCACAGTGACACTAGTTTACTGTCTGCATGAGGGTTGGGGTTGGGTTTAGTGGAGGGAGGGAGGGAGGGTTTTATCTGTGGTCAGGAAGAGTACAAGGGTGAATAACTGGTCAAACGGGTTTGCTGGGTCTGTGCCATGTGGGGAATCTGTCCCATCAGATTCTGATTGTTAGTAGAAGAAATCAGTGAGTAGTTGTGTGAGTGGGGGTTGGGAGTGGGCAAGGGGAGGGGGTTGGTCTGTGGTCACTAAAAGCACAAGGGTGAATAACTGGTCAAACAGGTTTACTGGCTCTGTGCCATGTAGGGAATCTGTCCCATCAGAAATCAGTTTGCTCAGAATATCAGTGTGTCTGAATATAGTGCGTTTAGGTCTGTCCGATCAGATTTGAAAATTTAACTATCACATTTAGTCATTATCATCATCTAATAGTTTCCTTTTCTAATAGCAAATAAAAATATCCATAACTAAGTGCTTATTATTTATTGGCAGGATTGATATAGTGATTCATTATACCAAAAAAAAACTAAAAACAAAAACTTCTATTTTTAGGAACCAAGTCGGCTGTGGGGCAGGGGTATGGTCAAACTGGGATACTGGGCACCTGATCCTTTCACCAGGCATTTACAGTTGGTGAATGGATAGTGAAGGGATAGTTTTTTTGCAGGAACCTGAAAGCCTGTGTGAGCATTCTAACCTCTAGATGACGTATATATATGAGCGCGATTTCCCGCGCTCAATAACAAAGCACCCGGCGCCCACAGGTAGGTGCTTTAGCATACACGACACGGGGCAAGGAGAGTTGAAAATAAAACAGGGCCCTGGTTTGTGTGTAAAGCTATTCACTGTAGCTCTAGCCTGTAGTGCGGCCACCCCTCACCAGACGGCGTCAGCGTGCCCCGTGCGCCTCGAGCGGTCGTGAAAGAGACTACTGTAGCTCCTGATACCAGCGCACGGGGCTTTCTCTTAGTTTCACTTCCGCCCACCTAAGGCTTCTCTCTTTCCCTCTCTTCCTGCTTCACACAGACACCAACAGAAATCAAAATACGAAGTTCGCAGAAACCGGTCTCAGTTTCTGCGTTGATTTCCATCGTGCATCACACACAGAAGTAGTGTATTTTTTCGTTCCGTAGACTCTCGTCGTGGTTGGAAAAACAGCGGTGGGTGCAGGAGTGTTTTGCAGAATCGCTAAGCCCCGTCTACATACATCACACACAGAAGTAGTCATCGACAGGCTGAGACTGAAGAGGAGCTTGCGTATCTTGGTAAATATGACTTGTTTTTTAAAGCCAGAGCTGTATGTAGCCTACCTAACACAACGCCCAACATCAACGGCCTATATATACAGGTCTTCTTGTGAATTCTGGTAAAATGTACAATATCATGTATACATATATATATTGTCAAACGCCCAGCCAGCCTTGATTGTTTATTATGTCATCTATTATATATATATATTGTAATGATTATCATCTTACATTATATCATCCATACTTATATTCACATTTATCCAGACCATACCGGAGACATTTATATATATAACTAGGAGCACATATTATTTCCATTTATAATGGAAGAGCGCGGTATACCTAAATCATTTCATTGAATAAAAGTAAGAATGTTTCAATAAACTCAGAGAATGGATTTAATAGTTGTTCTCAAGTATCCACAACAGGAATATCTATCATGTTATAGAAATCTACATGTGCCAACATATGGCAACTGATTATTTAATCAAAATAGGTGTATCTTAATACATTAAAAATGTTTCTTAATCAAGTCATATATGGATCTAAGTATCCCATTCAACGCATCACCCTGACTCGTCACAGTTGTGACTGAATTTTTCACTGAGGGTCTTAGTCAAGTGCCCTATTTCTCTGGCTAATAGAACTTTCATGGCTGAGTGACCTTCTGATGGTGTGTGCGCTGCCTTGTAGCTAATCAACAGAAATCACATATTTCTAATGTATAAAATACCCAAGATGAAATCCAGGATTCTATAAATGGTTCAAAATCACAGAGAAAGGACAATTATGGTATTTTGAGTGTGATAAGGGTACAAAAAACGATCAGTACTTCAGCGCAAAACCCCTTAAAATGCTGACACACTGAACTGTGAACGATCAAGTGTGAGTACCAATTGTGAATATTAATTTGATTGACTGTATAGCTGATAGTCAACTTGGAGAAATGATCTCAATGGACCATAATAATAGTCCTTAATATATGGATGCTCTAGAAGATGTCAAAAGAATTCATAGAAGGAGAGGTAAAACAAACATGTTAGTTAGAGGACTCTCAAGGGCACCAGTTGTGCTCAAAATGAAGTACCCTCAAGCCAAACAAACATTAGTGTATCAAGCGCTAAGGGGCTATCAGAGAGCGAACTGAGTGGCATAGTTGACCTATTAAAAGGAACCAAGTCAGTAGTGGGCAGGGGTTATGGTAAGGCTTGATACTGGACCCCTGCTCATCTAAACAGGCCTTTATAGTTGGAGCATGGATAGTGAAGTGTTAGATTCTCTGCAGTAAGCTGAAACCCTGTTTGAGCATTCTAAACTCTAGATGACGTATATGAGCGCGATTTCCCGCACTCAAAAATACAATAAGTTTGGCGCACCGGGACTGGCGGGGCCGTTGAGAAACAGGTGTAAACATAACTATTGACTTCCCATTTGGAATACAGATTTCAACTGCAGGTCGGACAGAATCGTAGCCCCATATTGAAATACAAAAAACACCCGCCTTCTGAGAATTACTGGTAAAAAGTCCCTACCAGGGAATCCTCACCCTTTTAGATTTCCCTATGGAAATATACCCCCCCCTACATAATCCCCATCCCCAGTAACTTGGGCCCAGAAATAAAATGGCCTCCTGAATAAGTGTGATACATTAGGTAACAGGTATATAATAATGGATGGTTTCGTGGACAGGCGGCACTAAACCACAAGTGGTTTTTAAAAGATTTCATTTGACGAAAATAAATTAACTGAACTATAAAATCAGTTGTATCAGAAAAGATGGGAGCAGTAACCGCTCCTCCAACCTTTTTTCTGACCCCAAAAAAGCTGCTTCAAATTTTACCCAACAAAGGGTCTTTTCAGCATGTAACAAAGGCTAAGGTTTGACTTTTAGCCACAGAAAAATGGCTAAGTCTGACTATTTAGCATGGAGCTATGGTCTGACTTTTTAACGTGTTCCACCGAGCATACTTGAACGGTGCCGCACACAGGCCATGCAGGTGCTGCAGTGTGTTAACCACTGTCAGGGCAGATTTATAGAAATGATTGTGGTGGAGCAGGTCATGACTTATGACATTTTTGCCTGTTACTGCCAGTAGTGTCAGTCTTCTGGGTGTGTACACTCTAAGAATGTTTGGTGGAAGCCTGATGGTGTGCAAATTTTATTCAGTCGAACACACCCTTTATATGCTAAAAACGTCAAACATCATCATTGCTATATGCTAAAAAAAATCTGACTTTGGCATTTTTGAACAGGAAAAGATTCAACACTAGGCAATTGTTTCATTGTGTTTATTTTGATTGTCACAGGATATATTTAAAGAACAGAAGCCACACTGTGGGACTCTGTTGAATATGTCCATTAATTCTTGTATATACATGTATATATATATGGTTTTAGATACTCGAATAATTTGATATTTTTTCTGTTTCATTTGTAGTTATACCTGAAGAAGAGGAGTCTAATGGATAGATCATTTATAACAAAAAGTAAGCAGATAATTGAAATTTAATAGACAAAAGCATTTATCACAAAATTGAGAATATCTCCAAAGACAACATGGCTTCGTATCTAGGTGATGATAGACACAGTTTTTATGATGATTATGGAGATAGTGACTCTAACTCTTACTCGGATGATTATGGTGATTCTTACTCTGATGAGGAACCAAGCCAACTCGGTGATAAACAATATGGCAGAGTTCTATTTTCGACACCTAAGTATGGCTTTATTTGGGCAAATAGTAGGCTCCCACATGGATTCAAGAAAAAGAAAATATTTTTCCATTTCTCAAGTGTTGAGGGAGGAAGAGTCAGAGCAAAAGATCATGTTTGCTTCAAGTTAGATCTCGAAAGTTACCCAAACAGACCTAAGGCTGTTTGGGTAAAATCATGTGCAGATGTCCCAGATATGGCCTCTCAGAGAAAACAAAAAAGCACACTTGTTTTCACCAACAAATGGTATGACTGTAGTATCTCACAAAAGACTGTGTACAAATTGTCAGAGCTGAAGGGAGTTTTATATGGGGCTGTGAACTATGTGAACAACAGGTACGGATTTTTGAAACCAGATTGCATGTTGCCTTCACCATACAATAACAATAAAGATGTATACTTTGAGATTCCTGAGGAATTCAGAGATTGTGTACAAGAAGGACGTCTTGTAGTATTTACTCTAAACATAGGAGTTCATAATCGACCATCAGCTAGTGATGTGGCTTTCACCTATTTGTCTTTTGATCCTGATAACGAGGTGCCATACATTAATGACAATTGTCAACATATCTGTTTCAATGACGGAACTGACAAAGATGTATGCCTCAAGAAATGCTCAAAGAAACTGAACTGTGGTCATCTCTGTACCAGAAACTGCTCTGATGTGTGTTACAAACAATGTTCTTCTTGTAAAGAAAAACGGCAGAAGCCAGTGTACACCTTTGCAGACCTGGATGGGCTTCTCCATGGTAGAGTTGTATGCGTCAAAGACAATTTTGGGTTTCTTGAACCTGAGCGTCCCCTTCCATCTCCATTCAATAAGAGAAAGCATATCTACTTCTCTCGCAAATTGACTGAAGGTTTAAACATTAGTGTTGGGCAGCGGTTTGTATTTCAGTTAGACAAAGACAATAAGGAGAAGCCTGGTGTACTGAAGCTTGCCCTTGTTCATAATGATCTAATTGGTAAACAGAAGCCATACATTCGAGATGCATGTGGACATATATGTTTCTCGCAAGACGGTAAAATAGGAATCTGTATGAAATATACTTCTCACAACTTATCCTGTGGCCATACTCTTCCAATTCTTTGTGGACACCCAAAGCCTGATCTGTGCACCAAATGTTCCTCCATTATAAAAGAGGCTAAAACTGCTTTTAACGTGGCAAAGAATGACTATGTAATGATAGGAAATATCTCATATGTTGGAGAGGGTCATGGGTTTATAAAGGTGCATGGATCAGTTCCAGAGGAGTATAATCTGACTTCAGGTGTACGTTTCACCTTTGATGTTGCAAATATTGACTATATCAAGAAGGGAACTACTGTAGCCTTCACCCTTGTACAAGGCAAATTGAAAAAGCCTCATGTCCTTCAATTGGCTGTTATTGATGAGGATGATCAAGCAAAACTTTTGATGATCCGTCAAAATAAACTATCACAAACTAGGCCAAGCCCTAGGAATGTGGGAAAAACAGGCATTCTTGAGAATACTAACATCCTTGAACAGCTTGAAGTGGAAGCCACTAGGGGATATTCTGATGAACTAAGAAAGTACCTTCTTTATCCAAGTCGGACTTTTGATGCTAATGACCCAGAGGATCAGAACTTTAGGTTTGCAGAGTCTCATTGTCGTAGATTGGCTGACAAGGCTAATAAGAAGTTTCATATTGAATTTATAACATACTGTGTCCAAAGCTTGTGCGAAAGTATAGAGAAAAACGATGTGAATTTGAGAGGAATGGCCTGACAGGAGAGGTGTTAGCCTTTCATGGAACCAAAAAAGAGAATATTGATAACATTGTGAGAGAAAATTTTAACATTGCATATTGTACTCGAAGCAGGTATGGAAGAGGAATCTATTTATCTGAATTCCCAAATGTCAGTATTGGCTTTGGTAAAAGTCTTCTTCTGTGTAAAGTGCTTCCTGGGAAGAGCCTTGATATAGACACCAGCAGGGCTGATACCCCAATACAATATGGCTATAACTCTCACAGAGTCTGTGCAGACGAGGATGGGTATGGGTGGGCTATTGTCATTGATGAACCAGACCAGATTCTGCCTTGTTATATCATAAACTACGAGATAGGACCACAACGATCACCATCTCCACAAGTGACCCAAAAAGTTGTGCCCCCCGCACAATCACAACAACCATCATCTTCACATGTCACCCAAAGAGTTGTGCCCCCCGCACAATCACAACAACCATCATCTTCACAAGTCACCCAAAGAGTTGTGCCCCCCGCACAATCACAACAACCATCATCTTCACATGTCACCCAAAGAGTTGTGCCCTCCGCACAACTACAACAACCATCATCTTCACAAGTCACCCAAAGAGTTGTACCCCCCGCACAATCACAACAACCATCATCTTCACATGTCACCCAAAGAGTTACGCCCCGTGCACCACTACGACAACTATCAACTAGGAGAAATATATGTATAATACAGTAAAAACAACAGGGATACCCTGAACAGATATTGTATGAATCTATATTGTCAAACTAGGTTTAGCATCCACTACATTATATTTGCATTGTATTTGCTTGGCATTCGATACATCCTATTTAGAGAATACTATGGGCAGGTCCAATTTGCAGGGACAGGGCCCTTACATTCTCAGCCATACTGCCACTCGACACTCACTCACCAAACCTTGCACTCGATTTTTCATTGATGATGCTGGTGGTAAATTCATCTTGAATATTGATGCTGGCCCTGTGCACCACCCATTCTGAACCATTGTGAAGGTTAACACAGGGTTACTTCTTGGAAGCATGCCTTGGCACCGTATATATAACGTGTGAGCACGATCTAATATATTTATATTTTTTACAGGACACCCTTTGATGCATGGTGACACACTACGATGAAATCACCTGCATTGTAGATTCATACTGCATTTATTCAAACATGTATGAAGTAGGTGGGTGCCATGTCTAAGGTGTGTGGTAAGGTTGTATTATCTCACCCCGGTATTTTTCTCCATAGGCTTAACATTAGGAACACATACTCCACGGGCGTGAGGTTCGTGTACCCAATACTCCATGGCTAATTGGGTGGCTCATTTTATCAATAAATAATGATATACGAGGTGAAATTAAATCAGCTTCTAATAATCATGTTACTGTTGCCTTCAAGTGGATGATATGTTTTTTAGTAATTACTTGGCAATATTCAACTGAACAATCTGCTGAAAATAGAATACAAGTGCATACTAACTGCACCACGTTCTTTGGTTGCTACTAATCTGGAGGTTGTAGAGCAATTTGATTGTCTAGATGTAATTGTTGGTATTATTATATACCTATAGCCGTATGACCCACACATACTGCCCGCTGCTACCCATGACGTATGTATAGCCGTACGTCACACTGTGACGTACGGGGTATGTGATCACGTGACTAGCAAAAATTATGCCAATTTTAGGTATATAATAATACGAAAACGGGCTGACTGTCTTCGTACGTCAAAATACTTGGTAAAATTATTGATCAGATACATCCCTCTGCCTTCGGCATCGGGATGTATCTGATCAATAATTTTACTGCGTATTTTTGACGTACGAAGACAGTAAGCCAGTTTCCGTATAGAACCACTTTTTAAAAAGCTAGATTTCCAGCTCTGAATTCATCATACATAAGTAGTTGCCGTTGAGATTCCTCCTTGTGGTGTTGAGCATCACGTGTAATCTCCAGTTGATGAAACATTGGCTTCATTCTATTGAATTTTTGCATATTATAGATGATATATTTTTTGTTTGTTTGTTTGGATGATCTTACGTCCGGTCAACCGTAGCAGGTCCTTTGAGACTTCCTTAGATGATATATTAGTTGTTATGTCGGATCAATTTATGTACAGTTACTTGAGACATTTGTATCAAAGATACATTAAAGCAAACACTGCTCCCGAAAATGAAAAAGAAACATTCTGTAATAAATACATTACAAGTACAAATGTTGCCTGAAGAAGTCCCATAAATGGGACGAAACGTTGCAAAATAATACTGAATCCCCCCCCCCCCCCCCATCTCGAATCAGCTTGTCTGGTTTTTTGTGGACTTTGAACCAACTTGAATAAATACATTAATATAGTCATCACTGGATTTTGTATTTTAACCATCTTATTGTGGCCCCTTAACTACACATGAATCGTTGTCTATACTTGTTGCTATTGCAAGTTTGCCAATAAACTGGCTAGGCCATCAGCCGAGGCTGGTTTTTATTTTGCGCCAGAAGATATAACATGCCTGTGGGAGTGTAATAGACCCTTATCAATTCAATGCAAATATCAACTTGCATATATATAAAACAATACAACCATCTTATAGATTGAGTACGAATATTTTCTTGTATACATAGGGAGATACAATTGTAATTCACTTTTTCATTACACTTATATTATAACACAAAGTCCAGGTAACAGTTCTGTATCATAATAGTGGGTTTGATAACTTATAGGGTATTTGATAAGCTAAAATAGAAAAGGAATGGACCTTCTAGTTACCAGTTGGTATCGATTCTAGTAGTCTTCTTTTTGATAATGATTCAAATTCCTTCAATAATAATGTATTCCTTGAAACAGCAGGGAGAGAGTTCCAATACACTCCTCCAAAAAACTCCAGGCTTCACATGTAGATAAGGATGCAAGTCGGGACTGAGGAAAAAGGTCGGAAATATAATAGCCTAAGGCCCCGCACCCACTAGTTACGACATGCTACGACAAGCGTTCCGACACACTCCGACACAGAATTTCTCTGTCGTAGCGCAATCGTAGCACTCTTGTCGTAGCGTGTCGGAGCATGTCGTAGCGTGTTGGAGCATATCGGAACCTGTCGTAACTGTTTTTAGCGGGGAAAAAAGGAGACCACGGCGCCGACACGGGCTACGACACGGGCTACAACAGGATACAGGTTTCCTCAATTCTTTCAAAAGTGATGAGAGTAACCTATGATTTTTAAAACCTAAATAAGTAGCATTATACATATATTATATTCTGGTAAAGTTTGAAGAAGGTGAAGTGGGATTTACTGAGTGAAATTGAACTTTTTAGAATTCTTATATATTCTATTATCAAATATTTTAAAACTCTTGGGTTACGGAAAGGGTACATCCTGATTAGTATGTAACCGAAATTTTGTCGAAATTTTTAAAGTATTAACGGAGATATAGAGGAAAATATAAATTCCCATTGACTTACCATTACTTCCATAGGCGCCAATGTTAAATATCGTGACTTGTGTCGGAACAGTGTCGTAACCCTTGTCGGAAGCCAGCCTCCACTACTGATGAAGGCTACGATAGCGTTCCGACATGTTCCGGCACGTTCCGACATGGGTGCCGTGTCGTAGGCCTTGCGACACGCTTCCGACATTTCCAACATGTTGGAAATGTCGGAAGCGTGTCGCAAGGCCTGCGACAAGGTGCCCGTGTCGGAGCGTGTCGGAAGCCATGTCGGGGCGTGTTGGGGCATGTCGGGGCGTGTCGGAACGCTTGTCGGAAGCCAGCCTCCACTCCTGCGATAATTCACACGCTTCCGACACAACGTTCGATTTTATGTCGGAAGCGTGTCGGAAGGGCTACCGGGGCGTGTCGGAAGCGAAATCGTAGTAAGTGGGTGCGGGGCCTTATGATACTGTTTATATTTCAGTGAGCTGGGGAATCCCCTTCTTGCTCAACAGCGAAACAGTAGACTAGCCTCAGTCTCTTATTATAAGAGATATTTTCTGTGTAAGGGCCCCTTACTGTAATTCCCCAAATGAATAAGATATAAAACTGTAAGACTTGAACAACTCTATGCCAGCCCAAAAGGCCGGCGTTGGAGGGAACTAGGTCGGCAGTGAGCACGGCAGTATAGGAGCGTTTTACAGCCGCCAAATGAGGCCCTGTGGCTGGCACCCGTTCCCATGTATACCCGCCGACTATGCCAGCCAAGAGCGCGGCCGACTGGGGGCCTTTACATAAATAACGACAACCATTAAAGTGTACTTTAGCGATTGCGATGGTTACAAAAAGGATATTTAGCGACGAATTTTCATTGATTTTCCTGCATCGATGGCAATCACCAAAAAAAATGTTGCGACGAAATTTAGCGACTACGCCTATTACAAAAAGACACTTTTCATCGTGACTTTATCACTGGAGGTTATTAGCAAAAACCAGACCCAGCCACAAGGTCAGGTCTTGCATTAGCGATTCCCAACATAAGGTATATTTAACCATATTATAGTTTTATGTTTTTTCTCCTAAAAATCACACTTTTACATATCTCAAGATGTTGTTCATTATACAAAATAAAGAAATTAAAAAAAATATTGGGGAAATACCATTTATTTGTGACCTATGCATTATATAGTCAAATATGACCATTTTTACATGGTTTAGAGACAGCAATAATTTTTTGCGATTGTCTTTAACCTTGTAACAAGCTACAAAGATGAAAAATAGACCCGCCCCTCATACAGTGAGAGAGCGGGTCTGTGTGTGTAAAAAATAGAAAACAATAAATACAATTTCAAAAAAAAGAAAAAATCGCTGCCAGCGATAATTGTGACTGAAAACAGGCCAGATAACGATGAAAACTTGGGAAACACCTCCCAACCTATGACATCACGAGGGAATTCCCTGCTAAAATTTATCGCTAAATTTTCATAGTTGTAGCTATAAACAGTCTAGCAATCGTGATTGAGCGTTCAATTGTAACATACAAAAAACAGGATCGCTAAAAAGATATATCGCAAACGGTTTGCGATGGTCTTGGCTACAAACTTATGTAACACCCCCCGGAGGCCTGGAGTCCTGCACTGATGGCCAGGTAGTGCCGTCTTTGTTACTGGCCCGTGGTGCGGCCGTTAGGCGTCAAAACATCCTATAACTAGGAATGCTGTCAGTAACTATGAAAAGTCGGAATTCCATCAATTGACAGAGAACTTACATCTCTGTGTAGAATATTGAATTCGGTTGGTGGATTACAATTACTGGGGTAGTTGCAAGCCGTTTATTTCTATAAGTCGATTATCTAAATATATATGGGATTTTTAGCCCGTTTAAACATAAAATTTGCCAAGTAACATTTTCTTCTCTCTTCTAGGAAAGGTATACTTAACCTAAAATGGATTTCACGCACGCTTGACCTTGGATTCGCATTATAGATAGTCGATATGTACGAAATGTTACTCTGTTTAACATTTGTTGTATATGAATATTATAATTTAATATGGGATCCAAGAAAATACACAAATACTTATATGAGAAAACTCGCATTATTGACTCATCATTCAAGGTCTATTGCCAGCAATGCATATTGGGACATATGACTAAAATACGCTATGCATGATTAGGTGAACATTGACCGGAATAAACGATTGAAATTTAAAAAAGAAATCATCCACCAAACCAAGTCGAGCCTTTTTATTGCAGCCATGAAATACTTATTCAGATATACATTCATCACATAAACTCATCCCAACCTTTGGACAATGCAAATAGAAATAAGACTATTGTTGAACATATGTATTGGATAAGACATCTTGATGTAACACAGAAACATGATTTAATAGTAGTTCAAATTGCTTTTTTAAGAAAGGCATTTAGGGTTTTATAAATATCTATCGCCTTATTTGGTGCATGTGTAGTTTTAATATTTGGTGCATGTGTAGTTTTAATATTAGACAATTAGTCTCAAGCCAACTATATAATCATAGTGTGTGATAAGTGTATATCATTGTGGTCCTATTTCTTATTACAGAGAAAAAGATTACTGGATTTTAGGAACGACTTTTTAGTTAACGATAGCAATGCGCTGCGAGCTATATGAATTTGTAAAAAGCAGTGCTCAATTTTGACTTGTCGACCAAGTCTAACTGAACAAATTGGATGTTAAACTACCCAGACAAACAAACTTGTCAACTGATTCAAAGTGTTGGCCAGCAAATATATCTGTGCCATTAAACATTTGCATGTGAAACAGGGCTACGGTATTCCCTCGTTCCAGATGCTTACGAGACACAAAATGTACCCTTTTTCTCCAGCAGTTACAACACTGATGACACCACGGACCGATGGCACTTGGACTGATGGCACCTATTCGGACCGATGGCAACAATTTCCCTAGACCGATGTTGTGATTGAGATTCAGTAATTTAGATCTATGATTCTGTCACAGAAGTAAATCATGTGTATAGAAGTATTTACCTTTTGAATTTTTAAGATCATCGAGTTTCCTATGGTTATCGGTCGACCGGTTTAATAATTGAATAAATATAGATAATTGTATTCTGAACTATTCATTGAATTGGTCACTAAAATTAAGAACAGGGGCCTCTTGAATAATTCAGGATTATATATGAAGACCATATTCTGTAGTCCAACGATAGCCAGGGATAGTGTGAATCAATTTCATTCAACACTTTTAGACAACGGCTAGAACTGTCTTAGCAAACGAGCTTAAATATCATTAAACGATAACCCTCACCTTGTACCCTGTACCTTCTCAGGCAAATCTTTTTCAACTAGTTCCAGGAATATTGCAATATTTTGAACGGTACTATCAAAGATGATACTTCTAATTGAGTGCGCTTTGCTGTATTTGATATGTCTTGAAAACAACACAATAATCTAACGAGGGAGAAGTTTCTCAAATTGTTTCACATTTAATATAGGCTTTAACTGATGACACAGGGCCCAGTTTTTAACATTCTCCTTCATGAACGCATCTATCTTAGATCTAAAGTGAGAGTGCACCCCTTATCTCCAATAATAGTCATTTAACAAAGAAATAATATATATGCTTGAAAATATTATGTCAAGGCAAAAAGGAAACGTCAATGCAAGCTTTGATAGTCGATTAGCATAAGGTTTCAAATATTACAAGTTGACATTCAGAGTTGTTGTATATCTAAACCGCTAGGCGGCGCTACCGTACTATAACGCTATCGTTCTTGTATCAACCACCAGATGTCTTTACTTGCATTAAACGGCTTGAACACAACAGTATGGCGACCTGAGGATGGGATAGAATCACCCAGCTCGAAAATTAGACCATCTTGCTTGGCACACAAAGTGTCTCTACTTGCAGATGTCAACACAAGCTAAGTGCAAGGCCATAGAAGCCATTTACTACAAATTGGATGAACTTTCATTGAAAAAACAGTGATAATTTGTTGTGTGAAAAGAGCCCATGTGACTTTAACTTCTAAACTCTCTAGGCCTGAAACAAATCTAGGTCTAGCTGGTTTCAGTCCACAGTAGTGCAAGTGAATTAAGCCTTCAAAGTTAAATGTCTGTATTGATATAGGCTAGGCTCTCTACAAATTAGTGAACCAGATAAAAAAGTGACAGTGAATCTGAATAACCTAGAAAAATTATGGCTGAAGCTAGGAATGTTGTAAATGCCATAGGTGAGTTTAGTCCCAATAAAGAAAAGTGGGCTAACTATCAAAGACGGTTCAATGCCTGGATGCGCATAAACAAAATCCAGGATGATGAAAAAATCGATGCTTTATTAGCTATGGTGGGGCCTGAGGTTGTGGACTTGTTAGTTGCATTGTGTGCCCCTGCTGAAATTGAAACCAAAACATATGCTCAACTGACTGAATTAATTAGTAAACACTACACCTCCGGATCCAATGAGTTAATTGAGAGCTTCAAATTTGATGAGCGCAAGCAGGAAGATAATGAATCTGTAGCAGATTATATTGTGGCTTTGAAGAAAATAAGCATACACTGTGGGTTTGGTGATGAGGACCAGGTCAAAAAGAGGTTAAGAAATCGCCTAGTTACTGGTTTGAGGTCCGCAGCAATTAAAAACAGACTGCTAGGTGTGGGTGCAGCGTTAACATGGGAGAAAGCTGTCGATGTCAGCACGTCAATGGACACCGCTTGCCATGGTAATCAGCTCATGGGGCCCACACAGGATGTAAACTGTGTTCAGCGGGGAGGTTACAAGCACAAGGGAAAAGCCCCCTCTAACAAAAAGTGTTATCGGTGTGATGGCGACCACGAAGGTCGGTGTTCCTATGAAAAGGAAAAGTGCTTTAATTGTGGTAAAATAGGTCACATTTCCAGGGCTTGTAAAACAAAGCATGCTCAAGGTCAGTCTCAAACAAGAGGTAGCTTGCATAGAGGCCGTGGCCGTGGAAGAGGCCGTGGGCAAGGTCGCGCAAATTACGTTGATAACGACAAACCAGAGGAAGAAGTCAGGTATGCGTCGCTGTTCTAAGTTAAGAGTGGAAAATATGGAGAAATAACAGTCAAGGCCCGAGTCGAAAACAACAATATGACATTTGCTTTGGACACAGCATCGGCAGTTTCAATTGTCGGTGAGGACGACTACCGAAAATTCTTTCCCGATTTTGAGTTGCGCGAAGCGTCTATCAACTTAAAGTCATACACTGGACATAAAGTCGAGCTACTTGGTGAGATAGACGTACATGTGGAGTATGGGAGTCAAAAGAGACATTTGCCGTTAGTGATCGCGAAAGGTGCACGTACACCGTTATTCGGACGGACCTGGCTGAAAGCCATACGTATAGACTGGGAAAATGTCTTTGCGATCCATGCAACACCCCTAGAGCAGCTCCTGCATGAGTATCAGTCCGTGTTCAAAAGAGAGACAGGAGAAATAAAGGATTTTGAAGCTACAATCGAGTTGAAGCCAGATGCCACACCAAAGTTCTACAAAGCACGCCCCATTGTCTATGCCCTCACAGACGGTGTGAAGAAGGAGTTACAGAGGCTGGAAAATAATGGAGTCTACCGTCGCGTCGAAAAAAGTGAGTGGGCATCTCCTATAGTAGTGGTTCCAAAGGGGGATGGGCAGCTACGATTGTGTGGTGACTACAAAGTGACGATAAACAGTGCGGTCATTGACCAACCGTATACGCTACCTACAGCAGAGGATATATTCGCGACACTGGCAGGTGGTAGTCAGTTTACGAAACTGGACCTGTCTAATGCCTATACACAAGTGGTGGTAGATGAAAAGTCGCGGAAGTACCTGACCATCAACACTGTGCAAGGACTTTATGAAGTACTCAGGTTGCCCTACGGGGTAAAAACAGCACCACACATCTTCCAGAGGATAATGGACCAGGTATTACATGGAATTCCTGGAGTTTGCTGCTATATTGATGACATATTGATAACTGCTCCCACAAAGGACGAGCATCTAAAGCGCCTTGAACTGGTACTTCAGAGACTGAGCAAGCACAATATTCGAGTCAAACGTGAAAAGTGTACGTTCTTGGCTCCCGAGGTCCAATATCTAGGACATGTACTCAACAAGGAGGGTCGTAGGCCAGTACCAGACAAAGTTTCTGCAGTGAAAGAGGCAAAAGCACTGGAAAGTGTCCCAGAACTCCGCACCTTCCTCGGGATGATCAATTACTACGGTGGGTTTGTTAAGGATTTGTCAACCATCCTAGCTCTGTTAAATAACCTGCTGAGGGACGACGTACCGTGGAAGTGGTCATCACAGTGCGAAGAGGCATTCAACAAAGTCAGGGATGCCCTAACAAGTGACACTGTCCTAACCCACTATGATGTCAACAAAAAGCTACTGCTCGCTACGGACGCATCTCCTTACGGAGTCGGAGCAGTACTATCACACATCGATGACAAGGGAGAGCAAGGACCGATAGCCTACGCATCAGTCACGCTGACAAAAGCCGAGAGAAACTACGCGCAGATAGAGAGAGAAGCATTAGGCATCATCTTTGGAGTGAAGAAATTTCATAAATACCTATATGGAAGAACATTCACATTACTGACAGACCATAAACCACTGACAAAGATACTCGGTCCAAAAACAGACGTGCCAACCTTGGCAGCCCTACGGTTACAAAGGTGGGCGCTGATCCTCATGTCCTATGACTATGATGTCAAGTATAAAAGATCGGAGGATCATGCCAACGCTGACTATCTGAGTCGTGCACCAGTGGATATAGCCAAAGAAAACATGGGGGCTGAGGTTAACTACTTTAGTCATACAGACAAACTACCAATCAACGCTAGAGACATAAAGGAAGCAACCCGAAAAGATCGGATCCTAGCGAAAGTGCTAGAGTTTACCATGAATGGTTGGCCAAACCATGTGGATGACGATGAACTGCTAGCCTATTATACAAGAAGACACGAGGTGTCGTGTGATCAAGGATGTCTTCTTTGGGGAATGAGAGTGGTCATTCCTCAGAAGCTACAGGAAAGAATGCTTGAGGAGTTGCATATTGAGCATGTCGGCATAGTGCGCATGAAAGCATTGGCACATAGCTACTTGTGGTTTCCTGGCATTGACAATGCGATAGAAGCAGTAACCAAGGCATGCAAAACATGCTTGAGTGTTAAAAATGATCCACCAGCTTCTCCCATGTATCCCATGGCGATATCCGGAAAGGCCATGGGACAGGCTACATATAGACTTTGCTGAGTACAAGTCGGAAATGTTTCTTGTTGTAGTAGACGCCCGCTCAAAGTGGTTGGATGTGGTCCTGATGAAGTCTACAACGGCTGAAAAGACCAGGGAGGTGCTTGAGTGGATGTTCGCCCATAACGGTTTCCCACGAGAGGTTGTAAGCGATAACGGGCCACAGTTTATCGCAGAGGTGTTCCGTGAGTTTCTGCACAATAAGGGTGTTAAGCATACCCTTACTGCTCCCTATCATCCAGCGTCCAACAGACTCGCAGAGCGAGCGGTGCAGACCCTAAAAGCAGCTTTAAAACGACACACACTGGATGCAACACGAGACATGACTACAGAGAAAAAGCTTTGTAGTTTACTGTTGTCCTACAATTCAACTCCACATTCTGTGACCGGGGTATCTCCATCTGAGTTGTTTCTAAAAAGACAGCTTCGCACCCGGTTAGCGATAATAAAACCCAACCTTCATGTGACAGTGGAGGGGAAACAGGAGAAGATGAGAGAGTACAGAGACGAACGAGTGCCAAAGCTTCGAGAGTTCGAGCGAGGAGAGCACGTACGAGTAAAGAACTGTCGAGGCACTGATATCAAGTATGTACCTGGCTCGATCGTGTCAAGGAAGGGTCCAGTACAATACCTGGTGCGAGTTGGCCGGAACCTCAGATATGTGCATGTTGACCATCTTCGGGACCATCAGGGGAAACCAACGAAGATGACAATGACAATTATGATGATCAATCCATGCAAAGGCAATTAACTGACACAATCATCAATGATATGCCAAAAGATGGAAATCACTCTGTGGTTGCAGATACACCACCCAAAGCAATGCCACCAGTGGATCATGGGGTTACCCATGAGGAACCATCCAGAGTTCCACCCCCGGTGGTTGCTACACCACCTAGGCCTATAGCACCGTCACCAAGACGAGTACCAATGAGAGCCAGAAGAGCTCCCACAAAGTTTAATGACTATGTTACTAAATGACTGTTCTATTTCAGAGACTAAGATTTCTGACACTCACTTTTGGTTATGTTAAAAGTAATATTAAGTAAAGAAAACAGTTATGGTTAGTTGATAGAGGACTATCTAAATACAAGTTGATTTATTGGATTTTAAAGACTCACAAGAACTAAGCATATTCATACTTATAAACAGTATACTCATAGTTATGGACATCTACCTCAAAGAGACCAAAGACTTTAAACATGTTCTAATTGTATGTTTATTCCAGTACGATGTCAAAACCATTAAGCGTGGAGGAGTGTTGTATATCTAAACCGCTAGGCGGCGCTACCGTACTATAACGCTATCGTTCTTGTATCAACCACCAGATGTCTTTACTTGTATTAAACGGCTTGAACACAACAAGAGTCATATAGTACATCGCTCAGGTTCGTGAGAAGAGCTCCCACAAAGTTTAATGACTATGTTACTAAATGACTGTTCTATTTCAGAGACTAAGATTTCTGACACTCACTTTTGGTTATGTTAAAAGTAATATTAAGTAAAGAAAACAGTTATGGTTAGTTGATAGAGGACTATCTAAATACAAGTTGATTTATTGGATTTTAAAGACTCACAAGAACTAAGCATATTCATACTTATAAACAGTATACTCATAGTTATGGACATCTACCTCAAAGAGACCAAAGACTTTAAACATGTTCTAATTGTATGTTTATTCCAGTACGATGTCAAAACCATTAAGCGTGGAGGAGTGTTGTATATCTAAACCGCTAGGCGGCGCTACCGTACTATAACGCTATCGTTCTTGTATCAACCACCAGATGTCTTTACTTGTATTAAACGGCTTGAACACAACAAGAGTCATATAGTACATCGCTCAGGTTCGTGAGGCAGTAATAATCTATATATACGTTATCGTGTGTAACTTAAAAACATTTGTCCAAGTGACAAATCATCAAAAGAAAAATACATGGTCTGTAGACACAACAATAACACAAATATACAGTCCCCTTCCAAAAGTCAGGTTCAGGACTCCCTGAGTACACATGATACCTTTCTAGCCTTAATAAGTCGATAAGAGATTTTTTAGTTTCTGCTTAAACAACTTCCCAATATCATCTCGTCCTTCTATGCGACGAATATCAGGGCTAAGTCTATTCCACAAGTTTGCTGAGTTACATTGAACAGAGCGCTGATATTTGGCGCAGTTTATTGGATTGCTTACTGTTAATAAGACTGGACCTGTGAAGAGGCGTGTTTGCCTGTTCTGAGTCTCCAGGTATTTTCCCCTTTTTGATCTTAGGTAGGCAATCTTTAGTAGTTGTGTATCACGTCTATCTGACAGATAATTTACATTAAAGTTCTTGTGTAAAAAGTTTGTGCCACTCTAACCTCAAGGTGATATATGTAGAACGTGTGAGCACGCTCTAATAAACAGCAGTCTAGCTTTCAACCTGCAACCGAGCGGTTGTCTTCCATATTCGGGACCATCCATAAGGTACCTACGCGCTGAGGGGGGGGGGGGGGGGGGGAGGGCGGGTAACATATTTCAGAAATTTTACGTATGGTCCCTCTTTGTTCTATTGCGTACAAGATTGGGAGGGGGGGGGGTTCCAAATTTCAGAAATTCTGCGTACGTACTTCCTCTCCTGTAAACTACTGAGGAGAGGAATACAGAAGACAACCGCTCAGCTGGTGCTTGTAGAATTGACACGATAGGTCGTGACATCCACCCAGCAAAGGGTGGGAGCGAAACTAGTACGAACTGGGAGGTGTTTTTAGAACTAGGAATGATAATGTCAGTAACACTACGAATATGACCAACCACAACGATACCATCTAGGATATTCATGCTAGTCCGTATTTTAAACGTGGTCACCAGAAATCCAAATCATCTTTCAAAGATTTCATATATTTATTTCTCCTTTTCTACGGGACGAAATTTTGTTATGTATGATACATTTTACATAGCAACGGAAGAACAAAAGGTAAAAGTTATCGTTTTATCAACAACTCATATTTATGATTCTTCAGTTATCGTCTTGTAAACTGTCCTCCGTGAAGAGTGATCACTTTGAGTAACGAGAATGCAATAAAGACCATGATAAGATCAAATTTTCTATCATTCTTCCTTTTAAAACACCTCCCAGATATCACAGGTGGCGCAAACATATGAAAATCGTCGAGGATTTATCCTTCCTTCATTATTAAACAGCCTTGATCTGTTTTACATAACCGATTTGGCGTGGTGATTTATATGAATTCCCCACCTCAGAAAACATATGTTTAGCATTTTAAATCAAGTTTCCATCTTTATTTAAACACAAATTATGGTATTGCATAGCAATCGAGCAGCCATATTGAATTTACGCTAATTTACTCTAAAGATATAATTTTACTTGTGATTTGTATGGATTCCCCACCTCAGAAAACATATGTTTAGCATTTTAAATTGCGTTTCTACCTCAATTCAAACCAGAATTATGGGCTTTCATATATCTAGGGTGGCTATAATAGATTTATACTAATTTGACCTACTTCCACCACTTGGATTAATTTCGATTTTCATTCTGACAATATGTGAGGCATTCTGAGGTGAATGCCACTGGAATTGAATCTATCACTTTTTGTGGCCGGTCAAACCTTATTTTGACTGGACTAAAACGGTCTCAAAGCAGTTGCATATGAAAAATAGTCCCTTTGTGCTAAAGAGCGATGAAATAGTCCCTATTGCTATAACCTCTGATATGTCAATTCCTGGGTCTTTAGAGAAGATGGATAATAGATACAACAAACATCGGTCTTATAGGCAGGCGGCTCTGTAAGCCAGTCGGTTGATGTCGTAATACAGGAGTATCAGTGAGTGAACACTTCTGGTGGAAGGTACACAGTATCTAGTCACACCCACGCAGTGAACGCTCCGCACTAAACTTGGATTAATTACGAGAAAAACATATCTATGATAATGACAAAGTAATCAGAGTGGCAAATAACAGTCTCTAGACGAAGGTGAACTAACTTGAGGACAAAATTCCGTGTGGATCGTGAAATGATATCCAAGTTAGTAGCAACCAGACTGTGGAGTACTGTAAGCCCGACTTGTAAGTCCGACTGGGGGATGGATGGCATCGCTATTTAAACGGCCTGCTCAGAATCGGGAACAGTCGGTGAAGTGCGTACACCGAAATCTTAAGGTCGGTGAGAGTCGGTCATATCTGACATGGTAGTTATGCCTGATGCGTCGGGAAAAGCAATAAAATTGGGTAGGTGAAGTGCGTTCATCGACCCGATTGATGCAGATTGTCACAGACCCGACGGATCCGTCGGGCAAAGGTAAAATCGGGCACAGCGGTCGGGTCGGTGTCTTATAGGCTTAAGGACGGTATTAGCTGAACGATTACGATTTCGACTAACCTTAGGCGATAGTAACCACGACCGGAACGTCAGTACGTTTCTGAAATGTTTTTTCTTTTTTAATTTTTTATTTCAATCTTTATACTACATGAGCATCAGTCAGTATAGACTGGTTTTAGTGTCCATGCAGTGGACAACATACTACAGTTGTTACAAAATACATTCTGAATCAACTTCCCAGTTGTCCATGGTAATTACCAATGGTATCCAATACGCTGACTTACAGTACAAAATATTAGCTTTTTCACACTATAATAAGTGTAAGCTTGTTTCTCGATATACAAAATTGTTACCAAGTGTCCCAATAACACCAGTATACAGCACCTCTGTAAATCTTGAGTGGCTGGAAGCCGGTTGATTAGTTGAGGTTCATTGTGTTCCTCAGAATTCCAGGATATCTTTTACAGGTTGTATTATTGATTTGTTGTTAATGTAAGACGTCTTGTTATGAAGGATTGAACCCACCCAGCAACGGACCTATTTTCCTGACCCTTTTGAAGACCTCCGTGAAGACGGATCATATCAGGAAATGAGAATACAAAAAAGACCACGATTGGATCGGTTATTTTATCGTCTATAGTTTTAAATAAACCACCCTGGACTAAACACACCGGGATTAGCAAGCAATAGTAAACCATCGAGTCCAAAAAATATTCAAAGGAACCTTCAATCCTTGATAATGCCGATTCTGACGAAAGTCTAATCATAGAGTTAGAGGAAAACTCATAAAAAAGAGAGTGGCTACAATTAGACACAGCAAAAATAGCGTATAATGCATTACTATACCCATGCCGTATATACTGTAAATACGCACCGTTTCGCCATATGATGTAAAAATACCGTACGGAACACTGTTCTGTATGGGAAAATATGGAACACCTTGCCATACACCTTGACTAGAATATTAGTTGTTAGGCCAAAATGAATTAATGATATTTTCCTAATTTCGGGCATATAGTAGATATAGAACAACCTACCATGCTTGTACAAGCCAAAAAATTTAGAAATTACCAATTTGTACGGAACTTGGCGAAAACGCCTCGTTCCATACAAATGGTAGCCTAAATCACATTTTGCAGCTTGTACAGCATGGTCAGGACGTTCTATATAATTAATCCAAAGCATCCCTGATGGACGAGTAAAAGGGCATATATGCATAATGACACAGGCATCCCAAATACAATATGTGGAAAGGTTAGTTTTGGGAGAGTTAGAAATGGGGCATTCCTCTTTAAAAAATATTCAAAATAAAATCGGAGATATTTAAATTAAATCTGTGTATGAACAGAAAACATATGATTCGGGAAGACAGTATAAGAGTGTTACAGGAGTGTGAGAAAAGGTATATAACTTCCAACCTGGGGGGGGGGGGGGTGAAGCTTGTTTAAACGAAGCTATTTGGCAAAACATGTTTCAGATAAAAGATTTATGCAAGAAGGGTGGACTAAAGTCACATGTAGAAATTAATGCTAGGTGCGGCACACATATCTCCTTCCGGGTACTGTTCAGTAGAAGAACATTTGTCAATTATGTACTTTGATGACTAGGTAGTGGTCATAAATAATGCTAGAATGAATTTCTGAAATTTTGCGTGTGCTCTTTTTTTTGTACTATTGAGTACAAGATTGAGAGGCGGCAATGGGTGGGATAAAAATTTAACATACATGCTTCATGGGGAAATCAGTGAAATTCAAACTTGTAAAATGCCATTTCCTTTGCTTAATGGGAAAAACCTATGAAAACCTCCTCTACCGTAGGGCCTACTCTACAGAATCCTGTACGGGTAAGGGGGTATTTAAAATATCTAAAATATATTCACACATTACAGGAAAATTTATATTATGTAGAAAAATGAATATATCGAAATCAGGATATTGTTTTATAAGAAGACATTGTTCAAGTGTCGTTATAAAGTAACTATAAAAGGAAATAGAAAGCCTAAAGTCTAGCATGAAGCATGTCGCAGCGGGCTCATTCATGGTTTAGCGTGAAGCGTGTCGTACCGGTCCTCAATGTGGTCTCCTAGCAGATCTCCATAGCGTCACACTGCCGCAGAGATAGAACCAGCAATTCATGATCTCTGCTTGAAGAGTGTGACTAGCAGACCGGACTGTGACCCGACCTACTTTACTTCGCCGCACACCCACAACTTGTCGCACAGTTCAGTCTTCATTTCACGCAGCGATGGCGACTAACTTAGCGGGCAAGGTGGCCCTCATCACTGGGGGAGCTCAGGGACTGGGACGTGCTTTCGCCGAGCACCTTCTAGCAAGAGGAGCGAAGGTAAGGACACAGTGTTTACAGCCTACGCTTACGGCTACCTTCTCTCATGGCAGGGGACCCGGTCACAGGGAATGTGCAGTGCTCTAGTAAGCCGGTAGATGGCAGGAGGTGTAAGTGTAGGCTGGTCCCCGTTACAATGCCCAGCTGTCGCTCGATGCCACGGAGCTAAAGCCTGAGCTAAATCCCCAACCAACTTGAACCATTGGCTAGACTGGCCTCAGTCCATGTATCCTGATTGCTAAGTTAAATATTGGCTCTACAACACTTTAAGCTCACCATATTCGATTAACGGGATAATCCCATGAGTTTTAATTTCCAGGCCAAATTGTCCAATATGCCTTTAATAATATCCATAAAGACTGGAGCAAGTACTGAGTGCCACAATCAAATGACCTCTGTTGTCTTTGGCTTATAAAGCCAACTTTTTTTTTTAGGTCAGGTTATATTCTGATATCAATCATTATACATCATAAACCTTGCTTAGGACACCCCAAACACTTTATGTGGACCTTCCCTTGCTGGTGACTGACCAGCCTTTCCATGTTGTAACTAGGTAATTAACCCTCCATTGTTGTCAAGGTCATCAGCCATCCATTCTTGTCATGAGGTGACCAACATTCTCTTGTTTTCATTAGGTAACCAATCTTTCCTTGCTGTCACTAGGGCATCGACCTTCACTTGATGTCATCTGGGACCTGTTTCACTAGTTTCGTGACATGTCTAGATGGCGTCTGTGACACCATACGGACAGATCACAATACTGCAATCGATGACTCGCGGAATTTCACTCACTTCCCGTAGGAATTAAGCAATGACAGTTTAACACAGGCAGGGGATACATATAACCTATAATCTTTCCAAATATGAAGATGATTGGCCTTTCTGATCCGCTGATATTTGCTAGACTTTTCCCGCTGTTGCTTGCACTGTTGGTACCGCTGTTGATGTCTGCCTAGGCCTAATGTCACGAAACTACTGAAACAGGTCCCAGGTGACTGACTTCTCATGTAATCACTAGGTGACCAACCGTCCTCTATCCCCAGTTGACCAACCTTCACTTCTTGTCATTAGGTGACCAAAATTCTGTTGTCACTATGTGACCAGCCTATCCTTGTTGTCAGTAGGTGACGAACCTTCCCTTGTTGACACTAGGTGACTTTGTTATATATGCAAAGAAATGTCTACTTAAACTAATTAGGTATTCAACAGAAGTCAATCTATAAGATTTTACCAGGAAAAACTATTTGAATCCAGATCTCGCCATAGCCCCTTATATGCCTTCCTGGTGTCCAGTGTTCCGTTGTTGCTACTAGGTGACCCATCTTTGCTTGTTGTCACAAAGTGATGGACCTTCCCGGGTTTTCATTAGGGGACTCAACGCCTTGTTGTCATTAGGTGACTGACCTTCCCTTATTGTAATGAGATGTTTAGTCTTCACTTTTGATCACTAGGTGGCTGGCCTTTGCTTGTTGTCACTAGGTGGCCAACCTTCCCATGTTGTCATAAGGTGAATGACCTTCCTTTATTGTAACTAGGTGACCAGCCTTCACTTCACAACACTGAGTGCTTAGTCTTATCTTGTTGTCATTAGGTGCCCAACCTTCCATTGTTGTCACTAGGTTACCAACCTTCCCTTGTTGTCACTAGGTTACCAACCTTCCCTTGTTTTCACTAGGTTACCAACCTTCCATTGTTGTCACTAGGTTACCAACCTTCCCTTGTTGTCACTAGGTTACCAACCTTCCCTTGTTTTCACTAGGTTACCAACCTTCCCTTGTTTTCACTAGGTGAGCCTGGTGGACTTCAACCGTCGAGTCGGGCAGACTACAGAGAGCGAGTTGAGAGAGCGACATGGCCCTCAGAGCGCGCTGTTTGTCCCCTGTGATGTCACGGATAAGGCACAGCTAAAAGGTACGTCAGGTTTACTGTTTATCATCCACCTAGTACAAAGCCTATGTAGGAAGCCTATAGGGAGTGTGTAAAGTGTATCACACATTATGGGACCTTTTCCGTTTGGAGGGGAAAAATCGGTGCAAAACTCCCCGTATACAATGTATTTTGGGGACAATATCTCAAGGCTTTCCTTGAGATATTGTACCACGCACTTTTCAGCCCCTTTTCCCCACCGCTGAGAGGGGGTTGTCGCCAACTTTTCCTTGAGATTGTCCTTAAGATTTCCAGATGAAGCATGTTTCATTTTTTCCCCTCGCGATAACTCCCTTTTGGATGCGACCATTGGGAGGGTGCCAATCCACCTCAGTCCCTCCCTACCCTGTAACTACTTTTTCGGATTTTTTTTTTTTTTTTTTTTTTTAATGAGCTTAGCTCTCTTTATTAAGGCATATAGAAAATTACATATCTTCTTTCAGTATCATGAGTCAGTTATTCATCTCAGTTGTAACCCAAAACATCATTATCAATAATGTTCTTATAAAGTACTTAAACTAGCTTCAGCTTGGCTAACAATTCTTGTAATCAGGGGAATATCTTCATTACACATCTCATCTTATATATCCTTGTTCATTTCAGCTATTAACTTCCAATGTACCCTGTTTACAATGAAAAACAAATATGATTGTGTATTCTTAGTTGTGATCTGTATAGTATAAGTATATGTCTCCATATATTTGTTTTGTTGAGTTGGCCCACTAATCTCAGTTAGCTGGCCCAACTCCGCCAGTGTCATTGACACTTGACGTGCAGCTTTAACCCTTTACCGGCGGGGGTCTGTGGCAGGGCCCTGTGGGTTGGGACGGTTACCATTCACCACTTGCACATAAGCGTGGCGCTGCGATCGGGTTGCGCTGGTTGCATGTAACTAGGCCCTGCTTGCAGAGAACCAGCAACATGCTTGCATATGAAAACGAGGCGAGCCCTCACCTGTATCCGCAGCATGGCTTCAGTCCCATAAGCACAGAGTAACAGTAGAAGTGTAAATCGTTGTTATGTCGTGAATAACAGGCCGATTTTTATAAACAGAATATTTCGTTGTAAAGCTAGGTGGCGGGGCTACTGTCGTCCGATCCCAGATTTTACCGTTTGTTCAAGTGATATGACACTTCATCCTAAATGGTATCCTCTCTTTATACCCATCAATGTTGAAAACTATATTATTAATATGTTCTCAGCTAGTTTCATCTTTATTGATCCACTATTCTTTTTATGAATACAATGATATCGTAAATATTGTAAATAATGCCTCTAAGCATCAATCGCCAAATGCTGGGGAATGCATGAAGGCATCACTCATCTTGAATGGGTCAAGGCGCGAATTTTACACGGGATATTGAGCTTGGCTCTTCCCCGCCTATAGCTTTGTACGCTGAATAAAGGCTTTTATTCAAGCAACAGACTCTGTGAATAGGAACATTTGCTAGCTCTGAACTCTACTGAAAACGAACCGACCCACGGATAGAATATAATCTATGGGATAGCACAATCAAACGACTGGTCATCGTCTATACGATCATATCTTGCTAGAGATAAAGGTGAATTGCCGGCGACCGCTACAGTATCATAGGGTATGATGATAAAGATAAAATAACTCGGCCATAGTGCACCTATAGATCAACATACACAGCAGGAGATTCTTTTGACAGTCATAAAACAATTTCAATCCGACACATTATTCAATCTTTCCAATACACAACTGCTCCTCGTTTAACAAAATCCAAGAAACCTATAGTTGGTGGGCTCGTAACTCGTAACTCGTAAAAAGTGTCTTAATAGGTAGGTATCATCTTTAAACTAATCAACAAAAGAAAAACAGAGGTGCAATCAATTGGAACAAGCTTGCTCCTGCTATTTCTAATCATGACACCTACTATAGGTTCAAATCTTAACAGAATAAAAACTAGCATTGTTAGGGAGTATAAAAAAATATAAATCCTGTTGGAATCACATTGAATTATGAACATGGCATTTAGTGAAGTACTAAAACGATATATAAGTCTTTATTTCATCCAGAATCGATTTATTGAGAGAGTATGGTATAGGGCTTGTTTAATAACCTAGGTGCTGGTGCCACCTGTGGCATGTGTTGGTATTATTTATCTCACCCCTGGTACAAGCTTAGCCATAGAAATACCATTAGAAAAAAATACTCAACGATCACCCCAGTAAAGTAACAATACTGCGCCACGGCCGTGGCGTAGTGAATGTGAGATGACGTCATATGGATTTGCTAAGTATATTGTAATTATTTTAATGTTGTGATGCTATTTAATGGCAGAGAAAGGGGTGAGATAAATCCAGAACCACACTCGAATCGTATAATACACAATACTCCACTTGTTTGGATGGGCCGTAATCGTCACTCGGCTTCGCCTCGGTGACGATTGCGGCCCATCCAAACTCGTGGAGTATTGTGTATTTATACGATTCTCGATGTAGTTCTATATGATCTCCCTTCCTTGTACAAGTATCACGGCCTTTCACGACAAAAGAGGTATCTGCTCCGCTTAATGGGAAAACGGAGATTCTGTTCCCCGAAAAACATTGGGCCTAATTTTTGGGATAGTGCTGATAACATCGTGCCTCCTTACTGTAATATTACTTTATCTCACCCCTGGTAGGTTTTTCCTCATAGAATTAATATTGGGAACTCGTATCCAACGCCCATTGAGTATTTAGAAAGAATACTCAATGGAAGATTATGTCACAAAGGTTAGCCTATTAGTTAATATGAAGGGTGAGATAAATTCAGAAACCTATATTCAAGTTTAGGGTTAGAGCTCGATCCCATCTCGTTTGAATCGCTACGTAATTCATCTGACTTCGCCTTGTGAATTACTACGCTATTCAAACTCGATGGGATACGAACTTTGACCATAAACTTTCATAGGACTCCTTTATAGTACTTAGAGTTGTTGCATGTTGAAACCATTGCAAGGAGTAAACCGGTCTGCTCATCTTTGCAGGGGCATTTGAGGAAACTACAAAGACGTTCGGCGGACTTGATATTGTCGTGAACAATGCTGGTATTGGTGATGAAATCAACTGGGAAAAAACGATCGCAGTCAATCTGGTAAGAACAAGACGATTTACTTCTAGTGATTTAGCAGAGGCATACATTTTGGACGAACATTTTTTTATTAACTATTATTTTTTCCCGGAGGCAGACTATATGTATACATGTATGCATATGTATACATGGAGGGTGGTTGTGGCCCCTAAGATTCGAGGTCAACTCTCGACTGCAGAGCCGTCCCAAGGCGCTAGAAAATAGTATGTAAGGAGGTCAGGGTGAAGGTCGGGGTTTGCTGCGAATGCAGTCATTGGCTACTCGGTCTACTTTATTCCTTATATGGAATTAAGGTAATGGGACAACTCCATGGTGGAGGTATACAATAGGGCATTAGCTAAAAGCCCTAGTAATGAAAAGTGTGTCTCTTGGTGTGGGTGGGTGGGTTCAAAACCGGTGAGGAGCATCCGAGAAGCTGATAGCTTCCTCTATGAATGAGCGGTGGTTCTGTAGTAATTGACTAGGGAGCCGCCAGGTGGTGCCAATGTCTGCCGTAAATTATTGACAATTTTCAATTATCTGCAATGTAACACAGGCGGCCATTTTGGAGGAGAAATTTAATAATTTTTGTCACAGAGACAGAATATATGTATACAAGTATGCCATAGGGAATAAGGCTAAAATACCAAGAATTATAAGGCCGGTGTGGCGCGTTTATAACGTGGGCTCATGCCAGAGGCCTTTTAAAATGTTGCTTGTACATTCAGCATTGTATCTGTTTCAGAATGCTGTGATACACGGCACGAAGCTTGGGCTGGAGATCATGAGGAAGGATGCCGGGGGCCGGGGAGGTCTCATTGTCAATATCGCCTCTCTAGCAGGTCAGTTACAGTTTACCTGTATTTAACACGCGAGTCTTTATTTTTATCTCACCCCAGATATTTTTTCTCCATAGACTTAACATTGGAAACTCGTATCTAACACCCATTAGATATTTAGGAAATATATCCAATGGGGGATAATGTCACAAATGTTAGCCCATTAGTCAATATTAAGGGTGAGATAAATTCAGAAACCCATTTAAGTTTAGGGTCAGAGCTCGATCCCATCTCATTTGTATCACATAGCAATTCACGCGGCTTCGCCTTGTGAATTACTACGTGATTCAAACTCGATGGGATACGAGCTCAGACCCTAAACTTTCATGGGTTTCCTCTATAAGACTGATATAAACACTGAAGGCAGTTTGTTTATACCAGTTATTGTAGAATAGGTATAGTTAGATACGATATCATACAGTATATATGGTCAAAAAGGTTAAATATGCAATATCATACAGTATATTTCTTCTTTTTTTTAAAGCAGTGTTTATTCAATTTCGTTTCCTCACCCGGCGTTTACACTAGACGACTACACTGTAAAAAGTGTGTTTGGTTATACACACCAGACTCTCTAAACACCGTTTAATTCCCGCACGCTTACAATATCTACACACATGTATCTAAACACCACTCGATTTCAAACACTTGTTCTTCTACTTAAACGCTTATTTTTTACACAACTAAACACTTTGCTCCTAAATGTTTAGCCGTTTAGCGTTTACACATTAAGTGTTTAGTTTTACACATATCAGTGTGTATCCCTCCCGGCCTCGTTTTGATGGCAGCACACTCTTTCCCAGCGAGGTGGCCACAACGACTTCCGCATTCCCCAACACAAAATGGCAAGTATCAGAGCTATTATTTATCATTTCACCTGATTATTGCTTCCAAGATGCTAAATTATTGGTGGGAAATATGCAATGAGAAAATATCTGACATACATATATATATACGTATATACTTCACATATACACATACAAGGTAAGAAAGTAGCATATTATGTAGGTCAAGCAAAAGTCGCATTCACATACACGGCCGGACCTACAGCTATCAGCTGGGAATGTTTTGACAGCTAATGACCCCAATCAGCGCATTGTTTCCGCTTTCACACCTATGTGGGGTTACCACATATTCCAGAATCTCAGTATTATTTGCTAAGATTTGCCATGGGTTGAGAGTGAACAAATCTTGTACAATTTATCTAATAATGTATTGTGTTTGCAGGTGCACAAGACTGCCAAACCAGTACATACACCGCAGTGCCACAGAGAGTGAGATTGACTGGAGTCCCGGGCCAGTTGGTCCCTGGACCAACTAGGTGTTAGCCCCGGCAACGAGTATATATACACGTTGTTCCCGGCGAGGGACAGTGGTATGGCCGGGCCTCCAAGACAGGGTCAAGGCGCTAACACTTAGGGTGTATCTATCCACCTTACCTGACTTCCCATCTTCTACCCATCTACCTACCTACTCATCTACCTGCCTACCCATCTACCTACCCACCCATCTACCCGCCTACCCATCTACCTGCCTACCCATCTACCTGCCTACCCATCTACCTGCCTACACATCTGCCTGTCTACCCATCTATCCATCTACCCATTTACCCGTCTACCTATCAAATGGCCTACCCCTCTATCCATCTACCCGACTATCCATCTACCTGCCTGCCCATCTACCAATCTACCTGACTACAAATCCCCCTGCCTACCCATCTACCTGCCTACCCATTAACCTGCCTACCAATTAACCTTCCCACCCATCTACCTGCCCACCCATATACCTGCCTACCCATCAACCTGCCTACCCATCTACCTGCCTACCCATCTACCTGTCTACCAATCTACCTGCCCACCCATCTACCTGCCTACCCATCTACATGCCTACCCATCTGACTGCCTACCAATCTACCTGCCTCCCCATCTACCTGCCCACCCATCTACCTGCCCACCCATCTGCCTGCCTACCCGACTATCCATCTACCTGCCTGCCCATCTACCCGTCTACCTGACTACAAATCCCCCTGCCTACCCATCTACCTGCCTACCCATTAACCTGCCTACCCATTAACCTCCCCACCCATCTACCTGCCCACCCATCTACCTGCCTACCCATCTACCTGCCTACCCATCTACCTGTCTACACACCTACCTGCCTACCTATCTACCTGTCTACCAATCTACCTGCCAACCCATCTACCTGCCTACCCATCTACATGCCTACCCATCTGACTGCCTACCAATCTACCTGCCTACCCATCTACCTGCCCACCCATCTACCTGCCCACCCATCTGCCTGCCTACCCATCTACCATCCTACTCATCAACCTGCCCACCCATCTACCTGCACACCCATCTACCTGCCTACCCATCAACCTGCCTACCCATCTACCTGCCTACCCATCTACCTGCCTACCCATCTACCTGCCTACCCATCTACCTGTCTAAACACCTACCTGCCTACCCATCTACCTGCCTACCCATCTATCTGCCCACCCGTCTACCTACCTAGCTACCCATCTACCTGCCCACCCATCTACCTGCCTACCCATCTACCTGCCTACCCATCTACCTGCATACCCATCTACCTGTCTACCCATCTACCTGCCTACCGATCTACCTGCCTACCCATCTACCTGCCCATCCATCTACCTGCCCACCCATCTGCCTGCCTACCCATCAACCTGCCTACCCATCTACCTGCCTATACACCTACCTGCCTACCCATCTACCTTCCTACACACCTACCTGCCTACCCATCTACCTGCCCACCCACCAATCTACCTGCCTACCCATCTACATGCCTACCTTATCTGCCTGCCTACCCATCTACCTACCTACCCAACTACCTGCCTACCCATCTACCTGTCTACCCATCTACCTGCCTACCCATCTACCTGCCTACCCATCTACCTGCCCACCCATCTACCTGCCCACCCATCTGCCTGCCTACCCATCAACCTGCCTACCCATCTACCTGCCTACACACCTACCTGCCTACCCATCTACCTTCCTACACACCTACCTGCCTACCCATCTACCTGCCCACCCACCCATCTACCTGCCTACCCATCTACATGCCTACCTTATCTGCCTGCCTACCCATCTACCTGCCTACCCATCTGCCTGCCTATCAATCTACCTGTGCACCCATCTACCTGCCTACCCATCTACCAGCCTACCCATCGACCTGCCTACCCATCTACCAGCCTATCCATCTACCTGCCTACCCATCTACCAGCCTACCCATCTACCTGCCTACCCATCTACTTGCCTACCCATCTACCTGCCCACCCATCTACCTACCCACCCATCTACCCGCTTACCCATCTACCGGCCTACCCATCTACCTGCCTACCCATCTACCTGCCTACCCATCTACCTGCCTACCCATCTACCCGCCTACCCATCTACCCGCCTACCTATCTACCTGCCTACCCATCTACCCGCCTACCCATCTACCTGCCTACCCATCTACCCGCCTACCCATCTACCTGCCTACCCATCTACCTGCATACCCATCTACCTGCCTTCCCATCTACCTTCCTACCCATCTACCTGCCTACCTGCCTACCCGTCCACCTGCCTACCCATCTACCCATCTACCTGCCTACCCATCTACCTACCTACCTATTTACCTGCCTACCCATCTACCTGCCTTCCCATCTACTTTCCTACCCATCTACCTGCCTACCCATCTACCTGCCTACCCATCTACCTGCATACCCATCTACCTGTCTACCCATCTACCTGCCTACCCATCTACCTGCCTACCCATCTACCTGCCTACCCATCTACCTGCCCAACCATCTACCTGCCTACCCATCTACCTGCCTACTCATCTACCTGCCTACCAAACTACCTGCTCACCCATCTACCTGCCCAACCATCTAGTGATGTGTTTGTATTTTCATGGTGGCAGTGGACTTATTTTGATAACTTGGAGGGGGGCAGGCTAAATTTATTTTCACTTTTCCAGGTGGAATTCCAAAATATTCATGGGAAACAGATCCTTTCTCTCTTTGATATTTCCTGGGGTGGGGGGGGGGGGGCTTCTTATAAAAAGTTTTTTTTTTAATTTTCATGGGGGGGGGGGGGGGATTTATATTGCTTACTCTGTCGGGGAGGGACTTATTCTAGCTTTTTTCTATGGGGGCCCTTTGTAAAAAGAATCATTGGATTGGTGTAAGCTATTTTTTCAGATATTTCTTGAAGGGGGGGGGGGGGTCTTTTGAAAAAATTGGGGAAGAGCAAGTTTTTTCAGGTGCCTCTTTTGAGGTTGGTTGGTAATTTTTTGTATTTTGATGGGGGCAGTGCACTTATTTTGGTTACTTGCATGGAACAGCGACTCATTTTATTTAAGTTTTTCCAGGGGGGGGGGGCTTTTGTAAACAAAATTCATAGGGGTACTAATTTTGTCTCTTAGATATTAGTAAACTTTCCCATCAACCCACCTATCCATCACTTTACTCAGCCATCAACCTGTCCACTGATGAACCTACTCACATAAAACCTGCCCATCCATTAAGCTGCCCACCTGCCAACAACTCAACTACAAATCAGCCTGCTCAACAATTAATCTGCCTCCATCCAATATCCCACCCATCAACATATGAGTGTCACAAACAATGAGTGTCCTTTGTATTGCCTTGTTTGTGGTTGGTTGTTGTGATCTTGATATATGACAATAAACTCTATGTGTATTCAAAACAAAGTACTTTGTCACAGTTTTCTATACAACTTCAATATAACTAATTATTATTTATAGGCATATAAACACTTTGTATTAAAACACTTCCTAATACTAAACACTTAAAAGTTAAACACTATAGGGTTTCGCATATATACGCCGGGTACACTGTAAAAAGTGTGTTTGGTTATACACGCTAGATTGTGTAAACACTGTTTAATTCTCGCACACTTACAATATTTAAACACATACATCAAAACACCATTAGAATTAAACATTCGTACGGATACTTTAAACACTTATAACTTACACACCTAAACACTTTGTGAATAGGTGTTTAGCCGTTTAGGTTTTACACACTATCTTTGACTAAGTGTTTAGTTTTAAACGTTTATATTCACAACACCAACCGAACCTCGTTTTGGCGGCAGAATACTAATGACCAGCGAGGTGACCACACACACAAGACATCTGAGAGGTGGAGTTAAAAGTAAGTATCAATTTGTTCACATGTATTTATATCACATAATCTTATAGATACTTCAGATAGTTTTATCAATATCGCTCTTGTATCTATACCAGTTTGCTACTCTACAATATCGGTATAATGTACATGTGTAGTGGTGATCTTCTGCAGTCCTTAAGGTGTCTTAAATATTATGTAGGTCAAGCCTAGATGCATGCCCACAGATGTGGGGATCCCAGTCGAGACCTACTAAAAAACTTTCAAAGTTTTTGTAACTACGCCAACGGAAATTTGTTGATTTCCTGTCTCTTTGTTTCATTTTACAGTTCACCAAAGTAGGGTGATGATCGCTTAACAATTCGTTGGAACAATGGCTTCGTTTATATGGTCACAGTTGGTGCAAATGTAATCAATGATGGTCCCCCACTAGGGTCTAACCTGATTTCATTAAGTATACAGAATGCTTCTTAACCCTGCTTAAGGGGTCACCTTGGAGAGGCACCTTATCAGATGTGATGGAACAGTGTGGGGACAATACTCCAGATCATCTTGATTGCTTTTTTTATGGTGTCTGTGTGAGGCATGTAGACTGGCGTCTAGACAATTAGACACCAGGCAATGGCCTGCAGAGGCTCCAGTATACAGTTATCATACGCATTATGTACTACATCGCCTAGCCATCAACAGACTGAAAACCCTGTTCTAGGGGCCATTTTACTATATACTTTCAGATTATAAACAGGCAGTCGATGACTTATCTTATCTATAATCATAAATGACATTGCAGGGGATTCACCCACCGGAGTTATTTATATATCACATATTAGCTGAATAACACAGCTTCACCCCACCCCCCTGCCACAAGCACCACAGCCATAGTGATGTTGGTTTGGGTGGAAACAGGGCATGGATTTGATGTGCTGCACCCAATGACATTTGCTGTAAGACTAATTTAATTCACTAATTGTGACAGCATAATTCCTTCATTGTAATCAACTTTGCCAAATTAGAGTTGCACATGACGTCATATCAATTACTGTGATAAAACGTTGACATTTATGAGGAAAAGACAAAGAGGTGGACTTTCCCTACACTGCATAAACATCATTATTTTACATATGGATGCGCCAGGCATATATAAGTAGTTATTCTTTGTATACAAGGTCGTCCAATTCCCCGTGTGTATACACCTCATATGTAGGCGTATAAAAGCATCCAGTGAAGAGGGAGGTGGTGGGGGGAGAGGATATTTCCTCTCATATACACTGTAAAAAGTGTGTTTGGTTATACACACTAGATTCCCTAAACACCCTTTAATTCCTGCACACTTACAACATTTACATACATGTATCTAAACGCCATTTGATTCTAAACACTTGTTCTGCTACTTAAACGCTTATTTTTTACGCACCTAAACACTTTGCTCCTAAGTGTTTAGCCGTTTAGCATTTACACACTAGGCGTTTAGTTTTACACATATCTGTGTGTATCTCCCCCGGCCTCGTTTTGATGGCAGCACATTCATTCACATGGATGTGGCCACACACTTTTACAAGCAAGTGGAGAGAAGTGGTTGAAAGTAAGCACCAATCTTTTTGTACCACCTGGAATTTTTTCTTATAAAGATTATCTTGTACCTAATTAAATAATACCATTATTATCATAGCATGTTATCATTCAATGTATCCTATACTGCAATATGTAAACCTGGTTTTATTCTATACAAACCTGGAGACATACCAAGCAAGAAATACAGCACAAAATTGCAAGTATGTGAGCTATTATTCAATATTTCACCTGATGATTTGTTCTATTAGAGATGGTAAATTATCGGTGGGAGATGGTTCCTATAAAAATATCTCACATATATACTTGACAAACGCCTGCCTATCCATCTACCTGCCTACCCATCTCCTTGGGGGGGGGCTAATTTTAATACAATTTTTCCATGTTGGGAAATAAAATTCATAGGGGGTACTTTTTTTTCCTTTTTGATATTTCCGGTGGGTGTTGGGTTGAAGAAACGATGTCAGGGGAGGTGGGCCAATGTGTTCCTCTGCCCTTTGTGGAAGTGGGGAGGGGGGGGGGGGGGCTCATTCTCTGAGAGAGGCTAATATAGGTTTTACATGGGGGGATTTATAGAACATAAACATCATGCAGGGATTATTGTTAATTTGTTTTCAGTCTCCATCCAAGTGCCTACCCATCAACATATGAGTGTTACTAGCAATCACTGTCCTTTGTATTGCCATTTGTATTGATTGTATTGTATTAGTTGTTTTGATCTTGATATATGGCAATAAAATCTACATGTATATAAAACAAAGTACTTTTGTCAAAGTTTTCTATACAATATCTATGGTATAACTGTAATTATTATATACAAGAAGATGATAATAAAATCTTCTAGAGAGTTCCTTAGGTTGAACACTTTGTGTGTAAACACTTCTTAATGATAAACACTTCTTAAAGTTAAACGCTTTGTAATAAAACACTCCCTAAAGCTAAACGCTTTGTAATTAAACACTTCTTAAAGCTAAACACTTGTTATATAAACGCTTCCTAATGTTAAACACTATGTATGTAAACACTTCCAAATCCCGAACACTATGAATATAAACACTTCCCAAACTTAAACACTATAAACTAAACGCTTTGCAATTTAAACACTTTTCAAAATTAAACACTTTTTACCTAAACATGTTTAAAGTTAAACGTGTTTACCCCAAAAAAGCGTTTAGAAAAGTGGGACAAGAAAGTGTTTAAATAAGTGTTTAACTTCTAAACACTGGCGTGTGGATAGCAAACATCGTTTTTACAGTGTAGCGGCGGTGATTCTTGACTTTTGCACCACCTGACGACTTTGCACTGTAAAAGGCTTGAAATCGTCCAGTGTACCGTAATCGTCAAGCGTGTTGCGACTACAGATTGTCAGATTACATCATATCATGCGATTCAGCACCACCTGACGACTATAGAAGATGCTATGACGCCAGTGACTATTTCAATCCAGCTTGAATTAGTCATCTAGACAGGTGGCGATTAATCGCCAACGTGCTTTTCTAAAATAAGTCAAATCGTCTAGTGTAAACGCCCAAGGAAACTCTTGGGTTGGTGACTACTACCGCAGACATTACATAATCAAGCACCACCTGACGACTATTGCAATTTGTAAATTTGTTTTGTAGCTATCACTGCTCCCCCGATGTTGGCTACTTATGCGGCCACTAAGTACGGCGTTCTCGGCTTCTCCAGAAGTGCGGCTGTAAGTTTTAAATATTCTTGTTATTTCTGAATTATCATTATACAAACTTTTATTTTGGTATTCCGTTACACATGGTTTTTCTCCTCTCCTCCATTACATGTGAACTTCTTGCTACAGTATTTCTGTGACATTCAGTTCGTAGCACATCGTGATTACGAGTTCCGCCAGGAAATTGTAATATAACGCCACTGTAATTTGGGGAAAACCACTATTTTCTGCTGTCATAGCCTACAGATAATTGTGAGACAGGGATTAAACCCTTTAATGGCAAACAAAAAGAAATACATTTAATAAAATCCATTGGTAACTGGACCCGCCACCTGGCGATTTCTTTAGCGTCGGGGGGCAAGATGGCCGCCTCCATAACTCAATAGTTATATGCCTCATAGTTCTAGTACTCATGTGAAATATAACATTTTAGAATGTGTATATCTTTTTAAGCTATATGTTTTCTGTGACAGGATCGGTTTACCGTTTTACCACCACAGATAGACATAGTTTATCAAAGCTATGCTGAAAGACGGAATTTACATGATAGTGAGATTCTCGTGCAGAAAGAAACTCAGCCTGAGCGATTAAATCGCTCAGCCTGAGCGATTAAATCTTGTTTCAGGGTTTCAGAGTTTCCTATAATTACCCTGGCAGATATGACACAAGCATTGCTTGCTTTGTATGAGTTTGCGAACTCTAAGCGGCTTAACTCGTATGTTTGATGTTTGCTGCAGGAGATGCACCCTGTGGACTCTGTGATAACTTGTTGGCTTACTTTTGATTTTCTATGACCACATAAACGTCTGGCTGCTTTACTCGTGTGTTTGATGTTGTTACAGGAGACGTACCCTGTGGACATTGTAGGGGTCCGCGTGTGCTGTCTGTGCCCCTCATTTACGTCCACAGAGATCATGAAGAACATACGGACAGCTGGTGGGCACGTGAAGGGAGAGGTGCTGCATACGGCTGTCCAGAAGCTCAACGCCGCGGTCGACGCCATGGGACAGATGCAGTGAGTACTCAGTGGGTCTGTCTCCATCTGGCCCTCTGTGACCATCTGTCTATTTGTTTGCGTGTCTCCCTCTGCCTGCCTCTGCTTCTGTCTGTCTCCCATTGATTCTACTTGCCTTCTTCTGCCTCTCCCTCTGGTTCTATCTGTTTCCCTCAGTCTACCTCTGTCTGCCTCACTCTGCCCCATCTTCTTCCCTCTTCTTCCATCTGTGTCTATATATCTCCCTCTGTCTGCCTCCCTCTGCTCCCTCTGTCTGTCTCTGTCTCTGCCTCCCTCTTTCTACTTCCATCTGCCCCCTCTTCCTCCCTCTGCCCCCACCTGTCTCTGTCTGCCTCTGTCTCTTTGGTTTTTTGCGTTTGATATTTGATAGACGTCCGGCCGTAGATATGTGATGATATTCATGTACTTCATTCTGCTAAAGTTTGAAGAAAATGACATTAGTTTTACTATGTGAAATACAACTTTTTAAAACGCCCCTTTTTTCATAATATTATAACATAACATAATAATATCAATCTTTGGATTAGAAACTAGCGCAATGGAGCCCAATCATTAAGTAAGTTAGATGTGTTCTACAACACTTTGAGGTCATCATAATTGCCAAGCAATTGACATGGGTTTCATTTTTCAAGGCAAATTGCGCAATATACCTTCAAGGTGCATAAAGCATGTTTTAGTGGTATAATTCCCTGTTTGCTCTTCAGGCCCTCGGACGTGGCCAACGCCTTCATGCGGCTTGTTGACGACGCGCGTACGCACGGGGCCGTGCTGCTAGTGACACCTGCCGGCCAGGAGTATAAACACCCACGCCACCTGGCGGGTAAACTCTGAAGCTACAAACCCCTCCGAACATCACACTGACAGGTTTTATCAGCTACAGATCGGTGCTCCGATCACAGTGAACCAGTCCATCGTATGAGAATAAGATTAATAGATGTAAGTCTGTGCCCATTTTCGAGCATGGGAAACACACTCAGATAAGTCCAATTGAACAAATTGGACGTCAAACTACTCAAACTAACACACTCAGTAATACGCTGCCTAGTTGAGCATGGTAAACATATTCAGATACGTTGCCTAGTTGAACATGGGAAACGCACACAGATACGCTGCCTAGGTTAGGGAGACGTTATAGAGGCTTTCAGCATGCTGCCCACACTTATCAGCATGCTGCCCACACTATCAATCCACTATCTGCGTGCTCTGTGACATTGCTAAGTTGCAGAGGACCATCATCTTAGTGCCTCCCAGAAGTCTCCAGCTGACCATGGCTAATCACTACAAACCGTACTACCCCATTGACCCGCAGGTGCATGATATAATTGGACCCTACAAAGGCAGTTGTAGAACGGGAAAGTTGCCTCACGTGAACCTCGAGTGCTTATCATGATGTGCATCTATCAATAGATGATGGTTATTAAGTTGGTGGCGTTAGTAGAATTAGACTCTCCAGGATCTAGCCAATTTATGATTGGCTAGCAACTATTTTAGCTTTTGTATTCATGTATGAATCATTGTGTGAAGGCCTATGAAAACCGAATTCTATTACATGTAGTAACATCTGTGATAAATGAAATGAAGAATGAAATATCTGTCATGAGAACCATGAAGTATGAATATCACTCCTCATATGTAGGCATAACTGTTACAAGTAAGTACATTCCGTTTCAGAATCACATGTTTCTGTGCATATGGAATCAACTGTTTGTCAGGGTTCATGTGAGAACAAACTAATATTGACTTAAATCCTGAATAAAGTTTCCACAGTTTTTGAGAAAAAAAAATCCTTCCTGGTGTTTTGATATAAATCCGCAAACTTAAATGCAGCGTGATTTCAATATATTTCCACGTAACCATTTGCAAGAAACTAAATCTTTCCTACTTTGTATAAATTATTCTTTATGTCTGTCCATATTGGAATAAATGTAGGATAATCGAAGATACCTGTAGGTAAGATGTTTTAATATCCCTGCAAATGCCTGCGGGCATCATGCTCCAGTATCCCTGGAAATGCCTAGAGGCATCATGCTGCGGTATACCCGAACATGAACTGTGGAAAGGAATGGGACTAACGAAGGAATAGAATTATGAGATAACTAGACTCTACTGGAAAGGAATAAGCTGATCTGAAAAAATACAGTGAAGAACTGAAGAACCAGATAAGGAAGAGAATGTTTGAAAGGGTGGCAAGTAGTGACAGAAACGAAAGATAGAGTAGTCAGATAGCAGCTTCACTATTATTATATACCGGTATGGGAATGTCTCATTTATATGCACTAGCAGCATAGATTTCGATTCTCCTCGCAGTGGCGTACTTCAATAATACTACCCTCCATACCTGATGACATATCGACACTAGCAACAGAGTGACAGTCGTAGAGTAATGTGTCACTTCGGTGGTCAAAAGACGAAATCTTAAGTACCAAAATGGTGTTTCAATTGAACCCCGGTATATATGATAATCAGGAGGCATGGTGAGTGCACCTGAATTTCAACTGTTCCTCGATATTTTGGGCGGAAATACCTCTCAGATTCCATTCCCGTGTACTATTAAACCATGTCTGTTATGATATACATAAACACGATAAAAAGGGTAGCAAGAAGAAAATATAATGACCACATTATATGAATGATATGGAAAAAGTTGTACAGTTGGTATGTATAACATCGAAGAGAAACAAATCGATGGAACATCTGTACTTTAGTGAACGAAACAGAATTATTCGCTTAAATAAAAAAGGCATACTGTATATGGCTTTCGCTGTTTGTACCGCCATCAATATGACTCTATATATGGGTTGGTGCGAGGTCGAGGAAAACTCAACTGAGATATAAATCAAAAGTAAAACCACCACCAGTTGAACCAAATACTTTATTAGGATACATCACTTTGTGTGATTAAACAATGACAATGACAGTTTTATACTCCAACAGGTATAGTTAAGGCTGAGAAAAACCTAAACATAAGCTGTTTTCACGTTATATGCCGTAGACATCTTATTTTACTTGAACATGGGCTGTAAAATGAATATTGATAGAAGCGTTCAACCTTTGCTAATTTATTATCTTTACTATCAATTTACGGTAGAAATGGACCTATTGATATAACCAAATTCACAATGGCTAAATGATTGCATCTTAAATTTAACTCTTAGGATATAGTCTGCTGTAGACCTAGCATACATGCCACCAACGTAGGAAATAGCGAAGTGTTGTATGCAATACACATACGACCATGGACTCTTTAATTCCTCAACATGTTTATATGCTTTTATGTAATTTGACACTGGTGATTATGTACAGATTAGGTGCAGTTTAGTATCCTCTATATTCATATATCATTTTCAACAAAGCCAACAGGCTTCCAAGATATGTACACACTTGCACATTACATATTAAGGAAACAACAACATTTGATACATATATACAAATGGAGAGGGTGTATGGACGATTTACACTCATATTTGTGCCAAGAAAAACAACAATGGTGCCACCTATACAATACTGTCAGAGTATGTGGGTGAAGTATGTACAACAATAGCAATCCCCCTTTTCAATGTCTGTTCATAGCCTCAGTACACCGTGGTATCTATATAGTCATTGTTTCACAACAGGCATTGTATAACAAAATTGCTTCTCTATTGCTTACATGTTAAATCTGCTTTCAACATAATGTATTTATTGCAAAAGGTGTCGCTCAATAAATTCCTATCCCACTACATTTACTAGACTCGATATGTGTTTATTTTCATAGCATTATACATCCCTTAGCAATGAAGCGAGGCCGACTGTTGGCAGTATATCCCTTTGTATGTACCAACACGTATAAGGTCATATTGCCACTAATTAATAACATAAAGTTACCAAAGTCTCCAGATTAAACAACAGATACGTGCAGATATAAGCTCTCCAGGTGGACTACAATAAATAGGTGTCCCTTACCCCAAGCAAATACCATAGAAATTGAAGGTACAACTAGAGGGGATAGGTCCTAGGGAATGTTCATTACAACTCCATCTGTTCAAGCATATAATCGACATGGGGATAAGGTCCTTTGGGTGCTCTCTTTTTTCCACCACACAATATCCTGAAGAGTCACAAATATAACAGGGGTGACGATAACAACGAATTTTGATACCCTGAAAAAGTGGTAATTTGAAGCCTTTTCCAGCATCACCCAATACCCCTGACAAAGGTTGACACTGCCTGATGTAACTCTACTCCCACCACTGGCATATGATACCCAGAAAATACAATGTCCTCTGATACAATTATTATACCAAAGGGACCGATAGCATTATCTTGCACTAAATTATAGACCCTTGTACTTTTTCAAGTTTAATGGAAATTAAAGAATTATCCCTGTATCTATGCCTAGGGACATCATACTGTAGTGTCTACAGGAATGCCTACGGGCATCATGCTGCAGTACACACAGGCATAACTGGAGGCATTATGCTGCAGTGGCCACAAGAATGCATGGCATCATGCTGTGGTAGCCACATGGATACCTGGAGGCATCCTTCTGCAGCAGCCTGGAGCCCGTTGAATAATCTAGGATCTTACATAAAGACCCCTTTCTAAACCTTGTACAATGGTTTTTGTTTTATGATACTTATGACAGTATCAGCCGTCCATAAGTGATGAATACAGTTGACCAAAATCGTCCCTGGCTGTCTATGGCATACAGAAAAGAGTCTGCATACATGTAGGGCCCTAGATTATTTAACGGGCCACAAGTACCCACATGAATACCTAGAGGCAACATGCTGCAGTACACGCTGGAATACCAAAAAGTATCATGCTGCAGTTACCATATGAATAGCTTGAGACATCATTCTGCAGTACCCAAGGCAATATCTGAAGGCAACATGCTGCAGGATAATCATTCTTGAGACATCATTCTACAGAACCCTCAGGAATACCTGGAGGCGTCAGGCGGAGATAGGTTTAGCCGAATTTGTATGACAATGGAACATCGGCAAAATACCCTTAAACGGTCCTCACTAGATCTGGAAAAATATGATCTCCTTCACACTAATTAAAATGCTGAAACCAATGACAATAATTCATGATCAGGGTTTGTTCAGGTAAACCTAGTCAATGTCTTTCAGAAGCTCGCAACACTACAAGCCGAGGTAGACAATAAAGAATTTATTTCTGTCCATTGCGAGTATAGGTTATATATACGCATTTAGTATTCCATACTGCCAGACTGAGGTAAGGGATGCCCGGGTCCGATCACATCGTAAAATATATTTGTCTGATCGCGCCCAATCGGATGTAGTCTCAACTAATCTCAAGTATCTACATATATTCCGCAGGACGCTGAATGGTTTAAGATATTGAATGTATCGTTTATACACTGAAATCATCTCCAAGGATGGAGGATAATAACTCTGCATACTTCAATCTATGTATTTATCCATGGCTAGGGGAGAAGATGCTCTTACCTGGACAATTCAACATAAATAACCAGTTGAACATTCGGTATTTCGGTCTGAATGTGATGCTTTCAACTTTGGAGAAGATTATTGTTTATAATGACACAAATGACCTTGGGCTGGAAAGACGCACTCGACCCAGAATCGGTACAGATCAGACTTAACGAGACACGACTGAGCTAGTTACGACCATCTCGAGCCCAGAATGCCAGTTAGCAGCAAAACACCAGGAACTGGAGACCATTAGAGCAACTAAGAACGAGGTGACCCCAGCTTGGAGCTGGTCAGGCATTAAGGGAGGGCCATCAGAGCCGTTATTGGAACACCTGCCAGATGGGGCACCCGACTGGTGCCCTCCAACCTGCTCTCACCGTAATTTTAAAATTACTTTCTTTTCTTTTGATTTTTTTTTATGCTTTAGCAATGCATAATAAAAGAGATATGTTCACTGTGGCATTATTTCGTATTTGTTTACACTTAATACTTATTTTCCTTTAATAGGAGTTCGGCAAGAGGCAGTTAGAGGATTGTACTAAGTCATATTATCTTCTATACGGAAACTGGCTTACTATCTTCTGACGTAGAAAATTATGTGGTAAAATTATCTATCAAATGTATCCTGATGTCGAATTATTTTGATGTATGAAGATAGACATCGCTATTGCCTGCTTCTAGATAAAAACGGCCGTATGCTACGATGAGTTGCGTAGTAATATCCGAGCGCATGCGAGGAGATCGCCTTAAGTCAACTCTGAGGATCATCTGAAGCAGTCTATTTCGTAAAGAGTTCATAGAGATTTACTAAAGACTCTTAGCGGATAAAAGATAATACTGCCACAGACATATAAAGATACCATCCCCATTCTTGATCTTTGATAACAGTGCAGTATGGGTTTGGGTTCATCAGGTTCAAGGAAAACACTTCAGGCGGTACCATCATGATGGATGCCACCCCACAAGTCATTTAGGCCTAATTCCAACTGAGATATTTTGGAGCACCAGGCGTTATCTCTGGGGTAGAAATATCTCCAAGTTGGAACCGGGTTTCAGCGATGTTTCAACTTAATCATTGCACTACTTCCGGTAAGTGGCATCAAGGGTCATAAAGATGATGTTCATCCTCTACAGTAGATTTAATACAAGGTATGTGAAAAGTGCTACAAACACTGATAAATTACATGTTCCATCTCCAAGTGACTGTGTCCCGAATTGAACATCACATACCAGAAACAATTAAAATAGCATGATTTGGTGTAGAGGAAACTGAATCAATGATTTGACGAAATACTTGCCTACTCGAAAAAAATTTATTCGTCCTTTGCAGTGTATAATGTGACTTGAACTATGTTTATGATCAAGTTCCACATAATTACTTTCTTTCCTAAGGGGATGCTTGAACATTGTACTTATCTATATCCATATATGTTTTTTTTCCTGTATTTATTAAGTAGTTAATAATTATTCTGCATATTCTGCATCGTTAGAGTATTCGCCGAGGTGCACAGTTTGGACCATTACAAAGAGTTCAGCTTACCAGGTATGAAGCAAATCATGGTTCCTACATGGCTGATAATGTTCCCTGGGGGCCGCCATTTTGTCCTCCAGCTAGGTGTTCTTAGCTGCTGGAGATGAAAACCGTGGATGTTCTTCACTATTGGAGATGCTAAAGTAAGTGAGTGATAATAGGGAAGTGTCACAACTCTGGCTTTGCTCACTTAGATGTAAAGAGCCATTCATGTAAAAAAATCATATCCTGGGTTTCATCTTTCAGTCATCCCTCTCTGGAACGGGTGTAGAGAGACAATGGAACAAAGGTAAAACTTTGAAAGCTAGTTCTATTTCGTAAGAACAAAGAGTTTAAACACGTTCTGTCCCCCGAATTGTTGGGCCATACCATCGGCCACCTGGTGACTGCTTCATGAACTAACAATGGCTATGTACCCTATAGTTCTCAATAGAGGAAACCCATGAAAGTTTAAGGTCAGAGCTCACATCCCATTGAGTTTAAATCGCGTAGTTATTCACAAGGTGAATTATGCAGCGATTCAAACGAGATTGGAACGAGCTCTGACTCTAAACCTGAATAGGTTTCTGAATTTATCTCATCCTTCACATTGACTAATGGGCTAACATTTGTGAGACATAATCCCCTATTGGATATCTTCCCTAAATATCTCATGGGCGTTGGATACGACTTCCCAATGCCAAGTCTATGGAGAAAAAAAGACAGGGGTGAGATAAAACAATGAAGCTCACTTTGGGTCCAAACTAGACAGTGTACGTACCCTGTCCCAAGCACCAACAGTGCAGGTGCTTGTTCAATGCAATGTACATAAAAGGGTCATTTCTTTAGTTTATCAAGCACTGTACACATGTAATATAATTTGACATTTGTTAAATATACACCCATTATTCGTAGCACGAATTAAAGGTCATTCAACCTTACTTTAGAAATGTGTCTTTTGTGGTAGTTTTCCAGTGGAGCTTCCTTCCTTCGTAGGTCTAGCAATCCATATGGAACTCTTTCCCCACTGGTACCAAAAAATGAACATTACCATGCCTTACTACAGGTACCAGCTTTATACGCCACACGTTTTTACAGCTGTCAACCAATCAATGGAGATAAGGTGTGGATACTTTACGTAGAGCCAAACTTGCCCCATGATCTTTACACAGGAAATTCATATGAGTTCGTGTTCAGATAGTAATTTTCATCCAAGATTTCACATAAATACAGCTGTACAAGTTGATATTGAGGTTTCTGTCCGGTCAATTCTAGCCTACATTCTCTAGCGAACACTTAAACCTACCTATACAGTTTCTACCATAAATGACAATAAACAGTAAACTAACGTAGTTTGAAGACTGTCGTACAATTTTACCCTTTTCATATGGCACAGTACTTCCGGCTGAGTGACGTATCGGCGTCACATCTAAACGTGACGTCACTGATTTTAATGGCGTCCTTGGCGAAGAGAATGTAGCGTCCGGCGGCCATTGTGGGTTTCTCGCTGACGAGAATCTCGCGAGAGTTGTCCTCCTTGTCGCCCTGCTGGCGGGTGAGTTCCTTCAGCTTGTTGACGTTCTCGATGAGTAGACTGGTGGAGGCCATGACGTACGCGTCCAGACACGACTCGGAGTCGCAGACGCTCGTCGTATTCACACACACCTCACGACAATCCACATCCCGCAGTGACGTCTGCGCTATCGTCAGATTAAACGTCATTATCAACTCTCGCGAGACGAGACCGCTGCCAGCGCGAGATTTGGACGAGGATGACGTCGAGGAGGGTAACGATGACGTCATGTCCTGGACCAGCCAATCGCTGCAGCGGGATTCGACTTGGGTCACGTGACAGCCGTCGTGGCCCGGGACGCTCTGCATGCAGATATCGTGCACGGCGAGAATGTGCGAGAACTCGGCTCTGAGCAGCGAGCGTTCCTGTGGACGTAGAGCGGCGCAGTTCTTGACGGAGTAAGGAGACTCGGCCTGTAGTGAAATCTGCGGCGTCATCACCTCTGTAAAAAAGAAAACAAACACACATTAGTAAAGCTTATCATCCCAGCCCTCATATTATTTTCCCATAGATTTGGACAATGGATGCTCGTATGCAACGAAGTCTAATTGAACAAACTGGACGTTTAAACTACCCAAACAAACAAACAAACAAACAAACAAACAATATCTTACTCAACGACCATCAGTCAGTGATAGGTACTGAAAAAATCTTAACATCACTCGATTCCTAGCCACTAAAGATACGCCACTCGATGCATCATCAGCGCTAAATGTTTTTATTTTTTTTTTTATTCCAATCTTTATACTACAAGGGCATCAGTCAATATTGACTGGTTTTATTGTCCATGCAGTGGACGACATATTGCAGTTATTACAGACTTGATTCTGAATCGATTACCAATGGAACCCAGTATGTTGACATACAGTTCAATATAATAGCTTTTCCACACTATATTAAGTGTGAGCTTGTTTCCTGATATACAATTTTATAACATAATACCCCTTGGGGATAGCACCAGTATACAACATCTCTGTGAATCTTGAGTGGCTGGAATACTATAGCATAATTGAAGTACAATCAGTTACACTTCCTGGGCTGTCTTGGCAGTTATTTACATTGAGGAGATCAGTTTGCAGTATACAAAATATATATGATCACAGCATATCAACTAGTGCGAGACAGTTGCAGTCCAATTATGTACATTACCAGGTCTAGTATCCAACACCCTGCTCTGAGTTATTGGGCACACAATTTCAATAACATAAACTTTTTTTGCGACCATTTGAAACTCGTGTACGTTTTAATAGTTTTGACTTTATTGGGAATATTGTTCCACAAAACCGCACCCCAATACAGCGCACTTGTCTTATATTTCTCACATTTGGGTCTATCGAATTCTGTAAATCGAATTCCACCTTTAGGACATATCTGATGCCTCTGTCATTTTTACTATAACGATCCTTAACATAAATACCACTGTCTGGCTAACCGTAGCCGGAAATGGTGCAAACCAAATTCGTTCCTCACAAGAGTCGGACTTGATGTCATAGGTAAACTTTGAGATTGATAATGTCTTCTCTAGCAGCCTCACACTTCCGGCTGGTGGAGTAGCCGCTTTTACACGATCGCCGGTAACCAGCTTGATTTTGAAACACGATCCGAGAGGATTCAAAATGGTGGATGCTTGATTGAGGCGCTGCTCCATTCAGGGACTCAAAGGGAGATTTTTATAAAGAAACTGAACCATTACCTGTAACAAATAACAAGTAACTAAAGAAGGACTGTGGATTCCCCAGAATGTTCCTACTGTACGAATGAGGATAACATTGTACCTTTTTTTTCACAGAGTGTAGAGCTGTATGGGAGCTCTGGGAAACTCTGAGGAGGTAGAATTACGAAATACTTGGGGAGGATGTTTTGGTGATTACTTGTAAAGGAATTCTTTTCGGCCAATATGGCTCCAGACAGGCCTCAATGTTACATTGGCGAATTTTATAGTTCTCAGTGCCAAAGCGTAATACAAAGACAGGGGTCTTTTATGCTAATGATCTAGATGTAATCTTGTTTCTTAAAGAATATTAAATGTTAGTTGAGATCACTATTTGCAAGATGCTAAAGGAGGACAAGAAATCCAAGTTCCTGGATAGATTGTTCAAAGAAATATGAAAACTCAAGGGGAACTGTTACTTACGGACAGTGGCGCCTATTCACTGTTTATTTAAGATCATAATATGTCTTTTACTCTTACTCCTTCAATCCGTAATTTTTGATTTTTAGTTTTTTCACCATGTCTTGTTCTCTCACCAGACGATAGCTACAAGGCTCCGTCCGGTTTCTTCATTGCATCCAAAGGAACTGTTTACGGTCGACTATTTTCCTGTCAGCTTCTGATATAACCGTGGAGAGCTTTCCCATTTCTTCTTATCAACTTGAACTTTTGAATTTGCCACATCTGTGAATAATTGACTTGGAGAGGCTGAGTACGTTTTTTCTGCACGAAGGTGGCAATTATTCAGCAAGTTCTTAGTTACGGTTATAACACTAAAACAAAAAAATACAGAGAGCTTTTAAATGATCACAACATTTCAGGTGCCTCATAGGAAGGCAGGGAATGTACATTCTGTGTATGAAATGTGCGTGTGGACGTAAGATTGGAAAGAAACACTGCTCTTTAAGAAAATAAGAAAAAAAAGGGTGGCAACTGCTTGTGATATGAAGTGTGACTTAAGATTGTAATGTAAGTTGTTGAATTCAACTATTTTGTATTTCATGTGACTTCCTTTACAAATGCTGATCCATTGCGAACCAACCTGGGACTTGTTACAGTAGCTTCGTGACATTAGGCCTAGACAGACATCAACAGCGGCACCAACAGTGCAAGCAACAACGGGAAATCTTTTATCGGGTTTCAATACGCATGTCACAGTCACGGCGCAGCCAATTTTCTTCATATTCAAATTGATAATAGGTTATACAAATCCCTTACTCGTGTTAAAGTTTCATTGCTTAATCCGAACGGGAAGTGAGTAAAACTGTCTAATACTTTTAAAACAGGACACACCATGTTTGGGGTCTGTCTTGTCCTAAGTGCCGCAACTTGTGTTGATTTGTCCGTATGGTGTCACAAACACCATCTAGACATGTCACGAAACTACTGAAACAGGTCCCTGGTTCGCAAGGGATCTCAAAATGTCTGTGAGTACAACATTTGTGTGGCACACACAGAATCGTACTATGTGTAACTAGGCTAACCACAGTTTGACTATCTTCATTAAACGATTCCCAGTTACTTATGTTTCTATACATTATCCATGGACAGATCCATATCATGATTTGAAGTGATCTGCTTAAATAGTGCAGTGATTGATATTATAGCCAGTTCTGGACTAAAAGTAAGATATGCGGATGATGCTTTCCTATTCTAGACTTCTCGAGACGAGAGTTCTCAGTAAACGCAATTATCTTTACATTTGATCAGATTAAAGTGTTGCCTTTCATAATTACGTGAATAATTTCTAGAAGGGAAGGCAGGATGAGAAGAGGACGATTTAAAGAGGAGGTTAAAAACGGGGCTGACGTCTGAGACGGCCTATCGTCACTACTTATACACCAACCCCCACATTAGATTAGAATCTCTCTCATGAATATCAACGCAAAATCAGAAAATGCCTTCTGCCACAAGTCTAGAGGACAGTGCCAGTTAACACTGCTCTAGAGTACAGTATCACTTAAAACCGGTCTACAATACAGTACCACCTAATACCGGTTCACAATACAATACCACCTAGCACCAGTCTACAATACATCACCATTTAGCATCAGTCTTTATTACGGTACCACTTAGCACTGGCCTACAATACATTATCTCAACCCTGGTACAAGTTTTTCTAAAGGAATAACACTAGAAAAAAATACCCAATGATCATCCCGGTAAAGTGACAATACTACGCCATGGTCGTGGCGTAGTGAGTGCGAGATAAAGTCATAGACGATTAACCAATCAGCGGCCAGGATTTTAGAGAGAAGACAAAACAAGACAAGAGATTTAAACGTCCCTAACAGTGAAAGGGGTGAGAAAATCCTGAACCGCACTCGAATTGTAACATAAATGGGCCGTAATCGTCACATGGCTTACCTCGATGACGGTTGCAGCCCATTCAAACTCGTGGAGTATATTGTGTATTTATATGATGCTCGATGTTCTATATAAGTACCACTTAACCCGTTCACTATGCTGCCAGACCACAGCATAGCCTCACCTACTGCCAGACCACAGCGTAATGTTACCTATTACCAGACCACATCATAACTTCACCTACTGTCAGACTACAGCATGGCTTCACATACTGCCAGACCACAGCATAACTTTATCTACTGCCAGACCACAGCATAACTTCACCTACTGCCAGACCACAGCATAGCTTTGCCTGCTGCCAGACCACAGCATTACTTCACCTACTGCCAGACCACAGCATACTGCCACCTACTGCCAGACCACAGCATGGCTTCACCTATTGTCAGACCACAGCATAGTTTTGCCTGCTGCCAAACTACAGCATAGCTTTGCCTGCTGCCAGACCACAGCATTACTTCACCTACTGCCAGACCACAGCATGGCTTCACCTACTGCCAGACCACAGCATAGCTTTACCTGCTGCCAGACCACAGTATTCCTTCACCTACTGCCAGACTACAGCATGGCTTCACCTACTGCCAGACTACAGCATGGCTTCACCTACTGCCAGACTACAGCATGGCTTCACCTACTGCCAGACCACAGTGTAATGTTACCTACTACCAGACCACAGCATAACTTCACCTACTGCCAGACTACAGCATAAATTTACCTGCTGCCAGACCAGAGGATAGATCTACCTGCTGCCAGACCACAGCATGGCTTCACCTACTGCCAGACTACAACATAACTTTGCCTGCTGCTAGACCACAGCATGGCTTCACATACTGCCAGACCACAGCATACTACCACCTACTGCCAGACCACAGCATAGCTTCAGCTACTGCCAGACCACAGCATGGCTTCACCTACTGTCAGACCACAGCATACTTCCACCTACTGCCAGACCATAGCATGGCTTCACCTACTGTCAGACCACAGCATAGCGCCTGTAGAGCGTTTGCACCGTTGCGTCAATAACAAGTCATCAGCTGTAATTACAATCTCATTGAGACGAGACGTCTTTCATTAAGGCAAACGGCCTGCTCCCCATTCCACAACGGCGGGCGTGGCGGCGATAGGCGGCATTAGTGGTCTGCACATAAAACGTGATCAGTAGGACACGGAGACGGTGGGGAGGTAGGAGAGTAGAGCTGGTGATTGTAGAAGCATGGACAGTGTATCTCTATTGACTTCTATGTCCAAGGTGGAAGCAAGTAATTAGTGACGTGTACGCAAAATGTGGTGACGTGTACACAAGTAAGTGGTGATATTTACACAAGTGGTGACGTGTACACAGGTATATTTGGATGAACATGTATTTTGAGAGGATACATAGATATGTAAAAGTACAATTAATCCCATGATCATAGCTTTAATACGAAGCCCCTGCACACACCCTGAGTTAAGAGAACTCTTTTAATATCCATGGTATAAAAAGTACCAATTGAGAATATATGGGGAGTAAGTAAACAACATCCCATTATCTAAAAACTGACCGATACCATAACATAGTACACCGATTCAGATCCTTGGTATATGGCTTCAAAACCATTGTTTATGGGAAAATAGTCCCTCTGTGCTAAAGAATAAAAAAAGTTCCTATTGATATAGCCTTTCATGTGGAAATTTCTGTCTTTAATTTATTAAGAAGATGTGTCATAAGTACAACAAACGATGGTTTTGTGGACAGGCGGCTCTGTAAACCAATCGAGGCTGACGTTGCAATACAACCTCTCGTGGTTTACGACCACCTGTCTACAAAACCATCGATTGTTGTCCGTGTTTGCCACGTCAAAAATAAGTACAATTTTCTGTATGATTGCACGAACTTATACCTGTATCATTTTACAATTCGTAATGAATGAATACAAACTAGTACACATCGGATGAATCTTGAAAGATGTCGACATGACTTTCTCCTCAGCTAGAAGTTTCATTTTGTCAAAATTGTAGGCAGTTTATTTCTACTGATAAGGCTCATAATGCAAACTATCAGGGTTTGTGCTCGAACCTTTTGTGGTACGTGCCCCATAGCTCTATACATCAGTGCCATGAAATATGACCGACACACAGCTCCACTCACTAGTGAAATGAAATGTAACATTTACAGTGGTTCAGGTTCAGTCTTTGCTGCTCCATAGTCTGACATCTGATCTGATACTGTATGAGTGATACTTGTTGGATAATGGAAGGGAGGAGACAGACAGGGAAGCAATCAGGCTGCTGACAAGAGGAGTAAACAGATCATTGTACAGCCGGATAAAATAGAACGAAATACGGGACGGGAGATGAAGAGAAAGAAGAAGAGAGCCAGCGAGAGACATAGCAAAAGGAACAGAGAGACAGTGACGGAGAGACACAGGGAGAGAGACAGAAAGACAGCCAGAGAGATTGAGGCAGACAGGCAATGAAGATGGCAGAGAGGCCATGACAGTGAGAGACAATGACAAAGAGAGAGAGAGACAGACAGACAGACAGACAGACAGACAGAAAGACAGGGACAGAGCAACAGAGGCTGAGAAATAGATAGCGAGAGATATGCAATAACAATGACAGAGAAACAATAACAGAGAGAGACAGAGAGAGCGTCAGAGAAACAGTGGCAGAGTGAAAGTGACAGAGACTGAGAGAGTGACAGTGAGAGACAGTGACAGAGAGAGAGACAGAGAAACAGTGACAGAGGGAGTGACAGAGACCGAAACAGTGACAGTGAGAGGCAGTGTCAGAGAGAGACAGTGACAGCGACAGTGTGATAAAGACCGAGGCAGTGACACAGACAGTTAGAAAAAAAGACAGAAAATGAGAGAAAATATAGAATAACAGAAGAGGGAAAGAGAGAGAGAGAGAGTTATGAAGATAACTAAACTTGTAATATCAAATTTTGTGCTTTTTCATACTCCCACCATATGAATATACGTTGCAGGCAATACGTGAAACCAAAACAACAGATATTCGTGTCAGAATAATGCGAAACAATATTAAAAGTATTTAGATACAGAGACAACTATTGGTTGGTACTGATCAATTCATACATCAGACAACAACTACAGAACATGCTCTAGTTGACCAGTGACTTACCCATGCAGGATGAGAGCGGAAGTGAGTTATTGGGCCGAGCCCACGTCCAGCTCGTGTCCTCGTTACACTCGATGTATTCATGCGCGTCGGCGGCACGTGCGAACCCACGTTCACAGACCACCTCACACACCTCGCCGCCCGTCTCCACGTCCGCGCTACAATGTAGTTCCGTGTTGACGGCGGAGGAAGACTTGGGCGACGGACAACGCGTCTTCTCTGTCAACACAAACGGGGACTACTTTATCTAACGCACAGGGAACTGAAAAAAGCTGAATCCCTGGAAACTCCAATGTGCACATATTTAACTTTATTATGATAATAATTAAAGGACAATTCGGTATCTATTACCATGTTAACAGACAACTTGAAATATGGCGGAAAACAACATACATGTATTTTTTCATATGACACCATACGCCTGTAAGCCTGTACTACACGTGTTCAGGCCTCAGGAGCGCGGAAATTAAAGACAATAATACAACGTGAAAAATGCATATATTTCCTCTATACACCACCACATAAACACATGTATACAATGTATATTATATGTTATATACATCTATATTGTGCGGCAGTGTATACGCCCCAACCGCCTGCTACTTGGCCCCGTAAGGAAAGGGATAAGGTTGCAAAATTATGTAGAATGGTCCCAATTTATATAATTGTAGTAAGCCCGTGAGCTCCTACACTTATATAGAAGAAAAGAATTCAAGTATAGGGAATTATGCGACGTTGTAGAGCGGTTTATGAACTTGGCCACATCGCCTTTAGGTGCCGGTTTTTAGAATAAAGAGCGATACTGTATCAACGACTACGTAATAATTTACACGGGTGTTCATGGCAAAGGCATCCTTCTCGTTTTGTTATCTAAAAGTGATCTTATTGCTGAAGTCTGTCCGATTATGAAAGAGGACAACTCTTTGTGCCGGACGATCCTAAATTGGTATGAGTATCCTATCCCCCGATCTTCTGTTTGTCATAAATCTTTGTGTTATGTACTCTGCTTGTAGGAGCACCAGGAAAAAGGTGAAGGTAATCTCTCCTTCTGTAGAAAAACCACCACTAAAGTAATAACATGGTGGTCATAATTCAGCATGAATGGGTAAACTCTGTATCTATAATTTTTCAGATAAATGGAAACCTATTGTGAGAGTAAACCACTGCAAGGTTGTAACAGAATAAATAGATGAGGTTTTGCTGGGTAATCAGATGTAATTGAGCCACGAACATCACTTCTTAAAACGTGGGATTCATCCTAGTAGCTAGAATTAGCAACCAGCTTCAAACCTTGCTGCTTCCTAGATAAGAATGTAAAAATTATTCGTCACACTGACATTACTGACGTGGTTAACAGTCTCCACGCCGAGTTCTCCTCGCCTAATTAGTCCATAGAGTGATCACTCCCCAAGCAGATGTTGCCTAGCTCGCTTTGAAGAATGGCAATCACAGAGAACGCCGAAGCCCTGCAGCCACAATCTTGTGAAGCTAACAAAGAGGCTGCACAAAATTGCCGAGTCTTAGTCATGTTTCTAAGCCTCTTATGGCGTGAGGATGTGTTGTGAGAGTGTGAGAGGCCTCGGGCAATGTGTTGGGAGAGTGTGGAGTGACTTCATGTATCTAATTTATTTCTGGTAAGTTTCCTGTTGTGTCCAGGTGTAAAGCGTAATATCAGTCGATTAAACCCGACGTCCACCTATTACGATAGCAATTTAAAACCTCCTGATGCACTACCATGCATAATGTCAAAAATAAAAGCCAGTCGGGAACATCTTACACAAACATCTAATTAAACTAGGAACATGGGCGCGCATCGTAATCGATTCTAAGGAACATCGGAAAGCCTATCGCAAACGATTTGGAGCTCAGTGGACGCCGGGACTTTGGGGGTCACCTTTCTAGTTTCTGATCTAGAGATTAATATTGCGATAATATTATAAAGGGATATATAGGAACTTTACAAAGCTAGTTTTTATATATTATACCCCATGTAATTTTCCTAAAACCTTCACACGATGAAGTAAATCAATAATACTACACAGTTAAATTTCGAAAACTACAGGTCACCATCCTTATTTTTAAAAGAATTAAAAAACAAACAAACATTTTTTTCAATTAATTTCTCTATAAATCAAGCAAATGAAAATGGGCCTAGTTCACCTATTGGGCTAGGTCAAACTAGACAAACCTAGACAATATAAAGGGGGGCGTCCACCAACCACGACAAGGCTACGACAATGGCTTCCCGACAAGGTCCACGATTGGCCTACGATTGAAGGCCTTGTCGTGGTTGGTGGACCCCAGTTCCTGACAAGAGTCTATGACAAGGCCACAATTGGAAGCGTGTCGGGAGCCTTCCGACAAGGCTACGACAACATCGAGCATGTTCGATTTTTCCCACGACTGGACCCTTGTTATGGAGTGTCATAGGGTGTCGGGAGCATGTCGCAGAGGTCTACGATAGGAAATTTTGGTGGAGCATGCACTTCCCAAACGCCCCGACAACGCTGTCTTAAAGCCCCCCTTCTAACGAGAAGGCTGTGACAAGTACCGATTGGAACTTTTTTGTCAGCGCTTGCCATAGCCTTTTCGTGGTTGGTGGACGCCCGCCTTAAATGCATAAACATGAACATTCAAAAATCATCTGGTGGTGCCATCGTGTATCTTATGATATGCCTTTGAGAGAAGAGGCCTAAATAAACACCATAGGGGCCACATAAAGAGTTGGTCAGTTCAAGTGAGGAGCAGCAGTTGATTTTATATCCTATCTCGGCTTACTTCTCAGAATAACACTGGGCAGAAAAGAAAGAAACCTATAGAAATAAGATTCATATATAATTGGATTTTGGCATTTGCAATAGAAATACATACCCTACCCTATATCTCTGACTAAAGCGTGCCACGTGGAATCAGAAAGACCTAACCTACCTATACACTTGGGTTCCTGACCGCTCCATATTCCGATGGGGCCCGGTCCCTCACACCGGCGTATGCGGTCTCCTCTGATGGTGTGAGAATAATTACACGAGTAGATCGCCACGCCCCCAAACGGCGTCCGTCCGAACTTCGCTCCCGGCAGTCTCAACATCCCTGCTTCCGGTTCCGGCAGTAGAGGGCAGAATATATCTGTGATGGGAACAGGCATAGTGTTAAAAATGAGATTATCCCACAACCATTTTTCTGTAGAAAATATCTGTTGGGAGAACAGGCATAGTGTTAACAATGAGATTATCCCACAACCATTTTTCTACAGAAAATATCTATTGGGGGAACAGGCATTGTGTTTAAAAAGATTATCCCACAGCCAATTTCTGAAAAATATATCTGTGGGGTGAACCGGCATAATGTTAAAAAAGCGATCATCCCCAACCAGTTTCTTCAGAATATATCTGTGTCGGGAAACACAGGGTCAACGTTTTGGTTTGGAGGTGCTCAGGTCGGTGTTGGTATAAGGAGTCTGTCGGCTGCTAATATATGTATAGGGGACTATGGGTGAACCTATTTATCTTGCATCTGTTATATTGTGGGTGGCTACGCCGCTGTGGACATCACATTGGTGTGCTGTCTATACAAGACGTCCAATACATTATTATCATGCAAGGTAAGATATACATCAGACATATCGCCTACACATGGGCGTATATATATGAAAACATCAGTAGACACAGCCTATACGCGCATCTACGCCATATCTACACGGTGTAAATATTAATAAACCCACATTTTCATCCTGCGAGAGCGATCCTCCTATAACCAGTTGTTACAGAATATATCTGTTGGGGAATAGGTATAGTGTAAACAAAAACATATTGCCCTAGAACAAAAAGAAACCCATTATGAGGGCGCAAGTTTTCCGAACAAATGGGCTTAAAATGATTCAGTGATATGAGTCAATACCTATAGGGCACATAGCTATTGTGTTATTGAGATAGCCATCTTGCTCCCCACACAAACAACCAGCAGTTGGCGGGTGCATTTATCAACAGATTTTTTTTTTTAATTCAGCAGGGTTTTAGTCTGGTCTCACGATTATAATAACTAAAAACAGCGTTGTTCCCTGACTACAGCGGCGCCACCTCACAATTTCCTAGTGTATGAGGACGGGAGTAGCAATTACTCTGTGCCCAATATATATATGTTGGAAATACATTACAATTTGCAGGGCGTTTCACACAGTCTATATAGGTCTCTGAATGGAACCGAGTGGTGACCTTCACGCTCATCGTAGTGACTTCGGGAAATTTAATCAGGATAACAGATTTGATTATCCAAATGGAAATCTCTTCCTATTCACACACATCTTCCGATGTATCCTTCTAGGAATTCTAGCCACATTCTATTCACGATGCTCCAAATCAATATGAAGAAAACCCATGCACACAACTTATGTAGATGCCGTGGTTAGGGCAGTAACCTGTGCTAGAAGGATTGAATTCTCATTATATCATTTCGCATTATAGGGCCATCCGTAAAGTAGGTACGCACCAAGGTGGGTGGGGATAGGGGGGTTCAAAATTGTCGGAAATCCTGCGTATGCTCCTTCTTTGTTCTATCGCGTATAAAATTAGGAATGAAGGGGGGGGGGGGAGATTACAATTTTCGTAATTTTTGGGCACATACTTTCTGGCTGGCCCCCTACCGCAATGCCTATACCTAACCATATCTTTGAATATTGACAATAATCAAATCAAAATTGTCCCTTCTGGTATGTTTTGAGACAAAATAGACGGATCAAAAACTAGCAAGGGGACCACCAATTAATGTGTGTTCTTGGAGATCAGCTAAATATAGTCCCTATTCGGACAAATGATGTCTGAAGGCATCAATCGTGCCAGGACGGATGATGCGTTGAAGCATCAGTTCTGTGATATTTACAAAAGTGAATGAGGAATCAACATTAGTGAAATTTTGACAGAGTGCAGATATAAGATATTATTCAATATTTGAAGCCAAAAGAAATACAAATACTAGAAATGTCGTATATATATTGTCATTTAATGAAACGATCCAGTCATGGGTTCTGACTACTCTGGGCCCGTCCCCTGGTGGCATGCACTCACACTATCACCCGTCGTCATGGCAACAGTTCTGCCACAGGTGTCTGTCCTTAGAGGGTTAACTTAAAGGACATTTTCAATTCAGACATCGCTTTTGAGTAACAACACCCAGAACCTGGCTTTGAGTGAAGGTCGTGGATACAAGCTTCACTAGGACACCAGCCTCTATTTCCAACTCTCTCTTTGTAAAAGGGCCTCAAGGCTTCCTCCTCAAGAAATCTCCGCGTCGCACATTTCACAAATGTCACTCGCGCCTGCGCACTGCGATAAACGTCACGGGTCAAAGGTCAAAGGTCAGTAAAGAGCGATGAAAGCGAGGCTCACCCACACAGCGCGGCTCGGGTCCGCTCCAGACGCCCGTGTGTTGACACAGCCGCTTCCGGTGGCCCTGCAGGAAGTAGCCTGTCACGCATGCGTAGACGGCCTCGCTTCCGAAGGCACTTCCGTTGCGCAGCTCGATCCATCCGTTGTCAAGGCGTGTCGGTCTGGGGCACGTGACCACTGTACGTGTGGGTAAAGGGGAGAGTTAAACCAGAGTGACAAGATTAACGAGAAATGGGTACTTTAGATTTATTATCTACCTATCATGAAGTTCACATTGAACCACTACCTATTGTTTTTAAGGTGTCAAAAACCTTGAATATTGATTAAGGATTCAAAACCCATTGATTACATGCCTTAAGTCAAATGATTGCGGGAAAGTACACTCGTAAACAGATTAGTTGCCCCTTTGTAGTGGAGAGTATAAATAGATATAGTCACTATTGATAAACGTAAGAGATCCTGTATTATGGTTTTGATTTAATCGAGATAAAATATAACAAACCGTGAACCGTCCAGCTTACCGTCATTTTGACAACCTAAACAGATTGACGTTTCATTTATCTGTACAGATTGAACATCTTATATACCTGGACAAATGATCACGAGCTGTTTAATAATCAGGATTTATCCTGGACCGTCCTAAGGTAGATAGGCATGTTTCCCATCCATGTACCTGAACATATGGGCAAGTTTCCTGACCATGTACCTGAACAGATGGGCATGTTTCCCGACCATTTATCTCACCTCTGGAATAAATGCCCATAGGGTTAACATTGGGAACTCGTTGTCCATGCCCCTACGAGTACTGCGGTCCGTTCTCCATGGTCTATACGTGGTCCTGTGTGTCATCCATTCTTTTATTGTGTATAGGGGTGAAATAAATACAGAAAACAACTCGTTTTGGCCACTCGTTTGAATGCTACATGATATTCACTCAGTTGTCGCCTCGTTCATATCACTCCGCATCATACTCGTGGAGAACGACGACTTTGACCAAAACTTGTTGGTTTCTTCTTTAGTACCTGAACAGTTGGGCATGTTTCTTGTCTAGTACCTAAATGTTCAGATGGGTATGCTTCCCCTTCACACACCTGAACAAATGAGCATGTTTCCCATCCACGTACCTGAACAGATAGGGATGTTTCCAGTCCACATACCTGAACAAATGGGCATGTTTCCGGTTCACTTACCTGAACGAATGGGCATGTTTCCAATCCATGTACCTGAACAAATGGGCATGTTTCCGGTCCACATACCTGAACAAATGGGCATGTTTCCAGTCTACGTACCTTAACAAATGGGCATGTTTCCAGTCTACGTACCTTAACAAATGGGCATGTTTCCAGTCCACGTACCTGAACAAATGGGCATGTTTCCAGTCCAAATACCTTAACAAATGGGCATGTTTCCAGTCCATGTACCTGAACAAATGGGCATGTTTCCAGTCTACGTACCTGAACAAATGGGCATGTTTCCAGTCTATGTACCTTAAAAAATGGGCATGTTTCCAGTCTACGTACCTGAAGAAATGGGCATGTTTTCAGTCCACATACTTGAACAAATAGGCATGTTTCCTGCCCACGTACCTGAAGAAATGGGCATGTTTCCAGTCCATGTACCTGAACAAACGGGCATGTTTCCAGTCCACATACCTGAACAAATGGGCATGTTTCTGATCCACGTACCTGAACAAATGGGCATGTTTCCAGTCTACGTACCTGAACAAATGGGCATGTTTCCAGTCTACGTACCTGAACAAATGGGCATGTTTCCAGTCCACGTACCTGAACAAATGGGCATGTTTCCAGTCCACGTACCTTAACAAACGGGCATGTTTCCAATCCATGTACCTGAACAAATGGGCATGTTTCCGGTCCACGTACCTGAACAAATGGGCATATTTCCTGCCCACGTGCCGTCGTCCTGACAACGCCTCCTCGCTTCTCCGTACATCTTGTAACCATAGGTACACTGGTACCTGACCACCGAGTCGTAGGTGAAGTCAAAGTTCTTCAGATACCCGTAAGGAGGCGCCCCGGGGTCGCCGCACGAAATTACTGAAAAGTTTTAGAAATGAAACGTGTGGAACTGGTGAGAAGAGAATCAGTGAATGTGAATAAAATAATTCCCCGTGAAATATACTGCTCAAAACAAACAATATACTTAGGTAAATCGTCGATGTCATGGATGCATAATTTGAATATTTCCTCATTAAAAATGAAAAACGTTGTTCTTATGAATATTCGGAGGACTGCTTTGGTGCTAGAGAGTATATATTCTTGTCCAGAGACAGGCTCATGGGGAAGAAAAAAAGCTATTTTGTTTAAAATATACTAATGGCATTTCTGAAAAATACGTGAGATTATAACTTCAAGTTCAATGCGCAAACATTCAGTTTAAATATGCATTTAACATTAGAAACCACTCTGAGAATACATCTATATGTGTTCAGTACGTTTGAATTCTTAATGCCAATTGCAACTATAAACCAGCCTGATTACAATATCATGCATACATATATGTATATTTCAGTAAACTTTATATATGGCTCTGATCATATTTTATATCATTCACAAATTTTATACTGTTTTTGACATCGATTGATAGGACGCCAGAAACCATTATCAGAAAATGATACAATGGGGTATTTCTAAATCATTTGAAACTTATGATGAAATATTTGTAGAAAATAGAAATATCTCTATCAACAATAGCAGGAGGCCAGATAATGCACAATGACTACAAACAAGGAGGCTAGGAGGCAGTGACGTCCAGTATTGTCAGGCCAAGTTGTTATTCGAAACGAGAGGAATACAATCCGCATGAATACGACAAGAAAAACCCCACTATATGAGCAGACATGACAATTCTCAGTCTGTGCGATATTTCACCCCACATTGTCTGGACAGATCGAAATCAACAGTGACAGCACCAGAAACAGGATCTGGCTTCCACGACGCGGGACGCACAGACAGACTCACCGGACTCACAACAGGTGCCGTTGTACGCCTCTGAGCATGCGCAATCACGTTGCCGTAGTGTGCCGCCATTATAGCACTTCCGGTTGCAGGGCCTGCGCACCATACTGGATCCGGGACAGCCATGTTCCTTCACCCAGACGGCGCAGCCACCAGAGGGCGTGATGTTCCGGTGGGCATACTGAACGCCGGAAGTGCCGCAACGGACGCTGCAGGCTGACCAGGGCCCGAAGCGTCCCCAGCACGTCTTGGGGCACACCCTGTAGAGGAATATTTACTGTTAGTATGGCACACCCTGTACTGGGAATCATATGGGTGTTATATAGGGGATAGACGTATAAAAGGATTGTTTTAACCATCTCAAGGCTCCCCATGTAGCGGGAATCATAATGGTGTTATCTAGGGGACAGGCATATAGAAAAATTGCTCTACACTTCTCAGGGCACACCCTGTAGTGAGAATCATCACGTGTTATATAGGGGACAGACATATAAAAGGCTCCTTTTACCCTTCTCAGGGCAAACCCTGTATCGTGTATAGGGGAGAGCCATATAAAAGAGTAAGGCCCGGCGTCCACCTACTGCGATATGGCTCCGATATGGTCTACAATGCACATCCCGATAACCCAATATTGGGGCAGCTGACCACGTTTCTGCGATTAGACACCGATAAAATCCCCATACAATACATTTTGCACCTTCCCGATATGTCTCCAATATTTGCTTTTTTGTATCAGTGCCATATCAGTAGGTCTAAATTCTATCGTAGTAGGTGGACGCCAGGCCTTATTCTAACATGTGTCGGGCACTCCGTGTCGATGAATATTTTACTGTTAGTAGGTTATACCATGTAGAGGATTATTTTACTGATCGTAGATCACACCCTTTAGAGGCAACAACCATGGTTTTATATAGTGGACGTCCATATATAATATTATTTCACCATTTGTAGGATACACCTGTTGAGGAATAGTCACAGGTCTTATAAAGGGGTACATATGAGGATTATTTTACCATTTGTAGGGCAAACCCTGTAAAGAGAATAGCTAATGTATTGTACAGGGAACAAGTACATATATATGGATTATTTGCCGTTTGTAAGGCACACTTTGTAGGAGGGACTTGTTTTATGTAGGGGATGTATGAAAGGATTATTTTACCATTTGTAAGGCACATCCTTCTAGAGCGAATAGCCACGCGTTTTATACCGGGGACATTTACAAACTACAATCTTTTTACCGGTCTTTGGGCACACCCTGTAAGAGGCTATATAAAACACTTTTTACTGTCTATAGAGTATACCTTGCAGGATAATTATTTAGAAGTTTTGTATAGAGGACATTACATATAACATGTGTGACATCTAAATGCATCTAATCATGTTGCATCATACATTTTAGCGATAATTGATCATAGAGCACTCATGATCCTTAGCGATTGATTCATAGGAAGCCACTGAGCAAATACTAATATATCTGACGGTAAACTATGCGACCATCTTGCATCAGCAGATCGTTACTACCCAATATAAATGTGTACTCACAACTGTTAATAAATTACCCTCACTGCAGCCGGGTACACCACAAAAGTCATTATTAGTGTCTTGATCCACACGTTACGAGGATAAAGCGGGTTGCCGGTAGTCGATACTTACACCAACAGGGTTATAACACAGCCATACTGGGACCAATGGGCTGTTTAATAATCCAGGATGTATTGTAGGGCAGGACGATAAAATCTAACTCAAGATGAAGGAGGTCTGGGACGATCCACACCAAATATCGTTTCATAAATGAGATCCCTGGTGGACAGTAAAATCCCTCTTGGAAATTGTCATAAGTATGTCACAGACGTCTCTTAAGGATAAGTCCCTCAAGCCTAAGCCTGATGCCCCATAGACGTGGGACAATTCCTAAGATATATCCTGGATTATTCAACGCACCACATGTCCTAGGAAGTGTTGAATAAGCCAACGATTATCCAGCTCCTCTAGAGCCTCCTTTCTTCCTTTAAATGATGCCCATTTCTTTCTTATCCACTATGACCAGCTATTGTGTTAAAAAAAACACTGAATATAATCTAAATCACGACTTATTATACTGTACAGTAAAACCCCTCTTAAGGGGACACCCTCCGTTCCGGGCCAAGTGTCCCCTTAAGCGGGGTGTCCCCTTAAGCGGGGTTTTCCGGATGCTAGTGGTTATAAAGTAGAGAATACAGGTCTACATAAATGAAGGAAATGATGGTTATTAGGTTAAAAGGTTTATTAATAAATAAGCAAATAAATATAAATTATACAATATAAATGAATATAAATGAATATGAATGTACAAACAATTAAAGATAAATAGATAAGAGAGGTTGAAGATGAATATGCATTCCTTGTGAAATTTGCTCCTTTTTACACCCCGGTTCGATGTCACCCCCCCCCCCCCCCCACCCCCGAAGTCAGCAGCCCTATGACCGTGAGCCGCCGTGAACCGCCGAGAGCCGCGACGGCTCACTGAATACCGCACCTTCAAATCCCCCGCCCTCCCTGTGTCGCCCCTTAAGCGGGGTTTTTAGGCATTTCTGTACCGAAAAACTGTCCCCTAAAGCGGGGTGTCCCCTTAAGCGGGGTGTCCCCTTAAGCGGGGTTAAAATAAACTCTTAATAGAGGGGAAAATTTCCGTTCCGAGCAAATTGTCCCCTAAAGCGGGGTGTCCCCTTAAGCGGGGTGTCCCGGAAGAGGGGTTTTACTGTATTTCAAAAACAAGCTAAATGTACGACAGCCCTATGGGTGTCCTTGGTGTAGGACTATTTTAGATGACTTAGGACAATGTGGCGGACAAAGGAGAGTTGTACGATCCATTTATACAACGAGATCGTATCCTTGAACTATCCTAGACCTAAGATCTCCTGGCTTATACAACGACATTAGCCCTAGGACGATCAGAGGACAATTTCTATGATTTATCCTGGATTATTAAACGGCCCACTGTTTGATAATCTAGGAACGATATATAAAGTGGTCCTAAGATGGTCCTAGGCCAGGTATCGTTAGATAGATGTTAGACTCATACAGATACGATCAAATCTAGCCTCATATATCGTTTAATAAAAAAAAAGAAACTCATTGTGCGGATGATCTATTTCGTCCATTATGTTTAAACACGGACTTGGCTATAGGTCCGTGGTTTAAATCATGCCTGATGAGTCACTTCAGCAAAGTTCTTCTCAAGTTCCATTATTTGGTTTCCATGAAGCCACCTTCAAAATGTAGACCGTAATTACAGTCGATTATGATTTCCTCATTGGTCTTTTCGCAATATCTTTGTTGAAAAGCGTGCATTTCCTACAGGTAAAAGTTGGAAACATTGCTCAGCTGGCAAATTTTTAGGTTGGTTGTTTTATGAAAAGTATCGACCACGACGAGACTCGAACTCGCAATCTTCTGATTCGAAGTCAGACGCCTTATCCATTAGGCCACGCGGCCACCTGTTCGACTTGAAAAAACATTTGCTATATGACTGAGATCCCGTAGTATTTCCTCGTTCGGAGTCGTCAGTCAGAGAAAGAAGTGATCACTTCTCTTACGGGAGCTGAAACAAGGTGCTCTGGAAAATGCATGGAAGAGAGATGCATAAACAAGCCCGCTTTTAGCAGACATTCTCCCGGTCTATATTTTATCCATTAAGAGGAACACATGTAGAACCGTTCTGAAATGAGGAATGAGCAGTTCGTAGGAAGAGACGATGAAGAAGTAAAAAGGTCCGTGTTGTCAGATAACTGCTCGCTGCTCAAATTCAGCATTGTCATTCTGATGAGTGGAGATGAACATGTATACATTCCAGTATATTTGCCAATGTAGCTCTGTCAGTAAAGACAGTCCAGGCTTAGTACTGACGCGCAGTTCTGTTGACTGGGTGATGATGAACTGAGACATCTCAACAAAACGCCGCTCTCAGCTTGGCGAGCAGCGGATTTGCAAAAAGCTTCTCCGATAAAGAAGGGGTCATTTAGAAATTTAAGAAGTTATGATATAACAGGTACATCTTTTATGGACCAAGTGCTATGGGCAATATGGTAAAACCCCATAATACTAGATTCGAAAAACAACCAGGTGACACTTTAATATATCCTCCCCCACTTCCTTTTGTATTGTCGTTATACTACATTAGCGGCCGTATATGAACTTATACGATATTGCATAAAGTAACAGACAGGCTGTTAGTTATTTACTTCACTAAAGTTCATCGACGATTCAGCAGAATGAATATTTATATAGAACGACCTGGCCACGCTGTACAAGCAACAAAACGAGATAATAATTTATGGTTCGTACAGAACGAAGCGTTTATACAATGAGTTCCGTATGAACCGTAAATTATCATCGTGTTGTTTGCTTGTACAAGTATGGTAGGTCGTTCTATATTTACTATATACCCGAAATAAATAGAATAATTAACTTAATTTGGCCTAACACTTAATGTTTTAGACGACGCGTACAGAACAGTGTTTCGTACTTTACGGTATTTGTACCTTACATGACAAAACGGTACTTATTTACAGTATTTACGGCATGGTTATATATAGATGATATCATTATATAACTGTTTACTATGTAAGCTGTTCACCATATAAGCTGTTTACAGTTACTAGGACAGGTGGTTGACAATTAGAAACCTTTTTAAAAGAAAAAACAACAACAACGAAATTGAGCTTGTTTGGGGTTTGAATCCAGAACCTTCTGATAACCCCTACCATCAAATGAGACAGACACTAAGTGGAAAAAACACAGGATGGCTTTTAATATGAAATGTCCTTCCAAAGGATTTAGGTAAGGAAAATGAAAATGGAATACAGACAAAATTTATCTAACGTGATTACTCTCCTATCCTTGCCATTGGCTACTACGAACTCTCCTCACATTGTCTTAATTCTCACAGCTTCCAGATGGTAAACGGTCCCAGGATCTCATAACTTCCTCGGCATTTTATTTGAAGAGTTGCAAGTTGGTCGACATCACAGATCCATGTTGTGTTTTATAGTAAAATTCATTGATTTCTTTCATCTAGTTCTAATCGCGATCTAACTCGCTAATCCTAGCGGTTTTGTATTAACAAAAGTAACAACTTTCCAGTGAGAGTTCAGCAGAGTGTATTGATAATGGGTTTTGTATCGGTGCACTAAGATCGGCTCTTTGATAAATTGGGCACAAAACCTACGTTCAACTTTGATCTGGAATTCTAAAGCTGGACAATAAAAAGGTTTGCATTTCATCTAGGTTGTGGGTCATCTGTTGTAATCGAATTGCCACTAAACTAACAAGTCAGTTCTACAACTGCCATTGGAGATTATTTTAGTTATTTGAGGTTATTTGGCTTGTAATGTAGGTAAAATTATTTCTCCTGTGTGCGTTTCTTGATCTGACGGGATCTGTGACCGCGATCATTCGAAAAGATTTTTTAATTTTTTATTTGGCTTGTAGTGATTGTTTTTGGTCAGCTTGGAGTCTGTCAAGCTGGACCTCTGTCCCGAAACACCATATCACAAAGTGAGTACGGAGTGAGCACAGGATTAAAATTTGGCAGTACAGGATGCAGCGTATATATGAGCATGGGGTATATAGGAGAAATGACCACAGGACTTTGGTCACACTGATAATGCGCTCCCTGTTTGAATCTGGTCTCTGGGATCATCTGCTCTGTCTCACTTTTATGATTTACTAGCAATCTGTATGACTATATGGGGCACAGAGTAATTGCTAGTTCTGCCTTCATCCGCCAATGAATATCACCATTGCAGTTTGGGGACAGCCTTTATCATCGGCTGTTATAATCTATAGATAATCGTGAGACAAGACTATGGCAAAAAACATTTTTGATAAAATCCATTAAAAACTGGACCCATCACCTTGTGTTCTGTTTGCCTCCGGGGGGCAAGATGGTCAGATCCACAACACAATAGCTATGTGCCCTCTAAAGGTGATTTCAGAGAAACAAACCCGTTGTCCCCTAACAGCAAACTTCAGCAACTTGCCTCGTCCATAAGGAAGCTACCTAAACTGGCCACCAGATAAAACGCTTGCTGTAACTGAAGTTGTAATGCTGACTTTTGTGAAATTAATATAACACATATACCACTATATTTCCCTCCACAAAATGAAGCTCTTTCTCTTCAATATGTGACAGAAATAAAAATGTATTACCACATTTTTCTTCGCTTACAAACGGCACATGGGAGTATTCCACATAACCTCTAACTTGGTTCAGAACCAAAATAATTCAATTTACAGACAGAATAGTGACGAGAAAACACACCCAACCCTGTCTATATGTCTGCCAATGATTATATAGGGGGTGGGCCTACAATATTAGTAAATACAGTAGAAACAGCTATGAGATTATTTCACTGCCATTGGTACACTGGTCAACAGAGCAAACTCATGCTACACTTGCCTCACTAGTCCAGCATGATAATTTAAAAGTCTAAGGCTACCAGAAGTAAAGACAAACAAATAAATCATGTATAGTATTGTTTTCTGGTTCTTGAAGTATCAAAACAGGATTTATACTTTTCAAATCGTACACTTTCAGCAAGTCTAACGTACCAGATGATATACTGGATTTTAGTTCATGTAGGTCAACCAGTGTCGTGCCACTGTCCATGCAGTGTCACTCATGACACGGGAGTTGCATTTATTGGATAATTCTTTGACTTAGGCAGCTTGTCCCACAAAGCTACTCTCTGTCACTCTCCGCTCAGATCTTCTGTACCGCATAGAGAGTGTGTCATTTCATATTCTCAAAACCCTTTTCTCCATATTCTCATTCCTCATGTGTGTTTATTTTAATAGAATAACAATAAATCTTGGGTTATCATCAAAATTTTAGCTTATGAATATTTCCTGCTCAGTACTCCTGCTTTCAGAATCTACATACAACGAAATTAAAAATACTTGAATTCAGATAAGTTCATAATCGGACACGTCTCTCTCTCTCTCTCTCTCTCTCTCTCTCTCTCTCTCTCTCTCTCTCTCTCTCTCTCTCTCTCTCTCTCTCTCTCTCTCTCTATCTCTCTCTCTCTCTCTCTCTCTCTCTCCCTCTCTCTCTCTCTCTCTCTTTCTTTCTCTCTCACTCTCTCTCCCTTTCCCTTTCTCTCACTCTCTCTCTCTCTCCCTTTCCCTTTCTCTCACTTTCTCTCTCCCTTTCCCTTTCTCTTACTCTCTCTCTCTCACTTTCCCTTTCTCTCACTCTCCCTCTCTCCCTCTCTCTCCCTCTCTCTCTCTCTGAATATTTACTGACCATCCCGGAGACGACACCCGTGTCCTAACAACCACCCTAAGATACCTCTCCATTTCCACAGTTCCCCTCATACATATTCTCTCCGGACTAAAAACCTATCGAACCGTACCAATGCCACTTCCTACGAGGAAATTAGAAACTTGAGGTTATTTCAGCCTTTAACAGTGAGCGATAATGAGATAAAGAAGCGGTGGCGCCCTCACGTGGCCAGGTGGAGTTCCTGTTGGTGCGCCTTGGCCGCACCGCGGCGCTGCTGCTCCTCCATCTCCCACAGCAGGTTGAGACTGTTGATGCTCCAGCCTCGCTTCACGCGTTTCCGGCTCAGCACAGACTTGGCCTCGGGCTCGGCCACGAAGGGCGCCCCCTGCAGGGAGTTCACGGCACTAGGGCTGAAAAGAGAGAAAAAAAGGTGAAAAGTGTGAGAATTAGAACTGCGGGTGGTTCATCAGGTGACCGCTTCTGGCGCTGTCTGCTCTGACTGTGAATGGAGTGTGTCTTTACAAAGGTTTGTTCTTAGTGTTGGCGGCTCACGGGTCTGTTGAATCACTAATGCCTACGTAAGTACAATGTACAAGAAGACCTCGTAAGAGGCTTATCGTTTGATAATATTTAAGCTCGTTTGCCAAGGCCGTCCTAGCCAACGGACGGTCATCCATAAGATTTAAAAAAAAAAGTTTTATATATAAAGCAGTTTTTTTTCTCTCGTATTGATACAGTGCATATGCTATCCGGATATGGTGTAGCATACATCAAAATAGTTGCATATAATGAAAAAGCTAAAACTTAACAAGTCGTTCTTCTTACAAAGAGTAACTCAAGGCATTGCTGCAATTTCTTTATCCAGTATAAAAAGAAGGTTGTAAGTTTGTGTTGAATAAAGTTGCGCCACATCATCCCTGGGTCTCGTTGGTGTTTAGAGAAGGTTCTTCATTTACAAGCCTAGATTATTGAACCTATATGGGTTTTTATGGCTTCACGTATAGAATATATATATACACATCTCAAATTCAACTGATTTGGCTAATAGTATGCTGGAAAGAAGTTTACTGATCTGTAGGGAGCATTAGAAAAGCCCACTCTCCTTCACATTGCCTCATTATCATCAACAACATGTTACTCATATATAAATTCAGTTTAATAGTGTTATAGAGGTTAAAGAGGGGAGTAACCTTACCCCCACCAAGATTTGAACCCGAACTGCAGGATCACTAAGCGAGTATGCTTTCAATTATATCATAAATGCTGCTGTTGGCAGATAAGGTACATGGCTAGCATACACACCGTCCATTCCTGCCTCCCAATATGAAATGATTTAATATGGCAAGATTGATGACGAGACTTCGGATGTGACGTCAGCGCCTGCGCAATCCCATGAAACGTGCTTCCGCAGCTTCTAATAGACACTATCGTAATTGTCCTTGATAAATGGGTTCTGATTGTTTACTGATGTTTTGATTGAGCACTCTAACCGACTAAATAATATTAACGTTGACAATTACTACTTTTAGTTTCGTTCTAAAGAAACAGAATAGCGGGTCTGATTTTTTCTTTCCACGAGAATGTCACTCTCGTGGCGATTCCATCTCCATGCATAGGTCTGGTGAACTATGACTCCATGTAAGGGAGAAGCTCCAAACAGATATTGCCGAAATTGTGCTTTTTATATTTGGCAGGTAAAAATGGAATAGTTCGGTATCAGCTGTCTTATTGTGCAAAATCTATGTATACTGTTGGGACTAATTTGTGATACTAGTGCATGTAAAATTATTCATGTATGTAACTCCCATAATGAAATGTGACTATTCATTTATTAAAACTCTGATAACAACGAAAAGAAGATAGACAGGTATACATAAGATACTGTTTTAATGCATGGGTTAGCTTAATAAGCATGGTTAACAAATGTCCACATTTATATGCATATCGAAGCTTTGTACTGCTGGTTTTGACAGAAAACAGGATAAATAAACTGATCTAAAAAAACCAAGCAAACAAACTTCAATATATCACATAGGAGGAGAATTGAAGTGCAGGTCAATCTATTTAGTAGTGGTTATGTATGATATCTGCTTCCTCACATTGATGTGATATAGAATCATACCATATCATGATACAGTATATCATTGCGACATAATCTAACTTAACTATACTTTTAGCACTTATTACATTAATACATGTATTCTCCCTGAAATGTACTCTTTGACAAATACATAGAAAGTCGCCTAACAGCAGGCGAATGTATTGTATGTCGTAAAACAATTCCTGCTGCATTTTGGTATTTTAAGATCTGAGAAAATGACCGTATATATAGGATAGGAATGCTGTTAAACTAAGAAACTAGAAAGGGGATCAATGGCCCAAAGATTAGACTCTGACCCTTAATAGTCTCCAATTTGCTGAAGCTACTCGGAGTTGATTACCTATCGACTTTTCCATCACAGGCAAAAACACCCTGAGAAAATGAGATTACATATGATCTAAATGGACTTATATGTATATGTATTAATACGAGCACTACAGGCGATAACTCACACCCAATTATATACATTAGCTAAGTTTTACACGTTGCATAAAACACGCTTGCATGAGGTTAATTCCCCCGGAGGCCGCCTGGAACACAGGCCCGGAGTGCCACCAGGGTGATAACTGGGCCACAGATAAGGAAGAAGAGAAGGCAGGGCCACCAAACCAAATTGATTTTTGGTCGATTCACTGCGGTCGTCTAATAGCACTGACTTAGACTCAGAGAACTAGTACCTCAGTCCGGCAGTAGACGTTTTACTGAGTATCCTCTCAGATGTACCTGTTTTACTGTATAGCCTCTCTGATGTACTAGGGACCGGCTCCTTTAGTACAGGTTCAGATTTAGAAAACGTGGCTCAGAACACTTCTAACCCCAACCGATGCTACCTTGAAATGACAATTACTCGTCAGATCTAAACCGTTGCTATGCTACCTCCAGGTGAACACTGTCATAAGAACAGTGCAGCATAACAACCACCCTTCACGACTGTCACATCACACAATCGTGGGCGCTCTCAACCATGATTTAGACAGGGGAGCGTTGTAGGAAACCAAGCAAAAAAAAAATTAGTACAGGTTCAGTAAACTAACTTGTTCGGCTCCTTCATCTTGGTACACTATCCTAGTATTCCCTAATTCCTCCATAATCTCTCTGAGCTACCTGTTTCACTCCATAGCCTCTTTAGGGTACCTGTTTCACTAGACTCTCTAGGTACCTGTGTGACTGTATAGCCCCTCTGGGGTACTAGCTTGCTCTAGCTCTCCCTAGCAACTAAGATTCCCCAGCCTCCTATAGCCACTAGCCTGCACCAGCCCTCCCTAGCCACTAGCCTGTCCCAGCCGACCTTAGCCACTAGCCTTCCTGAGTCTGCCCTAGCCACTAGCCTTTCCCAGTATACCCTAGCAACTAGCTTGCTCCAGCCTTTCCTAGCCACTAGCCTGACCTATTCTACCCTAGCCATTCGGCTACCTCAGCCTGCCCCAGCTTGTCCTGGCCAATAGTCTTGGCTAGTTATTACCTTGGGAACAAGCTCATATATTTACGGTGATTTCATTCTGTAGTCCTGTGTTCACTTTCAGAATGTGTTTTATTGGATAGTGCAGTATTAAGAAGAATTCTACCATGCCTTGAATGTGGCTGGCTCTGTGCTTATAAGGGGCAGGTATGGAGTGATCGGGTTTGGGATATCATGGCCTGACTAGGTGAAGCAGCGACCTCTCCGCCTGAGGTTGGGTTTGTGAGTGGGAGGATGTAGAACTGGCTAATTGCCTGGATGGCAAGTGGGTCACAGCAATGAACCACTAACTGGAGAACACCTAATTCCGCTTTGCTCTCACGAGGAGGTTGGTGGGACCTGTCAAGTAAGCTTCCGGTGGCTGTAGATGCAGATGTTTACTATGAAATATTTTCAAATAAAAAAAGTTGATAACGAAGCCTAATTGCCACTTATTCAAAATACATACAAAAGAAAGTGAGAACATGAAAAAGGTTGCTTTGAGAGTAAGACATAGCACAGGATGGCTGGTGGTAACAGAAAACATTTGCTCTGGTGGCCAGTGTACTCCAGCCCCCGCCCGCTCCACACAGCGTGGGCTGCAGGTTCCCGTGGGCTCAGCGTAAGGGCTCAGATCGTGATTGGTGAAGGTTAATTATTGCCTGCAGTCTAACATGGCGTGCATGGCAGCACCTAGATTGGCCACAACCTCTGTCTCCGACTTAGAGGTTGGTCAGGTCCAATCTAGACCAAAGAACCCGAGACAAATATCTCAAAGCAGAGTACAATTGTGTATATGTGAAGTATAAACTCTGAATACACACTACAAGACATGATTAGCCAAGCAAAATGATAGAAAAGTCTAACTTCCTGGTCTCTTTATGAAAATACACAAAAGAAATGTCAACAGCAAGAAGGGACTCCGAGAGCATTCCACTCTCAAAGCACAGTAGAATTCTGCTCAGAGAATGGTTCACTCTTCTAGCAGAGATTGTGATTCTCGTCGTAAGAACATCAGCAAGGAGAGTGCCAGTCAAAGTGGTAGCCTGAAAGCCTGTCCTAGCTGTGGCCTAATGACTTATAAGGCAAGGTAACGCATTTTTTTATGCATCATGGGTAACGCCCGCCATTATTCTGGTGCACTGTGGGTAACAGCCGCCATGTTTAAGCTGGTTTACCCAGTTCAGGACGTGGGCGAAAATTGTTCTCTTTAGGGAAACATTCTTCTACATAAGTATTCTTCTAAACTGTATTTAGAAACATTGTCATTCTTTTATCATATATTTCCATGCATTTCAAACAAGTGTAGGTATTTGGGGAGTCTCATGATGCAGAAAGGTTATGCTGATTGTCCTTGCCACTGCAAATCACTGGGGATTCAGCGAAAGTTCAAGGGCAATCACATGTAGCTCTCGGCGGGCGTTACCTGTCCCTTTGTTAATTGGGACAGGGAACCAATCTATCAAGGTGGCTGCAGATCGGACTCCACCAGAGCTCACGTCAGTGTGCTCTGGGTGCCAGAGTAGGCAGCACCGAGTTTTGTTTTAGTAGAGCCTGGCACGACACTTATAGTGACCAAGCCGGAATCACGTGTACAGGTGAAACATCCCTGGTTCCCGTGCTATCTATATGCCTCTGATTAGCGCAGGTTTGTGCTCTAGTAGGGTCAAGGTCACTGTAGTTGTAAAACTAAAGTGGAATTCACACGGTGGGATTCATTTACATGGAGAGGAGAGGTTTGATATGAAAATTCAAGGTCGCTTAGAATATCTCGCTACTTGTCCTATTATCTATTTAGAGAGGGAACCAGTCTAACAACGCTGCTCAATGTCCTTCAAAACTGAACATGTACTCCTGAGAGAGACTGTGAACATGGGAAACATATCAGCATTCCCATCGAGCAGGGCTGAGGTTGTGTGGGGAGATTATTTTGCGTGAATGAGGCTCTTTTATGCAAGGAACATTGTTTTGTATTCTGTAGGTGAAAACAAGGATTTGCAAGGAAAAGTGGAAAAGTGCCATCTCTGACAACAACTATTTGAAAAGAAGTTTTGTCAGAAGATAAAGAGTTAACAGCTGTGGATAACATGTTTTTCCACTACTATCGTCAGAGTAATAGTGCAGGAGTACAAAACAGTACATACGATACAAGCAATCACTATTAGTTAACAAACAATGTACAATAATCCAGAGTGTAAGTATTTGGGGAGTCTCATCCAGCCTATACAAAGTCTCCATTGAACATGTGCTCCTAATCTCCACCCTACACAGAGCGGAGATTAGGAAGAACAGGTCCCTTGTGTGGGAAATAGTGTTTGGTTTGGTTTGTTTGGTTTGATTTTACGTCCAGTCAACCATTATAGGTCCTTTCCAGACTTTCTCAAGGTTCTTTTACACCTCTAGGGTGGTGATCGAATCTATGTGATGAATTCAGGTAGAAATCTCACCCCTACACATTTACTGAGGTGAGAGTTCTTTTACTTTCCACACCACATAGACATGGTATGAGAAGGATGGCCTTTGTTATAGCAGTAAATCTACCACTGCTGGGGGTGGAGGGAAATAGTGTGTTAGAAGATCGGCGCCTATTTTGTCTTTTCCTTGATAACTTCAGTTTCCAATGTTGAATGTTAGATACAATATTGACTGGGTTTGGATGATTGTTATTGTATTATCCGCGGAATAAAACACCATGATTGTGATAAGTAACGAATACGATTTCATGTATCACCGTGGAAATATTGACAAGCAGCTTTACAAATGGAGAAAAACAATCCTTTATCTCAACAATTGTCACACACCTGCACATCACAGGTGGTCAGGTGTCATTCGTGCACTGTTTTCATGAGACTTTCTGACAGTTATTCTGTTTGATGTAGAGAAGTAGGATATAATTGCTCTGAAAAAAACATGCATCTCAAGTCTGTTCAGTGAGTTTTCCTTAAATTTCATCCGGAATCTACTGAAAATCCTGCATTATTCAAATAGGTTTAGTTAGACTGACTTCAGTCCCTGTCTCCTAGGCCTACCCCGACCCCTCCACCTACTCCACCTCTCCTCGCCTGTCAGACATAAGGGGAAGTCCAAATGTTACAAAGTCGCTTTATTCCCTAATTGTGTCCATTAATCAAAGACTTGAGCAAGTCTATGTTTTTGTCAATGATGGAATAGGGCCGTAATTTGGTTGTACTTGAGGACATTATTTCAAATTAAGGATATGAGCTTATGACGAGGTGCAGTTGTTAACCGTGGCTATGAATGGGGAAAAGGGCCTCATATTATCCTTCCCCGAACACAACCACCTTTACCTGCTGTTTCACACCTACATTTAACCTTGCCCATCGCCTCACCACGCCCTTTCACTAGAACTTCAACGTCTTCTACAATCGCTGCAGCACGTACTACATTTTCCCACCCACCACCACATTTCATATATATATATACATACATTTATCATATGCATTACACACACACTCACTACAGACATACAAAGCACAGCTACACATACAGACAACAGACACTCATTATACACATACAACACTCATTATACACCTTCAGCCCACTCTCTCTGCAGACTACATACGCATACAATAGACACACACAACATACATTCACTACACACATATTTACGCAGTACACACATACACCTGGGACCTGTTTCACTAGTTTTGTGACATGTCTGTGACACCATACAGACAGATTGGGTTGTCTGGTTTTGTGACAACACAAGTAGCTGCCCTTAGGAAAAGACAGAACCCAAACATAGGAATTACACAAATCTACACATCATGGACCTGTTTCACTAGTTTTGTGACAAAAGTGTTAGACATGAAGCGGCACCAACAGTGCAAGCAAGAACGGACAAAACGAAGTCTAATGTCTAATTCTTATGAAACCTGACACACCATCTAGACGCTATCTAGACATGTCACGCCATCTAGACATGTCACGAAACTAGTGAAACAGGGACCTGTTTCAGTAGTTTCGTGACATTAGGCCTAGACAGACATCAACAGCGGCACCAACAGTGCAAGCAACAGCGAGAAAAGTCGGAGAGGCCAATCTTCTTCATATTTGGAACGATTATAGGTTATATGTATCCCCTACATGTGTTAAAGTGTCATCACTTAATTCCTATGGGAAGTGAGTGAAACTCCGCGTGTCATCGATTGCAATCTTGTGATCTGTCCGTATGGTGTCACAGACGCCATCTAGACATGTCACGAAACTACTGAAACAGCTCCCTGGTCCCTGGACTGGAGCGCTTGCGATTCCAGGTACATTGGTACATCAAGTCTCAGACTGGGTGTAGCAAATACCAAACATGTTTGATATTCAAAAATGCTTGCGATCCGGGGTACATGCGATACGCCCAGTCTGAGACTGGACGTACCAGTACCACCAGTCTCAGACTAGCGGGAAACTTCTGTGCGTTTCGCCGCGTTGCGATCCTGAAGGTACGCTCAGTCTCAGACAGGGCGTACCTATGTACCTAGAATAGCACAGTGTCTGTCACCTCCCTCACCCCCTACATCTCTATACTCCACCTCATAGGGATACATATTGATTCATGGACCATGTTATAATGAACTTTATTCTGATTTTCTTCAATCATTTGGTGACTGTTCATAATCAAAGACTTGAGCAAGTCTAACCATCCCACTCTGGCGCAATAATACACAGCGGTTCAGAGTGGTGGTAATGAGGTCGGCCGTCATCGGATATCATTTTAATTAAGATCCAAAAGCCGTATAATCATTGCAGTGAGAAGGAATCAATCCTCCTGGAGAAACCATAATGAGTGTCTCTCCCCCACATCGCCCTGTCTGTATGTTAATAACTGTGTTATTGTCGGACTCAAAACGAGGCCGATTATTTCCCACCTGCTCGAAGCGACATCTCACGGGACGCGGCCGAGTGATTAAGTGCTCACAGACGACATTTTACTTTCATGAGTTACCGTTAGTACCGATTGTCGCCGCCTTGTGGTGCCGCCATCGTCTCCCAGTGCGGGTAAAAAGAAGCGATCCGATTCTGATAATGCAAATTGATTCATTCGTATGTTTCTTTTAAAAGAGAAAAATGAAGATGAAGCGATGCTATTATCTCAATTAAAGGTGGATGGAGTGGTGTGTGTGTGTATGCTACAAGCGAGCACGCCGAGGCCCAAGCCTGCTGTTGTTACCCATTTACAGATACAGCTATGGATTTAAGAGTATAATCAGTTTCCATTGTTTAATCACAAATATGTCAATCTCTAGTTTCCATATTTCAATTACAATCGTATCAAAATTTTTCGAACTGTTATGAAGTTAATCGATATTTGTTTTCTGTATGTCAATAACGAATATGTAATTTTCCCTTTCTTATTCACGAATATATATCATTTTCTCCTCCTTAATCACGAATATGTATCATTCTTTATTTTCTGGATGTCAATGACAAATGTATCTTTTCTTCTAACTGTCAATAACGAGTATAAAAATCTTAAATTTCTATTAGGGCATAGAATTGTTTAGTATAGATGTAGCTGTTTCAGGGGAACTTTGATTGACACTAATAAAACTAAAAGAAAATATGCCATACATGTAAATGTGAAGATTGAATTGACGTCATATCCGTGGTTTATGGACTACGTCATTAATGACGCCATTCTAGGTGTCCCGAGCATGGATCCGTCATGTCCACACGCCACTTCCGGGCACCATGTTTGTTGAAGATGTAGCCTCGTTTTCATGGATAAAACAGGACCTTTGAAGTGTGCTCCACTGTTGGCCTAGACTGGCCTCAGTCCCTGTATCCTGCCCCTCCACTCCTTCTGAGTGACACAGGGACTGGTCTCATCCGTAAACGGCCGTGTAGACGGGCGCGATTTTGAGCCACACTCCCCAAGCAGAGGTCTGGCTACTGGTCAGGATATCTGCTGGGAGATTGATACCCTCTCACTCTGATCTCAATCAAGACATAGTCAGGAGTAGGCGAAATATATTGCTATGACAACACAGGCGGTCAGGGAACTGGAGGAGGGGAGGGGGGAGGGGTAGTAGGAAGTATAGGGTTACAGGGAGTGGGTTGGGGCCATAAACAGGAGATTCTGTTTATAGTGGACAAGTCTTTGATTCATGGGCTAGTCAGAGAAGGATACATACTTAAATGAACTTTATTCTGATTGTGATTAATCATTTAATGAATGTTCATAATCAAAGACTTGAGCAAGTCTACTGTTGGCCCTGTGGGTATTTGTGCTGTGAAATACTCTTTTCAAAAGCACTATATTTTACCCTGCCATGTGGGCAGGACAATCATTGGCACGTATCCAATGAACCCACCCACTATTCACACCGTCATTGACATTGCTATGGGTGAACGCTATTGAATATTCAGCATCCATTTGCTATTTGATAATATCATACTAATTCTATGCATCCCATCACATGAGTCTTTCCATGCAAAAATGTACAAATGTCAATTTCTCTACCTTTCTACATTATTAAGAAGCTCATAGTATCAGAATATGCAGTATATAGTTATACTTGGTACGTTACTTTTTAAACTTTTCTCATACCGAACGTTCTTAGATATTTGAATTCTCTCCATATGTTGTTCTTTACATCAAACATAACAAAATGTTTCCATGGTGCCAAATCAGCATTTATACTGACATAAGGGACTTCATATTTTCCATGGTGTTAGATGATATATCTGGCTATAGAAATATCTTTTTGGAACATAAATCAATTTTCATTTGTTTTGTAAATACAGGTTTCTGCCGACAATTCACTTGGAAAGTAAGGTATTTTTGAAAGGTGTGCCAAAAACTGAAATATTGATAGCATATGAGGATAACTATATTTTTCTTATAGGTAAACATATGTATATCATTAAGAACTAGGATTTGTTCAGCAAGTATCAACTAAGGCACTGAGACATTAGGTCCCTGCACCCTTCCTAATGTCAGAGAGCTGGGACACAAATATAGTGAAGGGATACTTTTTGCAGCACAGTGAAAGTCTATATAACCTCTCCCTAACATAGACAGTGTATCTGAGCGTGTGGCCACACTAAAAAATGAAGTTGGGCTTTTGTTCCCACTAGTAGAAAAAAAGACCCGTAGTTTTTATCCAGACTTATCAATTTCATTAAGAGATTCACATCACCTCATCGCCATTGTGGAAATTGTCGTCATCTGGTCGATTTCCCAAAGTCTTTGGCCTGATTTGAACGAGATCTACTACACCTTTCTTCACACGAATATATTAAAATGTAATTCCCACGAGGACAGCAATGTATATTTTTTTGTAGATGTCATTAAACGCACCAGTTATTTTGTCTCTGCCTGTATGGCGGTGCTTTTTAAAGACTACCCGATATTGTTGGGTGTTTCTGCAAATACCAGGATAAAATTACGAAATTATGTCATTATTGTCTGCCTCCCGTATTTATCATCGGCAAATTACCACTCTGTTTATAGTGTGTTTTCTGACGTCACCGATACAGACTCAATATTACAAAAAGTGGACCGCAAGAGAAAAAAGGTCTACAGACATCAGCAAATGTTTGATTAGGGTTGTGCTTGAACTAAAGGTTAGAGTTCTGTCTCTGCTGCGATTATCAATCTGAAACCTCAGTCACTGACACGCGTTAAACCACAGCAACAGATCCCCTTCCCTCTCATCAGAACTCCTATTATCGCTCGCCTTTGTTCCGATAATTTGCCATTTTCCGTGAGACAATTCCCCAAATATTGCTCCCTCCCCAAACTCCGCATGTGACTAGCGATCCCATTTAAGGCACACTTTACCGAATCAAATGAACTTTAAAAGTTTTAATTTAAACCCAGATTGTTTTGCTCAGATGTATTTTTTAATCAAGGTTTGATTCCTTTCGACCTTTTGCATGGCAGATTTGGTGGAGATTTTTTTCAGACAGCCACTGGCCGTCGTTTCATGATTCCCCCATCTCATTGCTTCTCATTGTCGGCAAATTTTCCGCGAATTTCAATAGAATTCAAAGGCCTGAAAGCACCTCTTGTTTCTCAAGAAGGTATTTCCTCCTGGTCGAGTTAAATCAAATAGAATTTTTTAACCATCGGCAATCCGAAGCCGAGGTTATTTTATGTGGCTTTCTGAAATCAGAGGAAATTGTCGTTACAAGTAAAACCCCCAAGTGCGACGAAAACCTGAGTCAGGTCTCGGGTTACACTATTTTTAAGATGCAAGTACAAAAAGCACACGCTCACACGAGAGCCTGATGGATGCCTGTACAATTCAACACCTCTCAACGTGTTTTACTGATGTTAAAATGGTCTCAGATGACAGTATGTTTTTTTAACTACGCAGTAAGGTAATCATCTACGAGATGAGAACACAAAGTTACGCGTCATTTAGACCGATGACATTTCACCTTCAGAAGTCACCGCAAACCCACAAATGGCAGCAAGAATGAGAGTTATGATAAGTGCGACACAGAAGTGAAAGGTGGACTGATAGGAGCGTGCTAGAATAATAAAGTTAGTGTTATGTTATGAGGTGAACTATGTGGAACGGTATGTATGTGCTTAACCATTGTAATGTTATGAGGCGAACTAGGTGAAATGGTATATATATGTGCTGAATAATTGCATTGTGCTGAAAGTGAAAGGTGGACTGATAGGAGCGTGCTGGAATAATAAAGCGAGTGTTATGTCATGGAGTGAACTATGTGGAACGGTATGTATGTGCTGAATTATTGTAATACACTGGATTGAAAATATTGTACTGTTATGTGGTGAACTATGTGGGATGGTATATATTTGCTGAATTATTGTTAATTTATGATATGTATATACAAAAGCGAAAGTATGAAAGAGAATGAATGAATTTCGTGCAATGCCACCCCGGCACATATTAATGGTTTGTACTAGTATTGTTATGTCATGAAATGTGCTATGACAGCGAAATGCAGATTACTATGCAAATGATGGAAATGAGGGTAATATCAACGGGTTTGGGAAAGGCATGTTCGTGTTTTTAAAGGTCTTCCACGAATTGGTCCAGTACCACGATGTAAAATCACTGTGGAATAGTTATGATATTAAACAATTCTTTGATGCAACCGAATAACTAGGGTAATTTCCAACACTAAATCAAAAGAAATTGTTGTAATGACAACATAGGTTATTTTTCTACACATGAAATACCATGGCTCGCTGAACATGGATTGCTTCTATATGAAATATCTAAGCTTATAGGCCCAGGTTTTGTGTGTGTGTGTATTTAGACTGCAAGGACGTCAGCTTGCGCCGGTATGAGTGCCCTTACAGTATCAATGGCACACTCATATTACAAAATTTCTAGCTCTTCTAGTGACCATGTCACTCAGCTTTTCGATGAACATATATACATTTTACTAAAAGAAAAGAATGCCGCTCCATGAGCAGGCAAGTCAAAATTGTGCATCCTTAGTCCATTTTAGGTGTTATCACCAGGTTGCTTTACTGTCCCAAGATTTTGACCACCGATCATATAATCCGACACCCCTGCCGATTATTACACCATTATTTTATGGCACCAACAACCAATTCTTGAGGCTGCAGACAAAATCAAACCGGGCTGAACTAATCGATGATGGAATGCAGAAATTCTCTGTCGGAGCAGATAGAATGTACAATCAGTCATCGGGTGTGAACGCCTCAACGACTTGCAGTGTCACCGATTATTTGTACCGATATTTTCTTGGAGAGCACCACCAACCGACGCTACCCTTCCAGATATTTTGTCGATTCATTTTCCATCAACGGATTTAAACAGGGCCCTAGATGACAGTTCATTTCACATTTCCTCATAACCTAATAGAAAACAAGCCTTCTCGGGAACGTGACATGAACTGAACACAGCACAATCTCATTATGAGTGCCCGCAAATGAGGGCGGACTTAATGTGCTGAGGGGAGGGTGGGAGGTTGTGCTTGGCTGTGCTGTACTCGGCTTGGAACAGGCAGTGAGTAATCTCAGGGGTGAGGATTAAGTTGTCATCTTTAAGGTCGGTTTGACGGGGTGGGAATTGTGACGTGATGGGGTCTCATGGGGAGTGGCTTTCAGACTGAGAAACATGAGGCTGAGTGTATGTAAATCTGCGGGTTCACTGAAGGGTCAGATACAAATACTGCTGCATATTTAAGGTAGAAACATAGTATAGCCATACATGTAATTTGACCAGATTTACCTCCTGCTACTCTCTATTTTGTTTGCACTGTTTAAACACCTTGACTCATAAGCAGAATGGGGACCTTCACATCCACATGCATGGGGTGCTGTGATGAAGAAAAAACCAACAAGTTTTGATGCGGAGTGATATGAATGAGGCGACAGCCCAGCGCATATCACGTACCATTCATACGAGCTGGAGAATGACTTCTTTGACCAAAATGAGTTGCTTTCTCTATTTATCTCACCCCTGTACACACTAAAAGAATGGCCGAGGCACAGGATATAGACCATGGAGAACGGACTGCAATACTCATAGGGGCATGGAGAATGAGTCCTCAATGGCAAGCCTATGGAACAAAAATACCAGGGGTGAGATAAAGTGTTATACGGAACACCTTAAGACAAAGACGGAAAGAGGACCTTCAGTTTGATATGCACAGGATGCCCTACACAGTTATACAGAACACCTTGAGACAAAGATGGAATGGGAACCTTCACTTCAACATGCTTTCTGCACCATTCAGCATCCATTGTATAGTCTTATTCTCTCTTTTTTTGTATTTGCTGGGCAACCGAAGTTATTTGCATTTGGAATTTACTTTTTAAATGAAGCAATAGATATGGACGCCGAAGCGAGGCATGCTTGTCTAGACACCAGACTAGAACTCTGGTCTGAGCTCCCTAACTCCGGATATGTTCGGCTCTTTCCGGCAGAGTGTCGTAAAGTGTCCGGAATGGCATACTCCCCTCAAGTCTCTGCACACGACACCTAAGCTGCTTATACGATCACGTGACCAGCACCCACATCCGCCATCTTGTGACGTCACGGCTCGTCTAGGATGGGAGATCAGAACTTTACACCTTTACCTGAGGTGAAGTTAGCGCTCCTCATGGTATAAGGCCCGTTTCCATTGACCGATTTTTCGGCACCGATCTGCAGTCGGGAACCATCTATCGATTGTTTGTTGAACGGACGTCAGATCAGTCAATTAAAACAAGACATGTAGAGAAATGGGCAGTGATTAATTAAGGTTATGCCACTACCGACCAACTTGGTCAATGACTGACAGAATCAAAATCAAGGAAGCTCAAGGCTTTAAGGGGAAATTCAAATCGGAATATACATGCAAAATGCAGTAGCAACAAGGCCTCCGCTACACCCTCACTAATTGCTTTATGCCGACGTGCATGATCAGTGAAAACATGAAGAAAACGAATATATATACACAATATTGACTGGTTTCAGATACACACGGCCGTCTGCTCCAAGGAGTTGATGCGTAGTAATATCCGAGCGTAAGCGAGGATATTGCGTAGAGTCATCTCCGAGGAGCATACAACCGCTTTTATCTGATACCAGTCTATATTTTATTTATCATCCACCTTTTTTGACAAGTGGCATGTCGATATCAGTTTGTTTTAGTAATGCACTATTTTCCCATAGGCACTATTTTTCCGTATGCGCCACCCGGAGCATACAACATATCCGTATGCGCCGGGTATGTTCATACACACCCCCTTTGTGTTTTCTATGGACACTCTGTATTAGGTGGATAATAAAGTACTTGTCAATAGTCCTCTATATAATACACGGAAACTGGTCTAGTCTTTGACGTCAAAGATAAGGGGTAAAATTATTGTTTATTTATATCCCGATGCTGAAGGCATAGGAATATATATCTGACTGATTTTACCAAGTATTTTGAGGTACATAGATAGTCAGCCAGTTCTTCGTATTATCATTATTACGTGAAGTAATGAATACCAAACTCAGGGCCACGTCCAATGCAACCTTCTGAAAAACTTTAAAGGAAATTAGTGACTGCATCTCATTTACTACTTGGAGTCATTGTTTGATGTCTTTTTGGTCGCCTGTCCAATTATGGCATTATTATTTGGCTTTGCTACCTGTCAGCCCCATAATTGGAAAGTAGTTTTGGCATCACGGTTTTCTTGTGGCTGTTTTTATGGCTGTTACTGATGACGCTTTTAAGACTCTTCATGATGTGTTTATGTTGTCCACGAACCATGAGAAATTGCACTGACAACACAATGTTGTTTATGTCACATTTATCAGCCCGTTTCCAGGTGGTTTATTTGACATTGACCGTGGCAGAGGGATTACTCACAATGCAATCTTGAAGCGACGTGCTATCGTTTCTCTGACCCTAGATATCACAAGGTGAGTTTTTTTTGCATTGGTCATACTACAAGCATTACTCATATTGCGATCTGGAAATGCCAAGCTACCATGTATCATTTTGTAACGTTCTCGTGCATATCCCTATCATGGCCAATTATAGTGGATTCAATGAATAATTTTCCATATTTGTTAGTAACAAAAATGACTGAATTTGTAACATCACCATTTTGGATCGTCTCCCTCTGCCATCCTGATGCGGTACGGCTGCCATATTATGAATAGCATGTTTGCTCTCAGGCTTGCCGTCCGCCTACTACGATAGAAATTTAGACCTACCGATATGGCACCGATACAAAAAGCAAATATCGGAGACATATGGGGAAGGGGCAAAATCGTAGACATATATGTCTAGACATGCCATTTCACCAAGCTTCGTCAGGGGTAGACCCCCCTTTTTTTATCGGTGCCTGGTCAACTGCCCCGATATTAGGTGACCTTTCGACGCGATTTTTGATTTTGTAACGGGAGGCCTATCGTACAGCATATCGGAGCCATATCTTGTAGATATACGGGTTTTTCATTCATCGCTCGTTCTAATTTCTAACCTGGCGACATGGTGGCAGGGCGCTATGCCAATGACACTCTGAGATGTCAGTGTCAGGAGTGCCCTCATATGCAAGTGCAGCAGACATGAGACTGGAGATCCCCCATGGCTGTTGGTTCATCAGCCAATCAGAGCGCTCAAGCCTGAACCTGCAGCAACCAACCCTTCTGTATATAAGCTCCTCCTCTATGTCAATAAATCAGTATTCTCTAGCTGATAGCAGTACCCTGCAATTCTGTGTCTGTGTTCTGACTCCTACTCTTAAGGTATCTTCTAGACCTTACTACCTTATATGGTTAACTGAAGTTGTATGTTGTGTTTACTATGGTGGAATTTATTTTTCTGTGAACTATTACTGACCACATATCAGTTCAATTCAAGGTATCTACAAATGTTTGTTTGGGAATTCAAATCTTATCATTAACTGTTCTAGAGTCTACCGCAAACTGCTTTGTTTCTTAATAGAATAAGATTTGCAGAATGCACGAGTGCCAATGGTGGGAATAAATTGAAACATCTCCACTCTGAAAGTTAAGCAGGATTGACAAAGGATATCATGCGTGTAGAAGATACGTACGAATACGTTAATTATTGGTAATCATTCCATTTGTTTATCCCACTGTGACTTATACATATTTTTCCATAGCATAATCCACTCGAGGGTGGAAGTTATTGCTTTATTACACCTGTGTGCATTGTCAAAATACTTGCTTCTGCTCCCTATATTGTAAAAATCATGCAAGGCCTACTGTGCCATACGCTGTTTTATCCTACCCCTAATATAAAATCCCATTGGCTTAGCATTGAGTTTCCGTATGCCACGCTGACTGGCATACAGAGATTTATATGCTACTAATGGCATACAGAATTGTTATCACGTAATATTCCAAAATCGAGGAGACATGGTAGGATAAAATCAAAACCTGACTCATTTTAATCTTGGCCACTGCATGCCACTCCTGGAGTTTTGGCTTCGGATTTCACTCGGCTATGCCTCATGAAGTCACTATGCCAATCTCCAGTCGTGGCATACGGTGGAAGATAAAACCTCATCCAGTTTTACGATATTATGGACCAGCTCTGCATGCCAAAATTAGACTTTGAATGCCGATTAAAGATAAAATCTTATGAATTTAAAACAGACGAGGCATTAGATCTGTGAATTATAACTCATTCACAGATTGGTAAAAACGCCCCTCCCGCCTGACGGCGTCGAGATAAGTATTTTCTTGTCTGGAAGTTCGCAGAATTTCACAGATCAAATACCCAGTCAGTTTTCCCACTACACATAACCCACCCTGTTTCCCTGGCCATCTTGTGTAGAATAACGGGGAATTCTAGTGAAACTCATAACAAATCGGGGGCCAACCTCCGTACTTTTATAGCCATTTGTAAAAGATAGCGATACCACAGGAGGGCGCCACATGTTCGGCATCAGGGCTAATGGCTGCGGCTGTATGGGGATGGCTATGTGTTGTATCTGTAAGTGGGAGAGTGTGTGGATTTATCGCTTGTGGTGTGGTGGAGGAGCGAGCGGCGTGCCTTCATGGATCACCGCACACCCCTGTCTCAGACAGCCGATGAGGCGTGACGTATTATAGTGGTCCGCTCCAGTGATTATTTAGTAGTGTAGTCACGGCCATCTGGGTGGGTCGTAATTTAAGTGGGGTTACATCCTACAGACAGTAATGACTGGTTTAGGTATGCGTGTAATACAAATATGAAGCCAAAGTGATCGCTTACACGGGGTGTCCGCTTACACGAGGTTAAAATAAGCATCTTATGTAGGGAACCGTTCTGAGCAGAGGTGTCCCCTTTAACCCTTTAAGGACGGGTGCCTGTGGCCAAGCTACCGCCTGGAGGACCGGTGCTGGTGGCACTTTATACCGCTAGGGGACAGGCACACAGTCGTTAAAACCCATAATTCAATTGTTTAATAACGTGGTATGATATACAATCTTCAATTTTTCTTTTTTGAATAGAAATACTAATAATGGTAGAATATATACATTCTATGAAAATTTTATTAATGTTCCTTCATTATTTTTTGTTAAAAATGTTTTTGTAGATTTTTGAGAAATGATGCCTCAAGCCATAATTCGCCCTGGCCTGGATGATGCCTCAAGGCATCACTCGCCCTGGGCTGGATGATGCCTCAAGGCATCGTTCGCCCTTAAAGGGTTAATGATATGGGCAATTCTCGTAGCTGCGTTATTCAAAAGTGATATTACTGTTGAAGCCTTCTCATTGTAATGAATGATAATTATTTGTGCAGGATAATCCCAAATTGGTATGAGTACCTCGTAAAAATGGTTAACATTCTCAGATACTTATTATTTACATATATCAAATAATATCAACATATATATATATATTTATCTCACCCCAGATATTTTTTCTCCATAGACTTAACATTGGAAACTCGTATCTAACACCCATTAGATATTGAGGAAAAATATCCAATGGGGGATAATGTCACAAATGTTAGCCCATTAGTCAATATTAAGGGTGAGATAAATTCAGAAACCCATTCAAGTTTAGGGTCAGAGCTCGATCCCATCTCATTTGAATCACATAGCAATTCACGTGGCTTCGCCTTGTGAATTACTACGTGATTTAAACTCGATGGGATACGAGCTCAGACCCTAAACTTTCATGGGTTTCCTATATAATATATCATGATCTGTACGTGATCGCCTTATTGAAATAAAAAAAGAAATTATTAGCATATAAATTCACCTCATGGGTGGCCTTCCATTCATGATGTGTCGTTCTTCATTGAGAGAGGTTTCCTTCAGGATAGTACATAATTTTGTTTGTACTTCAGACATGCTAAGTAATAATTATATCACATAGTTTTATACAGCCTTTATAACCACCTTGTAAGACTATCTTCCAAAAAACACTGAGCACGAGAACGCAACCAAGATTACCCCAGATGTTCAGAACAATCGAGAAACTAATCCGACAAATGTAAAGGCTTCATATTTCTCACTGTAAATGAGAAGAGAGAATGTCACAGGTTATCAGTTGGCTGTAGGGATGGAGATGGCGCAATTGTCAACTCACGGCGCACAGCGGCAAGAAGAAGTAGGAAGAATGAAACCCTGGGACCCCCACTTATTACATACATGGAACCGCATGATCGTTCTTAATCTCAGGGAAAATGGATCTCTTTTGAGGCTATTCGTGGCCCGTGAAATACAAAAAGGGTTGTGTCTTGATGAGGAAGGCCACAAAAATGTTTTTGTGGTGCAGTCAGTAGGGAAAATTGAGCATAAAACAGTATTTTGACAAAAAGTAGGCTTCAGATGAATATATCATAGAATATTTCTCATTGAAGATGATTTGCTTGTTATAAAGGCAAGAAAATCAAACCTAAGTTGTAAATGAGCCTTGGCAAGAGGTTCATTAGAAACAAAATTCCCTGAAATCATAAAAAGTGTGGTTTGTGAAGCTAAGTTTTTCTGCGTTTTCACAAAAAGGGGTAATATCTCACCCAAAATCCTCGATAAGTGTTTTTGTTTATTTTCAGAACTATCATGTGTCCACCTTTTCCATATGAATGATGGCTCGGGAAATAAAACGGGAAAAATATTTGGGGAAGTGATATTGTGAGGGTCTCAAAGTTAAATCACATTGGAAGGAAACCTGGAGAGGATTTGGGATTAGGGTTACCATTAACTCTATCTATATCTGCACGAAATCCAAAGGATAAACTTCTATCAGAAGACAATGTCATTTGTCATCGATAATAAGATGGTGGAACTGCAATCCGACCAACTACCAAGATAAATACGAAACAAGGGGAGTAGTGAAATGAAAACCAAGGATTATATGAAAAAAACACACAAAAGTACAAAGATTATCCACGAGTTATTGGTCGTAAGTTAAATGACCGACTACCAGAAAGTTTCTAGATACTAAAAACAGGGACATCCATAAGTATGTAAGGTAAAAAGGGACATCCATTGACATTTAAGGTAAAAGGAAAGTCGCTGCCTCTTTCGAATAGTTGATTGTTTGTGTGTATGAGAAGTGAATGATAGTAATTATTTGTACGTGTAGTACTCTGTAGTGTCCTGTGTTATAGTGTCATGGGCATATTTAATGGATTGTCACCAAACGGTGATAAATGATTTATGTAAATAAAAACACTGCAATGATAAGGCCCGGCGTCCACCTACTACGATATGGCTCCGATATGATCTACGATACACCTTTCGATAAAAAATCAAAATCGCGTCGGAAGGTCTCCTAATATCGAGGCAATTGACCACGTTTCTGCGATTAGACACCGATAAAAACCACACACAATGCGTGGTTGATTGGCATGTCTAGACATATGTCTATGATTTTGCACCTTCCCGATATGTCTCCGATATTTGCTTTTTGTATCGGTGCCATATCGGTAGGTCTAAATTTCTATCGTAGTAGGTGGACGCCGGGCCTTACTGCACAATAATAATTGGTTCTGAGTACGGGTGACCGTAATATCTGAGTAGTCAACTGAGAGGGGATTTTGTATTCATCATCCACGTACACGATTAATGACAAGTATCTTGCAATACAACGTCTACTGCAAGATCTATGTGGTTTAAGATTACGCCATAATGCCACAGCAATGTCAGGCATAGTAGCAATTCAGTGTAGCCTAACACCATCTATATAGTTCGCTATTATTCCGTGCAATATATGCAAAACGATTCATGATTGTGGTTTCTGAAGGTAAATACGATCACTATAACTGACTATGAAATGAGCTTTCAAGAAACATGATGATCTAACTTCATTTTTGGTGGGACTATTTTCCCGGAATCCCATGAATGAGATTCTGTGTGGTCAGAATCTCCTGTTGGTAGATTACTGCCGCCATATTCATTATTCATTTGGAATCCATGATAGCTGGCTGATAAAAAAAACCAATATCCTCTGTACTCCTGATATTTGCTGAATCAGCAATGGATCATTCGTATATTTGATGTTTCACACGGCAGGCTCTACTTAGGAGTTACAGCACCTGTTGATATGCCATATCTGTGTACACTGATGGCAGCAGCTCCGTACAGCCTGTCTCCATTAACTATTGGAGATGAAAGCCTCAGGTGGCGCCACCTACACGACCACAACAAAGGGCGGTCAAACAGCCCTATTGTTCGCTAAAAGATGCATGACTTGGCCCAGCGGCAATTCCCTCCCCACAGAAGAAAGAAGCAGTAAATCTGCCTCTGAGGAACACTTGTCGTGTAGTTCTGTGGGCGCGAGCAACACCAACACTATTACCGTTTTGAGTGATGTACTCATATGCACAGGAGAAGAAGAGAGAGAGAAAGAGGGAGACAGAGTGAGAGAGACAGGAAGAGAGAGAGAGGGAGAGAGGGAGAGAGGGAGAGAGGGAGAGAGGGAGAGAGGCAGAGAGGGAGAGAGAAAGAGAGAGAGAGAGAGGGACAGAGGGAGAGAGGGAGAGACAGACTAACAAAGTGAGAAACAGGGAGAGAGAGAGGAGGGGGGGGGGGGGGAGAAACAGAGAGGGATACAGAGAAAGGACACAGCGTATTGGATTGTTTTGGCATACCTACATCAGAGACACAATGTGTCAACCGGCGTTTACACTATATGACTAAATATGTGGTGACTGTAGATCGTCAAGCCAATAGTTGTCAGGTGGTTGCAATGTCCACCTCAAAAGTTGTCGAACTCAGAATGTACTCAAGTGTTTACACTGACGACTAAGTTTTTACAGAATCACTGCCCATCTAGACGACTAATTCAATCCGGCTTGAAATAGTCACCAGCACCAGAGCGTGTCCAACAGTCGTCAGGTGGTGCCAAATTGTGTAATCTGACGTAACCAGACGATCCGCAGTCGCCACATGCTTGGCATTTATACTTGACAATTTCTAGCTTTTTATAGCTGATGGTCTTCAGGCGGTGCAAAATACCAGAATCGCCGCCCATAATCATCTAGTGTAAACAGGTTTTGGTACACCTACACCAGGGACCTGTTTCAGTAGTTTCGTGACATGTCTAGATGGCGTCTGTGACACCATACGGACAGATCACAAGATTGCAACCGATGACACACAGAGTTTCACTCAATTCTCGTAGGAATTAAGCAATGACACTTTAACATGAGTAGGGGATACATATAATCTATGATCGTTCCAAATATGAAGAAGATTGGTCACTTCGATCTTCTGATATTTGCTAGTCTTTTTCTGCTGTTGCTTGCACTGTTGGTGCCACTGTCTAAGCCTAATGTCACGAGACTACTGAAACAGGTCCCTGGGACGAAGTGCGTTGGAGAGTTTTGGTACAGCTACAGCAGAGACTGACCCGGCGTTTACACTAGAGGACTAAATATGTGACAACTGTAGATCGTCAGCCAATAGTTGTCAGGCGGTGGCAATGTCCACCGCAAAAGTCGTCGACGTCAGAATTCACCTGAGCGTTTATACTGACGACTATGGCTTTACCCAGAATCGCCGCCTATGTAGACGACTATTTCAAACCGGCTTAAAATAGTCGCCGGGGTCAGAGCGTGTCTAATAGTCGTGAGGTGGTGCCTTATTGCGTAATCAGACGTAACCAGACGATCTGCAGTCGCCACGGGCTTAGCGTTTACATTAGACGATATCTAGACTTTTACGGCTGAAAGTCGTCAGGTTCAAGAATCGCCGCCTATAATCGTCTAGTGTAAACGCCGGGACAGGGTATTGGAGGTTGCGGAACACCTACACCAGAGACACATTTTGTTGTAGGCGTGCCATGCTGGATGAGCTCTCCCCTTAACATGAGGTCCCTTCAGTACTAACGGCTTACACTCGCCTACAGATCGCTACCCTGTACGTGTGCATCCAACAATGCGATACAATGTAGCAGTCGGCAAGTCGTAACCCGATTACACTCTGCAGAGTCTAATGGACGGGAAGCGCGGCGCTAGTCCACGGACTGCAGTAAGTGAACGTTGACAAGTCCCTACCAGCCACTCCCTTAAAGTCTCATCGGATACGCTCTCACAAAGTAGACTGCAATAAAATCCGGCTCAGCTTGCCATTAGTTTCAGTCTCGTGGAGAAAGCCAATCTGCAGTTATGAACAGCCATTAGTGTATAGACATAACTCACTTAGCTCTACGAGTCATATCTCATATACTCATAGTATACTGAGCATGGCCTGGAGTAAGGGTGAATGCATCCAGGGAGCCATTGAAAAACAAATTGGTCGTATGAAGGTTCAGATAATAAGATGAATCGAAAGATGAACGACATCCTGAACGATATTTTCCATTGAGGATTGCAGTTAGCAGTTCCAACCCCGCATTGGTTAAGCATTAGTAATTTTTTTCAATAATTTAAATTTTCTAGATAGTTACTGGCGACTTCTCATGCGCTTAATCGCATTCAAAGTAAGAGATATTTTCAACTGATAATTATACGTGATACATGTTTACCAAATTTCATTATTTGCTAATTATCAATTCTTTTAATGAGAAACATTTTATAATTCATACTGGCAAACAGGGACTTTATCACAGGGCTTGCTTGTCTCAGACACCCCACTGCAACGCTCGATGTGTATCATGCCAGCACAGACCTTCACTTTCTTAGCAATTATAGGCCAAAATGAAATGGCCCTTTTTTCTAAATTCTGTTTTATTTTTAAATTCTATATAAACAGACGAGTTTGATATTGGCTACGACACCTCTAGAGATGTCTTCCAGGACGACAAATGGACATTTTCAAAATGAACGATTTCTTATACCACAACTTCTAAGACCTTCAAAGGTATAATTCTGTCAAAGGTTTTACACCTAGGACATATTTTCTTATGTTGCACTTATGCCTGAAAGACAACTCTGTAATAATCCTTTTCATCGCACTTTTTTTTCAACGGCCCTGCTGGGTTACACGGTCTCGTCAGTTACTATAGAAATTTTGTTATCAAAACTTGGGCCTATCACATTATATATAAAAAAAAGTCGAGTGTTGTATACTTTCAAAACACACGGGATATTTCTTTAATCTCCTTGTAGTTGACAACGTAAGTTGACAACGTAAAATACTCGCTTACGCTCGGATATTACTACCTGTCGACTACCCGGAAATTACGCCCTACCGTACACAAAACCACTCCTGAGAGTGTACTTTTCCATGTACTCTGTTCCCATGGGGGACTCCAATATGAGCCAATGGAGTTAAGGTGGACGAATTGAATTGTTATTCCCGAACCTTTATAAAAATATGTGAGCTTTATTGGCTCTTTCAGTCCTGGAGATGCCAGGGAACATTGCCATATAGGGCCTTAAGATGCCTGGAGGCGTTGCCATGTAAGGCCTGAAGTTGCATCCAGCCATTTTTGATGTGTTATTTCAAATAAGAAATAAATGAACATTTTAATAATTATTAAATTCTAATAATGACTACCTGATGAAGGATTAAGAAGCATTGCAATCTAAAACATGTAATAAACTCCATCCTGTTTTCCATCTTTATTTTTTGTCTTGGGTTATGCCTTCTTTCAACATACTCTTTTAATAATAAATTCATTTGCATGAGTTTTGTTTCCATACATAGAACATAATTCGATCACTTTGTATGTTAGAATATTGTAATGAAGGAAACCCTGGATTCCACGGTTATACTTGAAAAATGGTTGACATCAGTGCATATAATTTCAGGACTATAGGGAAAATTAAAAAATTCACGCCTCTGAGTTATGATGTCTGTAGGAGATGGGTTCTCTTTGATATTCACCTTGTTGGGACGTCCTCTTGTGCAGACAATAGTGAATTTCAAGTTCCTTCAATGCCAATCAATGAAAAACAATGGAAAGTCACTTGGTCAAAATTTCGTAGGTAACACTCCTTTTGACAATAAACATGTGATGAAGGAACTAAAAGAGACCGCCTCTTTTTCAGCTCCACAGGGTTCCTCAAACCTAGAAGGACTCATAGCAATGAATAAGCTCATGCTAACACCCACAAGAGAAACCACTCGAGGTTGACGTCGTAAACCACTCGCTATCGCTCGTGTATTACTTCGCGTCAACCCTTTCGTGGTTTACGGCAGCCTGTCCCAAAAAACATCGATTATTGTCTATGTATTTGCCAGGTTTCAACTCGGTGCACAATGTATCTGATAAAATGGCAGTACAAACCTGGCGTAATGGTGAGTACATAGGCCAGGCTTCCAGGCTACTTCAAGTCATGTTCCTGTTACAGTGCAGCCAATCAGCATCACCAAGGAGAACTACACGTATCCGTTACCGCCTTTTTAAACCTCCCCAAACACTCCGCCAATAAATGAGCTCCAGTTCATCTCAGCTCCCAACGAGCTCACATCAGGACAAAATAAACACAATCCTTTCACGATGTTATTCCTTCTTTGGGAGGAGTTTGGAGTGTAACAGAAAGAAAGGGTTCCGGCTTTCTGGAAATTTTTGCTCTGAGCTTAGAAGAGGCATGGAATTATATATTTTGTAATGGTTATAAGACAACTGATTTATTATTATCAGCATTGATACGTGTACAATTTCGATGCTATCAGTGATACATAAACCATCCTTGCCTACCATATGAATACCCGTTGTCTGCATGGGATCACCCTTCAGTGGGTATCGGATAAATCACGATCGTGTGCACATCAGAAACCATCATATCTCTCTTTTTAATCTGCCATGGTCCACTTCATGGACTTCAATGATCCACTTATAACTCTATCATGACCTCAAACTATTATGGCTTAGTTTTTAAACTGCCATTGGCCAATCGTTGAATTACAATGGACCGCTGGATGAATTGCAATGATTCGCTCTGTGGACTAATGTGTCCCACTTAATAAACTGTATTGTTCTATATCATGAACCGCTTTATAAACTTTCATGGTCCATTTTTATAAAAAGGCATAGCCCAATTCAAGTATTGTGATCCACTTGATAAATGCCATGGTCCACAGGAGATGATCGGGTGAGCATCATCCAACCATCCCCGGCTGATGCCTGAGGGCATCACTCAGCCCGAATGTGCCAAACAACGATCTAACCCAGCAAGCATTGATGGCTCGTCTGAATGGCAGGGTTCCATTTCCCTGAGACAAGTATTTTCCCCTGAAATTGTCACCAACGATTACCCCTAACGAGATACAGAATTTCATGAATTTTAAACATGTTTAAAATTCATCCACTTAGCATTCTTGAGAGGCAAATGGACGGGCGGCTGAGACGGCGACAAAGTACCCAACCTAGCCAATAGAAAGCCTTCAAGGAGGATCACATATTTTCACATCCCTGACCTCAAGGGCGCATGAGTTGGTAACTGTTCACGGGAACTATGTTTGGGGCTATGTAGTAGGTGTGTCCTTCCTTGTGAATCAAATTCGTCATTGTCCAAATATTAATAAAAATGTTTTAACAAAGAAATGATAGAACAATATTCATGAAATCTTCAGAAAATGTAGATATAACATCATATTTAGTATTTCTATTAAAAAGAAATAAAATATTTATGATTATGTATCATCCTGCATGATAACAATCTTGGATATCAGTTTTAACTCTTATGTGCCCGTCCTCTAGCCAAACAGACTGCCACCAGCACCTGTCCTTAAGCGCCAAATCCACTAAGGCGACCAAGCGAATGCGTCTGCGATCCGTGTGACTGTGCGAATCACATACGATAATATTCAATATATTAGATATTGTCGCAAGGCATTCGCATGTCCCTGCGAACGTCTGCGAACGTCTGCGAACGTCTGCGAACCCAAATTCGCATGGAAAATCGCCTTAGTGGATCTAGCGCTTTATGGGAGTAGCTAGGCCCCAGGCAGCCGTCCTTAAAGGGTTAAAACTTTTTGATATTTACGCATGTGTTCGCATGGTCGCATGTTTTCTCAAGCGCCAGATCCACTAAGGCGATTTTCCATGCAAATTTTGGTTCGCAGACGTTTGCAGACTTTCTCATAGACATGCGAATGCCTTGTGACAATATTCAATATATTGAATATCATCGCATGGGATTCGCACAGTTGCATGGACCGCAGACGCATTCACTTGGTTGCCTTAGTGGATCTGGCACTTTATGGTGACATTGTCGCATGGTTTCATGAGATTTCTATGCCAATTAAGTGGCCTTAGTCGATTTGGCACTTTAGCAGCTAAACGATGGTCTAACCCAGCCAACAGAGATCACTCACAGAACTCTCGCATTGCACAAAGTGGGCAGTCGGCAGTTAAATGATAGTCTATCCGGCAAACAGTTATCGCTCGCAGAGGTCTCACATCGCACGTAGCGGGCAATTTGCAGTTGAACGATGGTCTAATCAGCAAACAGTGATCAATCACTGAACTCTCGCATCACACATAGCAGGCAGTTAGTGGTTAACCCTTTCTGGGCGGGTAATACCTTGAAACATTCCCGAGCACAGACTGGATAATACCTTGAGGCATTATTTATGAAATTCAGTAATATTTACGATTCCATTGTTTTATATAGAAATAATTGATAAATGAGTTGAAACTTTCAGATAATATACTATGATAAAGTTTTTAATACTATTTGGTAAAACAAATAAGATGAAAAAGGATGATGTGTCATATCACATGATCAAATGATAGAATACAGGTTTAGATAAGAATCGGCCCGTCCCCTGGCATTATACCAGTCCCAAGTACCCAACCGGACCAAAAGAGCTCTGCCACAGACCCCCACCTTTAGCGAGTTAAATGATGGTCTTACCAAGTAAACAGTGATCGCTCCCAAAACTCTCACATCGCACATAGCGGGCAGTTAGCAGTTAAACGATAGTCTTATCTAGCAAACACTCGCATGGCACAAAGCGGGCAATTAGCGGTTAGATGATGGTCTAATTTAGTAAACAGAGATCACTGGCAAAACTCTCACATCACACATAGCGGGAAGTTAGCAGTTAAACGATGGTCTTATCCAGCAAAGACTCGCATCGCACAAAGCGGGCAATTAGCGGTTAGACGATGGTCTGATATAGTAAACAGAGATCACTCGCAAAACTCATGCATCGCACATAGCGGGAATTTAGCAGTTAAACGATGGTCTTATCCAGCAAACACTTGCAGAACTCTTTCATCGCAAAAAGCGGGCAATTAGCGGTTAGATGATGGTCTAATTTAGTAAACAGAGATCACTCGCAAAACTCACGCATCATACATAGCAGGAATTTAGCGTCTAGATGATGGTCTAACCTAGCAAACAGTGATCCCTCACAGAACTCCCACACCGCACTAAGCAGGCAGATAGCTGTTAAGCGATGGTCTTATCCAGCAAACACTCGCAGAACTCTCGCATCGCACATAGTGGAAAGTTAAGCGCCAGATCCACTAAGGCGATTTTCCATGCGAATTTTGGTTTGCAGACGTTTGCAGACGTTCTCAGATGTTCCCATGGACATGCGAATGCCTTGCGACAATATTCAATATATTGTATATCATCGCATGGGATTCGCACAGTCGCATGGATCGTAGACGCATTCGCTTGGTCGCCTTAGTGGATCTGGCACTTTAGCGGCCAGGCGATGGTCTAACGGGCAGTTTGCGATGGCGCATCGGAGTAACCCGGTACCTGCTAACAGGCCGTGTGCCTTATCACATTCCACCACCAGTCCACCGCTACGTTTAGCGCACTTTTATACCTGGTCTAAAGCGTGGTTTTATACTCGGGCGCCTACACCGGGCCGGTGCGGGCTGCTTTCTGCTCGCCCGGGATGGCGGAGGGCCTATTGACAGGACAAGGTGTGGGAGGAGAAGGAGAGGCGGCTAACCCGGCCCGCGTTTATCCACAGATCGATAAAGTGGACAAATGCGCGGGTCGGCGGCGGTGATAAGGACGGGACTTGACGGCGATACATCACGGGGCGTTAAGCCGTATCAATCCGCGCACGTGAGGCCGAGGTCCGGGGACGTCTGTGCGGCTCACGGCCCTGTACTGTCTTACCCTGCCCTGCAATACCCAACACAGCCCCGCACTGTCTGACTCTGCCTCACCCTTTACTTACCCTACCCTTCACCGCACTGGCTTACCCTACCTGTACTATCCGATTCAGCCGTGCACTACCCAACACAGCCCCACACTCTTTGACTCTACCCCACCCTTTACTTACCCTACCCTTCACCGCACTGGCTTACCCTACCTGTACTATCCGACTCAGCCGTGCACTACCCAACACAGCCCCACACTCTTTGACTCTACCCCACCCTTTACTTACCCTACCCTTCACCGCACTGGCTTACCCTACCTTTACTATCCGACTCAGCCGTGCACTACCCGACACAGCATCACACTGTCACACCGACTCTGGCCCACCCTTTACTTACCCTATCCTGCATTGCACTGTCTGACTCTGCCCCACCCTTTACTTACCCTATCCTGCATTGCACTGTCTGACTCTGCCCCACCCATTACTTACCTCATCCCGCATCGCACTGTCTGACTCTGCCCCACCCATTACTTACCATTCCCTGACACAGCCTTGCACTACCCGACACAGCCCCACACTGTCTGACTCTGCCCCACCCTTTACTTACCACGCACCACCTGCACTGCCCTACTATGCCCTCCCCTTCACTTACTTTGCCCCACACAGAATTTCCCTACCCTGTCTTATTGTGTCCCCAACCTCCTTAACCCTCCCTGCCATGCCCTATTCTGTCCCATCCCACCCCATCCTGTACTGTGTGACTCTGTTCCACCCTGCACTGCACTTACTCTGTCCCACCCTGCACTGCACTTACTCTGTCCCACCCTGCACTGCACTTACTCTGTCCCACCCTGCACTGCACTTACTCTGTCACATCCTGCACTGCACTTACTCTGTTCCACCCTGCACTGCACTTACTCTGCCCCACCCTGCACTGCACTTACTCTGCCCCACCCTGCACTGCACTTACTCTTCCCCTCCTGCACTGCACTTACTCTGTCCCGCCCTGCATTGTCTAACTCTGCCCCACCCTGCACTGCACTTACTCTGCCCCACCCTGCACTGCACTTACTCTGTTCCTACCTGCACTGCACTTAATCTGTCCAACCTTGCAGTGCACGTACCCTGTCACACCCAACACTGCCTTACCTTGCACTGTCTGTAACCAGCCCTGTCCTGCCCTGTCTTGTCACAGCCAAACTCTGTCCCACCCTACACCTCCCAGCTTTGTAACTGTCGCAGCTTTCCTTGCACCTGATGGCCTGTTTTTTTTAAGCTTTTATTTGTACAAACCCTATCCTCCAGCTTCTTCACCTGTCACCAGTGCCTAAGAGATAAGCTTATAAAATATGTGGTGTAAATACATGTAGTTAATTTTGTTTCTAATATCATTTTCAATTTCTAAAGGCAGAATTCCACTGGACCGACGGTAGCCGATTCCGTAGCCAGACAATCGCCGATTATTATCGGATGCCCTTTAATTTCTCAAATCTTTGAAAATGGTCATTTATTAAACTATTATTATCAGAATTAAATGAATTACAATATGTGAGCTTCCTCTTAAGAGCCCAGGAACAATTGATCGGGTGAGAAATCGGCCTTGTGGATTCAACCCTTTCCACAAATCAAGGGCTGATTTATAACGGAGATACAATAGATCACTCATATTGTGTCGTCATACTTTATGTACAGTGATAAGTCTCCCTACCCTGCTCACTGCTCTATCCTACCCTGCCCAGTCTTGCCTGCCCTTCCTACCCTGCCCAGTCTTGCCTGCCCTACCTGCCCTGCCCGGTCTTGCCTTGTCCTGCCCATTCTTGACCTCCCCTACCCTGCCTTGCCCTGCCTTGTCCACCCTACTCAACCTGACCCTGTCCGAACTTTCTCCATCCCAGGCTGCCCAAGCCTTTCATACCCTGCCTTTCCCTACCTTGCTCTATCCAGCCTCCCGTTGTAAAATCTACCCTGTCGTGCCTAGTCCCGGCCCCCTTCGCCCAGTCAGGCCCTGCCTGTCCTACTCCATCCTGCCCTGCCCAAGCCTGTCCTGCCTACCCTAACCTGCTCAACCCTGTCCTGCCTCACCCTGCCCACCCCACCCTGCCCACCCTGCCATGCCCCACCTTGCCATGCCATACCATCTCCTGCCCTACCCTGTCTTTCCCTACTCTGTCATGCCCGCCAATGTCTCGCCTTGCCCCACCCTACAATGTTCTGACCCATCCAATTCATTACCAGTGCTAGATCCTATACTCCCACAGAAACCTACATTCAACAGTCATCCTCTTTTCTTGGGTCTAAAACTCTCATCATTAATCATGCTATTTATTGCCATTCCACCTTGTTGCCATATTTCCACCATATTTAGCATTACATCTCTTCATGAACCGTTACCAGTTATCTGTATGTGTTACAACATTCTGATGATATTTTTTATTTTGCACACTGCTGGTCTCTATCATGAAGGCTGATATCATAAGCCCTATTAATCTCCACCATCCGTCACTGTCTGTCCAGCCTCATCCTAACCGTGTTCATCTCCACCATCAGTCACTGCCCGTCTACTGTCATCCCTACTGTGTTAGGACAGTGAAATGAAACTGTACCATTCAGTAACTCTGTGAGCACTAGGCATGAGGAGAATGTTTGATTCTAGTTGAAAGTGCACACATCAGTAACCCAGGTGTGTATGGTGGATATCATGATCTGTCCGGCTGAGTGTTGTAAGTTGAGTTTTACCCTATGCAAGGCACACTTAATCTATACAACATCAAACACAGATTACACGTTTGCCACGTTTGCACTGGCACACTACCCTTGTTCCGGTCTGTGGCCATCATGTATCGTTTGTTTGTCTTTATTATATATATTCTTTTTCTTCCCCTTTCTTTCTCAGCCGAATTTGTAGCAAGTGTTACTTCTTTTGTTTTGTACTTTGCATATTGTACTGTTTCTATGTGAACTACTTGGGTCAATGATTATCACTAGACGAATCTGGCGGTTATTTAAAGTCGAGTTGCCCATCTTCAATCCTGTTACTGTCTAATTTAATTGTAGAAGCGACGAGGAAGCGACGAAGAAGAACACCTCACGCTTTGTTAAGTACCTAAGATTTGTTCACTGTATTGTTACCGATATTCCACGATGAAACACCACTTCACAACTTTGCTGCACTTTCCTGTGCACACATCCTGTTAACATGAACACCACTGGTGTACAGTGACCTACAGATGTCTAAATCACCTTCTCCCACCCCATGTATAATCAACCCACATACTTATCAGACTGATGAATACCTTTAAGAGAAGATAATCATGACTTATAAATTGCACCTTCTGGAGGACTGCACACCCCTGGCGGATTGTAAGTGAATTAGTGGCGGTGGCAAACACCTCTGTCTGCAGTCTGCTACAAGTACGGTGTTTAATTGGCAATTAACAGCGACAAATCTCTGCGGATCCCGCCCTTCGCTCAGATACAGTGAACTCATTAAAGCCGGCTCTCCACTCCTAAATTGAGGTGTTTTCTGCCTGCGACTCGGGCTGGAGATTGTGGAGAGTGTAGCCTGGAAAGTTAAGAAGGCTTACAAACAGCTTCTGTGAATGATGAAAGGAGTGCTAGTGAAAGAGTATGAAGTCTTAATGTGGTTCTTAGTCGCTCTATCCAATAGATGTCATTCTTTCCTTGAGGTTGATTCTGAATGGGGGATATTCTATCCTGACCTAAAACATACCAGGTATACAGACTGAATGAAAAGTGAGAATTTGAAATGCGTACAATCTCCGAACTGAAAGGATCCCTCAAGCACACATCAAAGAGGTCCATTTTTAGTTGGCTTCAAGGTTCCTTTATCCTTGGAGACGTCATTCTAATGGCGGGTATATTTTTCTGTATGACAGCTTTAATCTCTCAGAATCCCCGCCCTTTTATGATAACTCATGTTGATGGTCTACTTCAAGTGGTGCCTGTGATCTGCAATTGGTTGAAGGAATGGGAATTATAACGTTAGACGAGATTATGGATATGGATGACAGACTGTGAGGAGCCGATTACACGAGATATCAGCAGGAGACGGGCTTTAAGCCGAGTTTACACCTCACGACGGAAACACGATTTTATATCCCTACCCGGCGTTTACACTAGACGATTATAAGCAGCGATTCTTGAATTTTGTACCCCCTGGCGGCTTTCAGTCAATAAGTAGAAATCAGTATGTATAAAAAATATAAAAGCTTGAGGAAATTCTTCGGCTAATGACTATTTCGGCCGATATTACGTAATCGAGCACATCCTGACGACTCTCGGCTAGATAGTCTACAGTCGTCACGTTTTAGTCGTCTAGTGTAAATATCCGTACTGATAATCAGTGACACTGCCTGTCGTTGAGGTGTTCACATCTGACGACCGATTATGCAATCGATGTGCACTGACAGACTATTTCTTTGAATCTACCACTGAGTATGACTTACAATAACTGATTATTACAACCCATTTTGATTTCATCGGTGGTCATAGATATTGGTCGGTGGTGCCATATTACGCATTTCGTGGATCAGAAATTGTTGACTAGGTTTGGAATTTTGCTCTTTACAATTACCAATATCTCATCAGAAATGCGTAATAAACGGTCGGCAACTCCGAATTCCATGATCGTTGGTGACAAGCAATAGGTGTAAACCCCCTCTTGAGGAAAAGCCATCCTTTTTATGTTCCTTGTACAAAAATCGGTTGATGGTTCTATTTGAGAATATTTCGGTTCGCATTATGTTGTTTTCTGGTGAAAATTGAGGTTAATCGCCGACTTATTTTTGACACTCAAGTCCATTCTACCAAGGGTTAATTCACAACAGACTTTTTGTCGGTGGCCAAGAAAAGTCGGTCGGTGGTGTCATATTATGAAATTGTTGAATATATCGTTGACTCTTCTTGTTTCCAATTGATGATTATTGCACCAAAGGTACCGCATAATTTCGGGGGTTCCATAACAGATGGTTAAAAGTGGTAAGTGGGATTCACACGATGGGATGAGACTGGTGTACTTCACACCATTGCACCAGTCGGCTACAATTTCCAGCTGGGTACAAAGTTTCACAGATTGGGATGCTCTACAGTCTCAGGGTAACATGGCAGATTCAATTCACATGGGAAGACTTAACATAGGTACATAATCTCACCCCTACACCCCTACACAGGGTACACAGTTGCTGACTCAGGGTACTTCCCATGTGAATAGGTGTTATTTGGGACCACTGAGACTCACAGATTAGGGGAGAACGTGTGAAATACACTTGTCTCACCAAAATGGCCCACGAAATTTTGAACCTGTTTAAAGTCAAAATCTCTTGAGATTCCGTTCCTTGTTAGGCGTGATTGTCGCCGACAAGTGTAAGGGAAAAAAGTTGTCTCAGCAAAATGGAAACCTGTCATTCACACAAGGAGATTGTGTTCCAATACCGAATCTCAACAGAATTTGTCTCAGACAAACGGCCTGTGAGGTACGTGAATCCCATCGTGTGAATCCCACTGTAGGTTTAATCTGGGCCATGCTGACAACCTCATCTAGCATTCATCGATCAGACAGACTTAAGCAGCAGGCTCTAGACTACTCCATCCTTCAGTGACATGAACATCGTCGGAGGCCACAAATGGGAACGTAATCCTGGTGGCAAAAGTATTTTTTCACAGAGTGTGGATAAACATATATTTCTAGTATAGAACCGAAGCTATTGAGTTTTTTTATATCTTTATTTATTACGTTAGCAACCGACGGTTGCTGACGGCACCAATCTTACCAGGTCATAGTGTTCTGTTACACTGATGGTACAATGTAAAGATACGAATAGGTGTGAAAATGAAAAACACATGTGACTATATCAAAAGGTTTTGATATGCTGGTCTCATGTTCATGAGAATTCGTATGAAACATGTGACTCTTTTGTAAATGGCATGAACACCAAGCGAACGCCTGACATACTAAAGGAAAATTTCCTGCAACTGTTCATGAGACCGGGGGAACTCTGGGCGAATGTGTGTGAATAAAAATTCGCAAGAAATCCGCCATAGTGGATCTAGTGCTTTAGGCTAGGAGCAATACCCTTCCAATACTCTTGTGTTTGAATTTTTTCGTTCCATTGCAATTTTGCTGAAAAAAACAACATAGTTGGAAATCTTTTTCTCTCTATCCGTCGTCGCATTCGCGGTGGGATAGGACGTGAAAAGCTGAGCCTCGTCTACAAATATAGATTTACTCTTCCAATACTCTTCCCTAGAAGAGAGTAAAAACGGCAGTCAGGCGGTGGCTATGAGGGGAGGGGGTGCAGGTAGTAAAGTATCATGGGTTCTCCACCTTTAACCTTCAAACAGCAGAGTCTTAGATGTTTACGTGTGGCATTTCCACCCCGTAATGGTGCTTGGAGAGTAAGATACGACCGGCACAGATCACTACAGTGCCCTGTGCGCTCAGCCAGGAGAGGGGCGAAAGTTGGGATGAATAGTAGATGGGAAAAAGTTGAATCAAAATGCCGTTTGCCTGCAAAATGAATCTGATGATCTCGATAAGCTGTACAGTGCATCTTGATCTTTGTTGTGCTTTTGTCATTTCAAACAATCAGTTCTCATGGAAGACGGTGTTACAAGACGATCAATGATAGATTACTATAGATATCGATGGTCATATCATTCACTAGTATTATCAGTACAGGAATATATTAATAGATGCTCACACCAGCCCGGGATTGGCCAGCAGATAAACATATCAATCCCACTCATGGAATCCATTCCCCCATAGACTTAACACTGAGAACTCTTACTCAACGCCCATGACGTATTGAGTGAGAAATACTGAATGGGGAATGATGTGCTGACAGTTAGCCAATTAGTCAGTAATACGGGTGACATATCTGAACCGCACTCGATCCATAGATACTGCTACATAAACTCTCGGCTTTGCTTTGTGAGATTACTCCGCAACTAAAACTCATGCTATATTTCCAGTATCTATGGATCTCGATGCAGTTCCGTATTAGTAACTTACAGGGAGCTGTTTCAAAACCATAGACTTAACCCACGTTTTGAAACAGCTCCCTGATGTCGAACCTAGAGATGATACCAAACACATGCTCATAAATCCGACTACTACCAAGAGATTTAAGAGAAGGATTATAGATTATAATCCTAATCCTCATTCACAGTCTTGTTACATTGGCTGCTGCGGGAACAGACAATTGCGGAAACGAATCTATCATTGGGGAATGATTAATTAATAAATCAATTAATTAATTGCGTTCAATAAATTTGTGTTCAATAATTCTAATCTCACATGTTGCTGTGTGATTGAGAACTGGTGTCCGCGTCCACCAAGATGGCGTTAGTTTTGAAGCACATCCCAGCTTTGACGTAAATAATGTGGTCTCATTGAGGTAATTAGAAACTCTTACTCTGTGTTGGACATACTATACGGAAACAGGGTTACTGTGACTGTATATAATAAATACGCCGTAAAATTAAAGCTAAATAGAATCGATGCTACAGACAAACGTTATATTTGATCATCAATTCTACCAAGTATTTATCAGATACACACACAGTATGCCGGTTTCGTATTACTATTTTTCGTTAAAATAACAATTCTTTACCTTCCCTTTTGGTCTATTTGTGGTCAATTCCTTACCTCTCTGAAAGACACGCATAGTTTTGCTGGGTTTGCTGGGAACTTTCACCCATTCAGATCACACCTTTCATTTTATTTAAGTGCGCCAAACGTTAAGCACAGTGCATTAAAACATTTTTTTAACTACTGCACCACCAGCAGTGGGATGTATTTCATACACGTTGGGTATAGAGTAGAACCCCGCGTAAGCGTCCCCACTCCGTTTGGGGGCAAAGTGTCCGCTTGCGCAGGGTGATCGCTCACGCAGGGTGACCGTTAGGCAGGGTTCTACTGTACGATAATAGAAAATAGGATTTGTTTGAATTTTAACAGTCATATGGATAGTTTCGTAATATTAGACGTTGAACATATCAGTGACCCCTAACCTCATTTATAGATCGATTAAAGTTTTTCAACTTTAATCTCTCATGATCTTCATGATGCAGATTGACAATCGGGAGCTCTTTCGTGTCTACAGGACATTTGGCACGTCTCACCGGTGTTATCTATTGTAGCAGGCCTGATTTAGCTTCCATCCACTACAGACAGCGAGGAAATTGAGCTTTCCCGTGTAGAGTGTTTATTACTCACTGAGGTCCTGCACGGAGATTAACTGATAGCTCCCATACATCACTCATACTAACTGTCAACAAGGCCACGCTCTCCAAGCACAACCTCCAAATAGACGCTGATTGCTTGTCGCACCCGTTTCCCTCTGACGTCATTTCCGGATTGATAGTCCGCTGAACATGCATCCAGAATGCACTGCGCGGAGCCCGAGTGGTGGCGCTCTGAATAGACGCGCTTTGCGCATGCACAGGACGTACCTGGCAGACGCAGATGAGATCACGTGACACACGCGTTCCTCAAAAAGAGGCTGCTGCATCATGGCAGCAGGAACGAGGCACGGGAGGCAAAGCCAGAAGATAAAAAGAGAGAGATTCTATTTCAAATGCTGTAGGTTCATGTGTATCTCCTCATGTATGTAAAGACTGTGCTGCATAGTTTTTACATCCTGGATTGGGCCAAAATATAACCCTACAGGTGGCACTACTAAAAGTGGAACTTAAACACTTAGTGAGACCTTAGTTTTTCCAATTCTTTTGGGGCAGATGATAAAATATTTTTATCTCTGTCCTAAAAAAGATTTTGAGTCTTAGTGCGACCTTAGTTGATATCTCAGTAAGCACAAACCTTCAATCCTTCATTTGAAAAGGGATCATGCCCGTCGGTTTCACATAATCAGTTAGAGTTACCGACTATTGATATAGACGTGCAATTGGTAGCACCACCGACAAACTTAAATAATCGTTGCCGTTGTTGTCGGCCAATAGAAAATGACCTATAGTGAGGCCACACAAACTGTAATGATGTCACCGTCGAAATTTCTCTATTTCTCTGGCTGAAACTATCTGATGTTTTTGATACTGATGTGACAGATTAAAAGTGGTGTTCCACCAAGACGACTGATCTAAGCCGATCCTGGTGGCTAGATGACTGATTAGGTCGGGCTTAATCGTGTGAGCGTGCCTGGTTGGGTCGCTCTGGTGGCAGGGCTCCCTATGAGTGATAATAGGGGTCATGCAGACAGGGGTATACGCACAACCAGCTCTTACAAGATTAAGGACGATTCAGCAAATTAACTAGGAACTGAGAAACACAGCCCAAGCCTGAGAGCCAAAAAAAGGATAACAGTGGAAACAGCACAATTTACATTAGATAAATGTATTGTAAAAAAATACAGATGTATATTAGCAATAAAGCTTAAAAACACAAGGTTGTGTGCCAGGTATGATTTAACAAAATGGGACGACGTTGACGGGAGTGTGTCTATACAAAGGATGTGTCCAATCAGGACGTGGCACGTTTTATACTGTCTGGCTTGCTCAGGTTTCGTCGGGGTCACTAGAATCGACGCGCTTCGGATACCCAAAGGACAATGAAACTGTGCGGACGATGGGAACTGACGGCACCCATCTCACCAGGTGATGGTGTTCCATTACACCGATAGTAGCCGGAAGGTAAGCCAGACAGTGTCAAGATCATATTTCAGCCGAGAATTCGGCCAGATGGAACAACCACTTTATTAAGTACATTTACTATATACCCATGCTGTATATACTGTAAATACGCACCGTTTATTAAAATTTTGGTTGTTAATTAAGAAAAATGAAATTGATTTTTTTTTTTATTTCGGGTATATAGTAAATATATAACGTCCAACCGTGCTTGTACAAGTCACAGAACTCGATGATAATTTACCGTTTGTACGGAACTCGGCATAAATGCCTCGGTCCGTTCAAACCGTAAATTACCATCTCGTTCTGTGAATTGTACAGCATGGTCAGGACGTTCTATATAAGTATTGAAGGAACTACAGTATGTTGATGGCAAGTAGTATATGAAGAGACTGCTCTGTCTCAGGAAACACTTCCTGGTTGTTCCTAGTAGTTTAATCAAATGAACGTCTTTGCCTGGCATACCGTGAATTAATTGGCGTCTTTCATGGTTGACTTTGTTTAATGACTGACATCTATCATTTTGCCACTGAAGTGAATTTGAAAGGATTCGCCCGGGATAGACTAGCGTCGTGCGAATGCGCCTTCATCACTTGAACCACTCTCATATAAAGAGAAAACGTGGTTACTAAACCGTTGGCCATTTGAGGTCATTTGGGGCAAAATACGTTCCGACACCGTGCAGGCTCAGCCACTACGTGTTCTCATTACTACATACCTCCTAATCGTTTAAAAATCCGGTTTTATTAATTGTACCAAGCCAAAACCATTCACTTCGGCCCGTTGTCACAGCGGGCGCGAACATTATTTATACTATACCCAAAGCAGCGGGTATTATTTCATCGCTCACAAGTATGTATATAGTAATATCTATAATCTACCCGATAATGCATAACGGCGGGATAGCGTCTTCCTGGACGATAAATAGACGACATTTACAATATAATTTTTTTCTTATACCGCACCTTCTACGACCTTTAAGTGTATCGTATTGTCAAAATGTCGTATGCCTACAACACATTTTTTTATGCTACACTTAGGCCCCAAAGACACATCTACGATACTTTTTGAATCGTATTATCATTTTCAACAACCCTCTGGAGTCGGTGATTCCCGACTGTAGATCGGTGCTGAATAATCAGATGATGGAAAATGGTCTTAAGTGCCGGACATTAACACATGAGTATTTGATTATGTACATGTATTACGTGTCGGGGAAGGTTCACCTACACCTCGCAATGGGAGGATAATGAAGACAAATCCTGCTCTCATTTCCTGAGCAGCATTCCTCTGAGCAGGGAGGTGTTTATAAAACTACGAATGATAAAATAATTGATCTTAACGTGGTCTTTGTTGCATTCTCATTACCCAAAGTGATCCATCTTTATCTTACAATACGATCAGGGAAATATCTTTATTAACAGTTTTACGTTTTATTTCAGGTCCGTTGCGATGGGTACGATCCTTCATAACAAATTTTTTCCGTTAATATAGGGAAGAAGTAAAGAGTAAAAATGGCAAAGGTATCCTATTTTTCTTGGGACCACAGTTTAAAAATCAGAATGACCCTCTGATCGTGGTCACTATCACCTGAGGTTAGTTCTAATCGTAATGGTTCAGCCAGTATCGTTCTTAGTTTATACAACCTCCCTAATAAACTACCACATATAAAACGTTGGAGCCGCTTGAAGTTGCTCCCGTACATAGAGACATAGTGAACCAGACCTAGGCTTGGAGAATGAAGGCCCACGAGAGTGAGATTCTCGTGCAGTTCTTAACTGAATCCTGCTACTCTTTTTTTGTGTTTGTCTATAAAGACGTACTTCTATCCTTAGGATTTGTTTCTAGCCATACTGAAAACATTATTTAGAGCTGTAGTTTTCTCCTTTCTCCTTTCACTTATGAGATCTCGCCCTTTCGCTAGTGTCAATTCATGGAGTGCTGATCGCCGATGATCAGCTCAAGCACCTGTGTCATACGAAATGATAACCACAAATTTACGATGGTTTCCCGTTCACCCGCTAGAGGGCCCAATCCTAGGGGGAAGGGCGGTGGGGGTAGGTGGTAGCACAGAGTAAATACTCTGTGGTGGCAGCCAAATAGGAATCGACGAAGTCGCTAATCTCAGACATAAAACAAGCGCATAAACAACTTCCTGACGGTGCTTCTTGGCGGAACTAACTTTCTCACATCCCCACCTGTAACTCCCTCCCTTATCTGAATTAACATACTGTCAGAAGAAACATATCTTGTCAAAGAAAATCGCGAGCCCAGAAACTACTACCCCTTTGTAAATTAAAAACAAAGATAAAGCAAACGCATGGTATAATTGCTGTCGTTGGATCTTTATAACTGTTTGGTTCTTTTTTTTTTAGCAACCAACCAAAAATACCACTTTTGATAAAACACTTAGCAGTCGAGCCATGAATTTAAATCAGAAAATGTCACTTTCATATTTACCATGTACTGGAGAGCCCCGATTTATACATCAGTTCACATCCGCTCATATGCAAGAAGCGTTAACGCAGTTTTCAATGCCTGACCATCTATCAAAGTATTGGGATATCTGTATTAGCAATATACCTTTAACCACAGTCCGATAGTGCGTCTTATCTGTTTGGTTACACAATGCATTCGGTCAGCCAAGGACAAGGCAGCATTGGATTACTGAGGGTATGACAGAAATATGTTATTAATAAACGTTTAGATTATTTCCAAAGAAAGTGCAGGCATTGCATTCAATCTATGGTATTCCAGCTCCCATTTGGAGCATTCCACATGTATATTACCTCAATAATACTTCAGATATGGTTAACATAACACAGGGACACCTCAAGCGGCTGTAAAATAACATACTGTCGGGCAAGAGCATCATATACCCAACTATAAAAAAAAAGCTATGAAAAATAATTATCAGCTCTCAAGTTTAGACAGCTCCGACTCGTTGCTACAATCCCCTACTTTTTCCCAGTAGTCATATCTTGCGTAAAAACACTAGCCTTGCTCTCACACCCACGGTTCATACCGTGTGTGTGAATGCATGGAATCGCACTGAATAGTGTTTGACCGAGCGACGGCTAAAACTAAACACAGCACCGCTAGGCGCGCTGAACGGTAACTCATGTATTGTTGACCATGGCTTCAGCTGTGAGGGACTTATCCCTCCTGAACCAGCCTCCTTCACAGTGATTCCTCCCTGGTGTTGGTTATTTCTGGGGTTTTATTCTGTTCTCCTTGTAGCAATAAATCTGCCCGCGTCATCCCTCGTGGTGCGTTCTTGGTAAATTTGCCGGGCTGGGCTTGATGTCGTAAATCAGCTGTGTTCTGGTCATAGGCTCATCCCTAGGATCTTAGAAACGAGTCGCCAGTCGTCAATGGTCTGGCCCCCTGCCAGACCGATAAGTTATCACTCGGACCTTGTCATGCAGCTATCATAACACCCACTGTTTATACTGTAACCTACCCACTGTTTTTACTGTAAGGCCCGGTGTCCACTGATGTCCTGATACCCTACGATAGACCATACGATGCATGCATCGGGATGAATCCTCAGGTGTATCAGCTTGGGATTATATTTGAATTTCCAAAGTGATATCGGTTTTGTGTCAGGAGATGCATCATAAGGCCTATTGCAGTGTATCGGAGGCTCAGGGGGCCATGGGCCTAACCTACCCACATTATACTATACAACAATGGTCTGTTCCCCTGACTGCCTGATTAGTTAACACTGAGACCTTATCACTTAGCTATCATAACACCAACTGTTTATACTGTAACCTAACCACCTTATACTATTCAACGATGGTGTGGTCGCCAGACTGCCTGATCAGGTACCACTGAGACCTTGTCACGTAGCTATCATAACACCCACTGTTTATACTGTAACTTAACCACCCTATACTTTTCAACAATGATCAGGTCCCTTGCCTGCCCAATAAGTTAGCAGTCAGCCGTCCTACCCAACCTTGTCACCTAATTATCCTCCAATCTCATCATTGCACTCTTCTCCTACCTACCCTACCATATCAGAAGTTTACTCTCCAGCCTCATCTCGCTATTTTTCATACCTGCGACTATTTAGGGCACATCTTAACTGATACATAAACCAATATGAAATATATACATCGACAATCATATAATACATCGTGAACTGTCATAACAGATTATATATCAGGACACTCTTCATACATTATCATGTGAGTATGCCTATTTGATGTTAACACTTAGCTATCCCTTAATGGAGGTTGCCATTTGTCCCTGATGCGGACCACGTGGCACTGTAATGTGGTTTGGCTCTGAATAATCAATCGATAGAATACCACGGAGCTCCGACCCTGACTTTTGTTACTGGCCATCTTACAGGTAGCACTAGAATCTCCCCTCATGTTCCTAGCGGATGGACGGGAAGGCAAGGCAAGCTATGTGCCATGTAGTGTCAAGTGAACGTGTCTTTATCTCACCCATGGTATCTTGTTCCCATAGACTTAACTCGTACTCAAAGCCCACCCATGGAGTATTGTAAAGAATTACTCGATAGGAAATGATGTTACAAACATAAGCCGAACAATAAATGATAGCGGTGAGTTAAAATCTGGAGAGCACTCGATCATAGCCACTGAAAATATTTCACTCATTTTGGCATGCTATGTTAAGTAACTAAACTTTGCCCTGTGAGATTACCCACCAAAAGTCCTGGCCTAGTATGTAAAGGAGGGCCCAGCTTGCACGTCCTTATCCCACCGATTTTTCCCATCATGGAGTTTCTCGTAAACCCCGACGAAACCAAAAGAAACAAACAAAAAATCATGGCTTGATTTCAATGGTTGCGGGTCTCGATGCAGTTCCTTCTTAGCATAACGATCTTTGACATGATGTATGACATGTTTTATAACATCGCATCATGCTCGGTAGAAGGCAGTGTAAACATGCCTTGGTTGATACACACCTCAGTAAGTGTTGCGGGCACGTTTGTCGAGCCGCGATGATTTAGTGCAGATTAGTCCACTGCTCCCCGGGCCAAGACACTACTGGCGCTACGTCAAGAAGCTTTATTTACTTTCCCCTCAGAGGGCCCCACCTCACACTCCGCATCTACAGCTCTTCATTTAGTGTGAGGCAGGGGGAGGAGAGGGGGAGGGAGAGGAGGGGGGCATGGGGAGGAGGGGAAGGAGGGGGAGGAGGGGGGTGGGGAGGAGGGGGTAGGGGAGGACGAGCAGGAGGTGGAGGAGGGGGTTGGGGAGGGGCAGGAGGGGGAGGAGAGGGGTGGGGAGGAGCAGGAGGGGGAGGAGGGGTGGGGAGGAGCAGGAGGGGGAGGGAGAGGAGGGGGATGAGGAGCAGGAGGGGGAGGAGGGGGATGGGGAGGAGGGAGGTGGAGAGCAGGAGGGGGAGGAGGGGGGTGGGGAGGAGCAGGAGGGGGAGGAGGGGGGTGGGGAGGCAGTCAATGCTGTGCAGGAAGCGGTCCGTAAACAGATCCATGCTCAGAGCATAGCGGCCAGACACCATCCTTGGGTTTCCATAATGTGACGTTTCCACCTGCCGACTAAAAAACCAACGATCATATGCAACCTGTACAAAAGTTGGTCGGTGGTTTTGCCTGAGATATAATCGGTGCACATCATTGGTGGCGGTCAGAATTTTTTCTAATGATATATATGGTAGTCGCCAACCGATTTTTGACATTCAAATTCATTCAGCCACTGATTAATTCAACATGGAGTCATTTTGGTGGTAATAGAAAAAGTTGGTCGGTTGTCCAATATTGTATGATTTTGGAGAAGAAAATTGTTGACCCATTTTCTTTCCACCTGACACAGAAGTGTCACATAATTAGTCGGCAGTGCTAAATGCTATAATCGGTGTTCATAATCGGTATATCGAAACGCTATATCAACTATTTTTGCTCCTTTAGCTATTGTGTTATGGAGGTGGCCAGTTTGCCTCAATACCAAACAAAATACCTATATTCGTGATTGGGAAAGATTTCGAAATTAATATGATGCTCCTCTGGCTTTGGTTCTCAGTCACAACTGAAGTTGTTGGTCTAGAAAGAACTGCCAGGGGAGTGGGTAAATTTCAGCATGATCTGTGAAGATGGCGTCATGAGTTTGGGAGTCTGTGAACAAGGCCTATCAATATCCATTGTAAACTAAACTCACCACCTGGTATTTGTTTTGGCATCGGGGGAAAACTGGCAGCATCCAGGTAACAATGCCTCTCTGCCCTATAAACAAGGCTTTAGTTTGTCCAGGGGGTTGCGGGGCGGGGGGATTGGGCATGTCATTCGGGGTGAATATCATGTAATACAGCAAGGTTTTCCTCCGGGTGGATCTGTGCTACATTTCAAAGACGATAGTAATCCGAATGAAGTCTACGTTACTGTTACAAGCTTTATTGCAGATGTTACTAGAATGGTAGCTAGCTGCTGATTCTCCACTTGAACATGGAGACACCGCACTATATATCTACCTCTGTTGTTAATTTTGGTGACCATACCGATCGTTACTAAAGTCAAACCCTTCCGGAGCGGAGCCCATTGAAAGCACAAACTCGTTTTTCAATAGGAAATATTTGAATGTAACAATTAAAACCAGCTTCATCTAAGCTGGGCATCTTTAGAGTAAATTCAAAATCTAAAAGTGTCAAATATGCGCGTCAAAAACATTGCATAGATTCTCTATTCCTATGGGCTTGACTTATTCTCTAAGCTTTGTTGTTCAGTATTTATTATTCCAAGACTTACATGCCACATTTACCGCCCAATGAAGCGAACCAGGCAAGCGTTCCCCCTTTGCAGCCACTTAGTGTCTTTTACTTCTGATTGGATGATTTCGTGTCTGCCAAGAGCCAATCAGGACGCACGATACGTGATGGAGCGTCTCCTTATGAAAATACTTACATATAGGGGACAAAGCCATTGTTAGTTCATAAAGCAGTCACTAGGTGGTCAGGGGACAAAACCTGTATTCTGGCTCTTTGTTCTTACGAAATTCAGCTGCCTTTCAATGTTTTACCAAGCTTCCTTTGACTCTCTACACCGATCCCAGAGCAGGAAGATATAATGCTAAAACCCAGGACATGATGTTTTTTACATGGAACACTTTATTTACATATGTGAGCAAGGCAAGAAAAGTGACATTTCCCAATTATCACTCACTTCTTTTGCACCTCCATTAGTGAAGAACAGCTACTTTTTCACCTCCTTTAGTGAAGAACACCTACTCGGGGGGCGTCATGCCGGGGCCCATGGATCATAGGCTATATGCCGTATACAGTAGGGACGCCCCATGTAAGGGGACAGCGTGCAAGGGGTCCCTTTGTTCGGAACGGTTCCCTTCCACGTGCAAGGGACACCCCGCTTTAGGGGACACTTTTGCTTGGAACAGAGGGTGACCCCTTACGCAGGGTTCTATTGTATGTATGAATATATATTCATTTATACATCCATATTCATATAGAATATCGCATGCTATGATAATTCACAAGATGATTAACGTCCGCTTGCTGCACACATTATACCATGATAATCCTCGCAGGGAGTGCATTGCTGGCCCCGCACACCGAGTTAAGACGGACCATCGCATGCCAGGTCTGCCTTGTAAGCACTGGCTGTAGACTAATCAAGCAGACTGCGCCACTCAGAAATGTCACGCTACATAGCATGTCTGCAGCCGAAGCAAATAACACGATTATTGAGAATAGAAGACAGAACTGCACTCCCCTGATTCCCTTTATCTTTATGACGATACAGTCGACGCTTTGGTATGAGACAGTTATAAACACAATAAAGTTGTGTACCTGGGAATATAACTGTTATAAAGGTGCATTGAGAATTCATAAACATACCATTATGTAATTCAGTAATTGTCAATTAGTAGTTATATACTTCGGTGTGAACATGCTTGAAAATGTATCTGATTCTTATATAAAAGACTGAACAAATGGGGTGTTAGGAATTGATGAAAGAGTGTGGAATTATTGAAGAAAATAGCAGTTTATAGGATTGGGGTTTATCCAGTCCATTTATATCAAGCTATTTGCAGTAATCCACATGGCATCCAATGCACTTGCACCTTCTATAACTGCCTACGTAGGGTCAAAATATATCAAGCAGCAGTGGGTTAATAAGGTACTTCAGTCAGTTATGATTGGTAGCTACTAGGGACTCCTCTAGGACACTAAGAAACGGGCTCTCTGCACCGTACCAATGCCACAATTTTGGCACACAGATGACGAAGAAGTATTTTTTTGCAGCCCACTGATAGTGTCTACAACATCTCGATAATCTAGGCAACGTATCTTAACGTGTCCCACGCTCAACGAATATTCACATACACACATTAAGGTTATCTAAAGACTCAGAATTCCCTCACATTGCAATTTTCCATTGTCAGACGAAAAAGTATGTCAGTGGTGGCCACAGACTGCACGTCAGTTTCGCATAGTAGGTGAGGACGCAGGGTACCTTGTTTCTCCTGCATTTTAGAGGCCCATGACGGTGTAATTTACATGATAAAAGCTTGAGCATCATCGAGAAAATTAAAGCGTTTTGATTTTATCGGTCGTTCACCAAGTAGGTCGGCGGTGACTTCATTACATAATTTTCAAAATATTAATCGGTGACCATTTCCAGAGGCAGGCTGTTTCCATCCACCAATCTTGTGTCGGTGCAGTATAACTTTGATCGATGGTTCCCGACTGCAGAGCGATAGCAATATTCGGCCAATGGAAAATAGCTTTCAAAGCCCGTTTCTATTGGCGGACGAAAACGTCGGAGATTTTGTGAGTTCTCCTAAAAGTCTGGCAGTAATGCCAAGGACTGTACGTCTGTATGAAAAATATAGGTGAGGGTGCATTGTATTCCGTGGTGACCTCATTGCATAATCTATGTACAATTAGTCGGTGAGCACTGCTCTACATGCCTGTTTCCCTTTACTGATCTGGCCTTGGTGGTTCCTGACTGCAGATCGGTGACGAATAATCGGCCGATGGAAACAGGCTTGTAGAGAATTCTTAGACATATTCCTAGATGAACACAGGATATACATCAGACAGGAACTGAAGCCGTACTCTATCACAAAATATCACTCACTTGTCGAGGGAAGCCTTAGATCGGAAAGTTTCCGCTAGTTACGGCCTGTCGCTATCAGTACGATAGGCACCAGTGTCAGCGTAGACATGCGCAGAAAGAGTTCCGGCCAAACAGAAAGATAGAACAACTTACTATTCTGAATAAATATCTAAAAAAACAAGATGAACGTTCAACCTTGAATTCGTTTTGCATGGCTAACGAATGTGATTAAATTGCATTTCTCCGTGAAAATCAAATAAAGAGATATTTTGATAATACGATGCACCGATATCAAATTGTGGTTGAAGGCAGTATTTCTGACAAGTGGCTGTTGCCGAGAAAATGAAATTATCTCGAATGCAACTCCACCAATACAAGTTCCCCGAAAGAAATCTGAAACCAAACCCATATACAATTTATCCTGAGTATAGTAATTTAATAAAAACTAGCGACTTCGTCGAGTCCGAGGGGGAAAATATTATAGAAAAATCAGATGTTGAACTGCCAATAGCTGGATTAGATATCTCGACAGTAGCATTTCCAGACGGACGCTCTACTAACTGCTCCACACGGCCAGATGCTTGAGCAGTGCCAAATACTTAGAGTGCTGTAGAAGTCTATGGTGGTGGGTGGGGGGGGGGGGGGGGAATCAGGGGAGTTTTGAAAGGGGTACCAGCGAAAGTTGGGATCTCATTGGTTTCTCACGAGAAAAGTACATCAGAAAACTACAGTGCTAAACTTTGATTTCGGCATGGCTCAAAATGAATCGTAACAGAAAATGTATGTCTGCATATAGAAATTCAAAAAAGAGTAGCAGCTTACAGTTTAGAACTGCACGAGAATCACACTCTCGTCGGCCTTCAATCTCCACGCCTAGGTCTGGTTCACTATGTCTCTATGTACGGCAGCAACTCCAAACGGATATCTCAAAATTCTAACGTTTTATATGTGGTAGGTAACAAAGGTTGCTAAAGTGAACAGGCTGTATGAGTAACTCTGTATAGATGCTCTGACCAATCCTAAACAGGCTATGTTAGAGAACCAGATCCGGGCTGTGAATCTCCTATATCCTCAATATCTCTAACAGCGAATGGGAATTGTTCGGCAGTGCTTGTCAAGAGGTGTGATAGCTATGATATCAGCAAGGCATACAGATGGTAAGTAGTGGAGGGCGGTGGGTGGGAGTGTGTCAGAATGTCTCAGTGGCCTTCAAGTTGGCTATAAGAGCCGCCATTTTGTACATCCGGGAATCCGTTTCCTGCATGTCACGTGCCGTCATGCGGCTGGGGTGAGATTAGACCGGCTGTTCCCGTGTGTGCCACCACCCCTTCCTCCTAGGAGAGTGTTTAGTGTAGAAAACATGTAAGGGGATTTTCTCTCCCCCCCCCCTCTGCCTGTCTGCCTGGCTGTCTGTCTCTTTCTCTCTCTCTCTCTTTCTCTCTCTCTCTCTCTCTCTCTCTCTCTCTCTCTCTCTCTCTCTCTCTCTCTCTCTCTCTCTCTCTCTCTCTATATATATATATATATATATATATATATATATATATCTATATATCTATATATATAATATATATATATACACACACACATATTCATATGAATATATATATGATTATATATTAATGTATATTCATATATATATATACACACATTAGAACCCTGCGTAAGGGGAAAATCCGCAGGAGAACATGCGCATATATATATATATATATATATATATATTATATGTTTATACGCATATGTATATATACCTAAAATTGGGCAGGTGCTCAGCATGCCATCCTCCTACAGATATGCCCCCTGCCCGGTACCAGCACACATCTCTAACCAAACGAGGCTCAGGCTGCACAGAAAAAGCGCATTCAACTCCAAATCCTCGCGGGATTTGGCGAGAGTCGGCGAGACCTGCACGCATGCGCAAAGGCGTTGGTGGGAAGGTCCGTGGAGAATAGGAATCCTTGAAAGAAGATTCTGCGAGGAAGTCACAAACTGCAATGGTCGCTTACGGAACGGAAACAAATGAATCTCCTCCTGCTGCCTGAAAGGAAGGATTGGATAACGGGCCGAAACGGACCATATCTCCCCAAGGCAGACTGCGCTTCTTCTTAGGCCAAGAAAAGGAGAATATTGATGGACAAAGTTTTTATAGTATTTGTCTTCGTTATCTGGAGATATATTGCAAGCAATGCATTTCTCGGGACCATGCCTTTTTCAGCTCGGTGAGACAAATGATACACATAAAGAAGAAAAAGATTGAGATAGAAAGTATTAACTATGATATATGATGGTGTGTGTAAAACATAGACAAGGACTGTCGTTGTTCTTGGCCTCACGAGGCATATTTTCACAGGAAACACGTCGTGTGCAGCGACCCGTGACGGTCCCTGGAAGAAGGACTGTGCTTAATGGAGAATGTGCAGCCTTCTGAGGCCGAGCACGAGTGACAGGAATCGGTCGTAAAAGCCTCGTTAGATGCTCGTACGTATACAGGCTCCGGTACGGCCGACACCAAGAAGGAATTGCATGGAGATCTGTATCCGTTGAAAATACGCCATGAGATTTGGTTGCAGATTCATCGTCAATTGAGGTTATGTAGCAAACCAAAATGAATGTCTTATTTCAGTGGCTATGGATAGAGCGCAGTTAAGATTTAATCTCACCCCTATCACTAACTAATTGGCTCGCATTTGTTTCCTCATGACCCATCGATCGTTTAAACAATACTCCATGGACATTGAGTACAAATTCCCAATGATAGATCTATAGGGAAAAAATAACCAGGGATGTGATAAATACCTTGCCTGGAAGCTTGGCCTATGAAGCCGTTTTCATTGTACGACTTTTCTGCACCGATCTGCAGTCGGAAGCCACCGATGCAAGATCGGTGAATGTTAACGTCACACATTTGCAATCATCACCAAATTATCACAATGAGCCCACCACCGACTGACTTTAAGATCAGCCGACTGAATGAAAACGCTTTGGATTCATGCATAAAATTCAATGCTTTAACCTTGAAATTCCGTTGAAATGAACACGTTAAGTACAGTCAAAACAAGGTCCCCATTGCACCCTCCCCGATCATATGTTACTACCGTGGAGTTGGCGACCGCCATCGACAGACGTTTAAAGTAACTTAAAAACATTGGTAGCACTTTCGTCGGCCAAAAGAAACGAGCTTTTAGCGTGAAAACATATGGATCAAACTTTTATATAGCAACATATTAGTGAGCATTAGGCCCGGCGTCGACTGAGTCACTGCAAATGTGGTGATTTTTTTTATTATCAAATCTATGTGTCTGAGATAAATCGTTTCATAGTTTGACTTGGAACCGAGATTTTAGCGCCTGGAAAAATATCACGGGAGCTGGGCCTTGCTGAGAAGCTGACGTCAAACCAAAGAATATTCTTTAACATTAGATGCCTGAGTGTGATAGAGGAATACGTCCATGATGCCGGTTCGCACTATCTCCAGCATGGATACAGGGAATGCATCGCATTCTATGGTATCCCATCTCCATTTTGGTGTGTTAAACACATATCCTTCTAGTAAAACTTAAAATATGGTAAAAACATAACAGAAGCAATACACAAAGGTGGTAGAAATACACTGTCACAACCCTGGCCATACCTATCTTTATCTCTGAACAGGTCATGATAGTTTTCAATCATTTGATTTAAGACAACCCATACTAGTACAATACTGAAGACTAGTTCGTCGCAGCCATAACATTTTGCCAGTCTTGTGCTCACACCTCCCGTCCAGAGCTCTGAATTATTATAAACAAAACACCTGATTTCGCAGTGTTTGAGCAAGCGACGGCCTAACTAAACAATACACTACTTGATGGCCTGCATGCTAACTCTCGTATAGGCCAGGTATTGTCCACCATTTTGATTTGATGCCCCGCCAGAGACAATAATGTAGTAGTAGCAGTCCTACATGAGCTGTAATGTGCGCCCCCAAGCGGGCAGTGAGATACACCAGCATCAGACTAATAGATCATGCATCAATGAACCATCGTACACTTTTGAAGGTGCACTTTTTTGTAAGTGAGACGTTCTAGACCAACATTCAAAACAGTTATATGCTACATTCTAATAGGTCGATACTAATTTATCTATTCCTATCTAATTCAAACAGATGTAAGAAAACTCTTACTGGTTAGGAGCTACAGCTGAATCCTGTTTTCCAGGACTATTTCTTTAAGAATCTCAGTTTTAAAACTAAAGTTTCAGAATCACAGTTTTATGAGAGTTAGAAATTGACCTCCAAGTTGATGGTATCATAAGGGTAGTCTCTTGGCTTCAATGTATCATGCCAATTCCAGACGTCAGTTCAGTTCACCGATGTGATGACATAAGTAACCTTCTCACACTACTCATCATCTTTAACACCATTTTCAGACATGTCTTGTCTGCTTACTTCAGGCTCTTCCTTCTGTCCATGATTGCCACATGTTTGAAGCTTGCACATGTCAGTACATTTAAGTGCACTAATGATGAACATTTCATTTGCTCCTAGTATTCATTTGGCCAAGCACCCGGTGTAATACACGCGGCACTCTTTTCTTCAGCAGTACATGTTTGTGTGATATTTTGTGACACAATAGTGGTACTTTCTAACGTCAACATGCATACCACGGCTACAGGTAACCTGTGCGTGTCACATGATAATATAAGGGATCTTAAAGGAGAATACATACATACTAGTCATTCTGTGACACGCCATATCACGTAAAGAAAGACAGGTAGGATGCTTCTACGATTTCTCAAGTAGTACAACTCGTTGGAGCCTTCAGTCTTTTTTAATATTGGCAAACAGAATACACCAGTTCTGGTGGTCTTATATTTTGTTGCTGCACTTTCGCGTTATTTGATTCCAATAAAACTCAGTTTCTCCGACATACTTTCTCTCCCTAATGATTCTTAATATAATTATCAAATAAGCAGCGTTTAATACTGAATGAAACACATCCTGTAATCAGTGTAGAGGATGATATTCTACAAACATGTATGGGTAGGGCAATAAGTATTTTACAGGAGAAAAGCATACTGTCCACTCATGGATATTGATGAAGGTCCTCTAGCTGCAGTACTTGGTCATCATTCCCTGTACACCAAATACTGAACTCTCATTGGCTTAGATTCGACTTCTCTGTATAAGTTTATCATATCTTAGACCGCCCCGTGTAACTTTATTTCACTTCCCTTAGACTGCTCTGTATAAGTTTATTCACCTATCTTGGACCCCTCTGTTTAAGTTTCTTTGCTTTACTTAGACTGCTCTGTATAATGTTTGTTCACCTACCTCAGGCCACTCTGTCTAAAGTTATTCACTCTGCATAGACTGCTTTGTATGGGGTTTGTTAAAAGATAAACTCTAATTTTCATACATCCAAAAGGAACTATTGGTGTCCCAAAACTCAGGCTGCGCCATCCCTGTATTTATTGACAACATTTCCAAGAGAATGCTATTACAAAACTGTGAAATAATTCTCTCTCCATGATTGAATGTTGGAAATACACTTAGATATACTGCCTATAGGATAGAGAGGTTATAAATTCCAACTGCTGCAAAACCTCATTGACCTAGAGATGGTTGATAAATTTGGATTATACAGAGGCGGTTGTAGATGTAGCTAGTTGGCTGGTTGCTAGGTGGGTTACTGAAAATGACCCACAGATTGGATGAAGTTGAAACATTTTATTGTTATTTATCTATAGTTCCATACATATTTATCAATGGAGAATATGTGATTTCCTCCTTGTTATTATTTGCCAGTGCAGGAATGTCTATGGCTTATTTATCATACATACAAAAAACGTATGTACCATTGTGAAAAATATGTCCCTACCTCAAGTAAAGCTAAATTCTTTTATTCCTACGTATTCCCTGAACGATGTTAATTGATAAGAGGAAAGCAGGATAAAGGAGTATTTTTTATGCAGTTTCCACGTACAAAATTGTTTTGTTTTTGTTTTGTTTTATTGTCACTCTCATATATATACATGAGTCTTTCAGTAACAGAAAATCGCTAACAAATCTCGCAATAATACAATTTGTCGAATCCCATGCAATACGGAAATGAAGTAGAGAAAATAACCAGGATGTGCAAAAGATACTTCTCTAAACTCCCCACTTTCGGTCTAGATTTCATCTATTCCATAACCATTCATGTTATTTAATGACATACCGGAGGTTTTGGTAAACAACTCCATTTTGGTTTTAGGCGTAGTTGTTTGGTTTGACCTGCTCTGTGATTGATTAAGGTTGTATCAACAGGATATTGTTTATGAGGTGGGAATGATGTGACGAGGAAAGCCTGATTAGCACATAGTGTTGTAGTTAACTCCAGCCTAATGCTGGCCTAGCGTAATTTAGAAAGCCTCGTTCATGCCTTAAATAACTAATACGTTACTCCTTCCTCTAGCGACAGAACAATTATTACAATTGGCATCACTAGGACTAATTGCAATCACAAATTCTTCAAGGTTGTGTCGTCCATCTGACAGTTAAAAATCTATGACGTTTCCATACACAAAACCAAGCATTTGTCATTAAAGTGAAATACTGTCTAATCTAAAAAGGGCAGGATTACATTTGAAATGGAAATTATCATTTACAGATGTGTATGTTGTGTCACGCAGTATTACGACATTCTCAGATTTTACTGAAGTTGGTTGCAGTAGGAAAACTGATATAAAATCTCGGATAACAATGTAGTTCAGTTTAATGGGAAGATCCTAATTTCATGCAGGCTCATTTTTGTTCCTCCTCCGGCAATGACGTAGAAAATACTAATGTTCTAGGTTCTGAACTGCTGCAGGTTAACACAAATACGAAAGATTGGCTGCAGTAACATGATCCTTACAGCTTCGACCGGGAAAGCAATATGAAAGACCAACCTTTTCATCGGCCTTCACCTCCGTTGCCGATGTTTCTTAGTTGTTTACCATTGTGTAAGCTTAATCTTATGTTGTATGCTGGTAGAGAATGTCTATTTGTTTAACAATGTGTTCACCACCATTGAAAACGCATGGTTTTATTTAAAAGAAACCAGTCGTATAATCATCTTTTTGAAGTCATGTTGCACAATTCGCCTCAAGATCTAAAACTAATGTATTTTCCCTAATAATGTGATCTCGAATTATTACTTGTGCATATGTAAGGAATATAGCGGTATGGATACTGTGTTAGTTTTTGATCCACAGATGGGTTTCATAATACCACATTATTTTTTATACCTGTGTGTGAATGTCTCACACTTATAATCAACTTTACGGATTTCATTCACGAACTTATATTGGCGATTCCGGAGATGGCTGCGAGTGGCGCAGCGACAAAATGGCGTGTATGTGAGCTATTATTTCAAATTTCATCTAATTATTTCTTCTGAAACGTTAAATTATTGCTAGGAATAATGAATAATAGCTCACATACTCGTCACAATTTTGTTGGCGATTTCGTGAATCGAATCGCTGCCGTTCCTCGCTTGAGTAAAACGAGTTAAATCAACAAGTTAAACTTGGTGTTTTTTGTTGGCGATACCAGAAATCGCTTCCTGCACTGCATGGTGTGTTTGGGCCTGACACTACAGATGAGATGTGCTCGGACAGAGCTTCAGACCACGTTGGATATATATTGAAAACTATAGTTTTCTTCAGTTATTTAAAAAAACAAGGACGGTGTCCTATGGTTTTTAAAACTTGAATGCACAGTGTTATACATTTACTATATCATGCGAAAGTTTGAAGAAAATGACATGAATTTCTCTAAATCGAAAACTAGCATGGTGACCCACATTTATCATATAACCAATGTGTTCTATGACATTTGGCGATCACCTTATTCAATTTCCAGGAAATTGATATGGGATTTAATTTTCAAGGTAAATTGTCCATATGCCTTTGAATGCACATCCGTCGTGGGCAATAACGTAGACTGTGATTGCGCGGACGGAGCTGGGACATTACGTCTGTGCCCATCAATCAGAACCACGCCGCATAACGCTCTGTAAACGTCAGAGCGAGATACCTGTGATCTCAGGCGGGTTCGCTTTCCAATTTGAAGCTTGGATGAAGCCAATGATAAATCAAGCACACATGGTTCAATCCACATGGTTCAATTTATCAAACGTCAATATGTATGATACCCCTAAAACATAGTGTTCATAATAAACCTATGGAACTCAATATGGACATACCCGGCACAAACCAACATGTTGTATGCTCTAGGTTGTAAATAGCGGCGCATACGCAAAAATAGTGCGTTTGAAAAAAGTGCATAACAAAATGCACTAAAATCGACAAGCCACCCGTTGGATAAAGGTGGATGATATATGCAATATAGACTAGTGTCAGATATGAGCTGTCGTATGGTCCTTGCAGTTGATTCTACGCAATATCCTCGCGTGCACTCAGATATTACTTTGCGTCAACTCCTCGGAGCATACTGCCCCATGTATCTGAAACCAGTAAAACTTGTGTATCTATATAGAACGACCTGATTGGGAATTGTCGATTTTTCTATGGAACGAGGCCTGAGGCCGAGTTCCATAAACAGCATCGATTCCCATCAAGTTTTGTAGCATGAACAAGCATGGTGGGTCGTTATATGTTTATTACATACCCAAAATTAATCAAATCTTACCATATTTTGGCACAGAAGACTTGTCAGCGTGAGAGCCCACACACTGTTGATGTTTCAACGTATGTAGTATAACAGTGTACTGCACAGGGTTCAGTACACAATTTTTATCTCACCCCGGTATTTTTTCCCATAGGCTTAACGTTAGGAGCTCGTACTCCACGGCCGTGAAGGTATTGTGCACAATACTCAATGGCTAATTTGGGGAGTAATTTCATCAATAAATGATGTTATACGGGATGAGATAAAACCAGAAAACCACTCTATGAGAATAACTTGGTCCGCACTCAACCGGACCAAGTTAGGCCCGGCGCCCACCTACTACGATAGAAATTTAGACCAACCGATATGGCTCCGATACAAAAAGCAAATATCGGAGACATATCGGGAAGTTGCAAAATCGTAGACATGTCTAGACATGCCAATCCACCATGCATTTTATGGGGGTTTTATCGGTGTCTAATCGCAGAAACATGGTCAATTGCCCCGATATCAGGTGACCTTCCAACGCGATTTTGATTTTTTATCGGGAGGTGCATCGTAGACCATATCGGAACCATATCGTAGTAGGTGGACGCTGGGCCTTATTCTCATCTCGTGAATTTCCTTTTAAATACTGCATAGAGAGCAGTAATACGTAATTATGAAATATACTGCATGGGTATATAATAAATATCTGTTACAGACCACAGAGCTGAGAGTGGAGCACGGGCCTCCCTATACACTGCCCTCAGACCCGCCACAAGACCCACCGCGGGGCTTAGAGAGTGTGACAGTGATAAGAAGCCTCATATATCACCGCGAGGACACACCAACAGGTGCCGCCACCCATCTATCACTCACCCGGGACAGTGCTAAGTCCACCACTCTATCGAGCTAATCGGTGAAATGTATGGGCGCCAGGCTGTCATAGGTATAGCCTTGAATTAGACGGGGATGGAGCCCGCTACTTACTGCCTGATACACACCGACTCCAGGAAAATATAAAACATTTACTCTCGTGTCGCAGGCACTCAAACAAATTACATTTTTTCTAATGTCAGTGTACACTTGTAGCTATGATGTATGTGGCTGGAGAGTGTAGGCTGCAGTGATTCTTGGGCGTGGGAAAACACGCTTAGGTAAAGGCCGTTTCCATTGGTCGATTACCCGTCACCGATTTATATTCAGGAACCACTGACGGACTTTTGGCACGGCTGACCCAAAATCGGTCAATGGAAACAACCCTGCTCGAGAAATGACCCCCGACCTTTTCTGCTTAGATCATGCAATAAGGCATCACTCACCACTGACTGAAAGCTTGGTCACTGAGTTAAATATACTACCCTTTTTTTATACCGACACAAGTCGGTGGCACCACTGACAAACTTTCTGGGTATCTAAAATAATCTACATCCTTTTCGTTTGCCAATGGAAACAGGCTTATACGCTACCCAGAGGTTGGAGATGGGAAAAGTTACATAGGCTCTGAGCTTGCTGCAAAATCTAGCCCTTCACTTTCTCTATGCCAACTCTATGACATGGATAGGGTACAGAGTACCAGTATCTTTATGTTTTTATCAACTGACCATGAGCAATCATTTCAGATCAAGTTGTGATGTAATTAATTCTATAAGCTCCTCTGAAATCTCATACCATGTACTGCTCTGCTTTTTATGTTTTTTTTTATAGCTTTTTTTTTCATGATATCACTTTCTCAATTCATTATAATCTACAACGTTACCATGACCAATTAATTATATTGGTTTCTAGGCGATGCAATCAATCACTAACACTGTTCGTATTTAATAGTAATAAAAAGACTGAATTGGAAGAGTCACCATTTTGTCGCAGCTCTCACATAACCTGATGTTTACAGTATGGCCGCCATGTAGTGAATGGCATGTTTACCCTCATTATCAATCACCACAATTCCTATAACCTGCCCACATGGTGACAGGGTGCTTTAACAATGGCACTCTGAGATGTTACTGTCAGGAGTGCCCTAACTGGTATGTGTTGGAGACCCAAACAAGACTGGTCAACCCTTAACGGTTGCCTCAACAGCCAATCATAGTGCAGAGTGCACAACCTACAGCAAGCTACCAGCTGTAGATTGTTTATCAATTCTACCAGTCAGTCAGTCAGTCAGTAAATCCACTGCGCGAAAACCTCCATTTTATTCATATATATATATATACGCCATCGCGGAAGTGCAAGTATTGGCTGAATATTGACTTGTTTTCTTATATATTCGTCCGGCTTATATACAGATGCGTCTTGGCTGTATTTCACACCAGGCGTATATGAGAGGAAATATCCTCTGAAGCCCCCTCCCCCCGCCTCCCGCCCGTTTGTGTTGGTAGAAGTATAGATGTCCTCAGTAGGAGCTCATGTGCTCCCTCATGATTTGCATGTGATTATCCATCGTGGCAAGAATTTCATCATTGAAAGGAATATAGTTGACATGTATACTTCATCTAATGTATTGATTTCTATGCTGTGTAGTAGGAAAATTGACTGGGAATTGAATCTAATAATATTTACGAACTCCTTGATCGGCAAATACCTGCCCCAATGCCGTTAGGCGGGAGGTGCGTATTTACAAATCTCGGAATGAGTAACGATAACCAGATTAAATGCCTGGTCAGTTTTCCCTTTACACCTTCAAATATTTTAGATTAATAGACATTTACCTAAAGTCACCAATTGAAATACAATTTGCACAGGCAGAGCTTGGCCGTACATCATACAGGAAGCAGAGGTCAGTAATATCAAGAGACGTCACGAGTTTGAGTCTGAGTTTATTTATGCCACGCATTTTATTGGCTCCATAACTTCACGAGTCGAAGACGAGTGACATTACGGAGCTAACAAAATGAGTGGCATAAATAAGCCAAAACTCAAACGAGTGGCGTCTAGATTTATCCTACCCCGTTTCCATATTTTTTCAGTATCAGAAAGTAGTGGCATAAACAACACTTTATGTCACACCCTTGAAATATACAAATCCTATGTTAAGCCTATGGCGTTTTTATTAGGGGTAGGATAAGTATACGAACAATGTGCACAGGTGTATAATAAAATGCTCTGTTCATCTCTTCTTTTCTGTTGACAGATTGCGGCGGAGGACACATGTGTTATAACCATTGTCATATCAAGTTGTCATGCCATTGTCATATCAATCTAAGGTTTTTGCCATCTGATTCAGCAAACGAGTGATATTTGAAGTGAAGCCATATTGCCGTTTGCAATCACCAGCTCGGAATGAAGCAACAGGTGACTTTATCGCCCTGTGTTGCCGCACAAGTTGCTGGACGCTGGAGCAAAGTTGTTTCATTTCACCAGAGTTGATGTTGTTGTCATGTGAGAATATGTGCATTTATTATCCACCTAATACCTAGTGTCCATAGAAAACACAAGGACAGCGTGTATCTACGTATCTGGAGAATACAGATATGTTGAATGCTCCTGGCTGCAAAACCCGGCGTATCCTGAAATATAGTGCGTGTGGAAAAAAAGCGTCCTTAAAATGAATTAGTATTGGTACCCTACTTGTCAGGAAAAGGTGGATGATAGATACAATATGGACTGATTTCAGATAAAAGCAGTTGTAAGCCCCTCGGAGTTGCCTCTGCAAAATATCCTCGCGTGCGCTCGGATATAACTACGCCTCAACTCCTTTGACCATAATATAAGACCGCTTGTATCTGAAACCAGTCAATATTTTGAATATATGTGTACCTACTGTTATCAATCATACCAATGTACACATTGTACCAGATTTAATCCATAAGACAGAGCTTACAGAGAGTATACAGGATCAAAGAGCAATTGCTCTTTTAAAACGTTATAATTACCCATTTAAAATTCTATCATCTATCAGTCTAGACCGCCCGAGAGATTGTTCGTCATTCTTAGATGCGATTGAAAAATGCATAAACGATACAAATGACTGTTAATAACACTTCATAAAAAGGGTATTACTGATTACGGCGACGTCCTATTTGTGTCTGCTTGGGAGGCTGAGATTTACATGACTCATAAAACTCCAAGTGCTGATAAGGTGGCTGTTAATTCATCCTTGATGGCAGCCCTTTGTCTGTGTTAGAAGTGGCTAATTATATTTCCTCATTCTCATTTCTCACTCGCAAAAGCCATTCCAGTCTCACCACCCAGTCATTTTAGCCAGGAAAGAGTTCTTCTCATTTCTTTCCCCCACGGCCCGACCTTAATTACAGATTTACTGAACAGATTGTTCTCGTAATTATTCCACCATCCTCTGAGACTTTATCATAAAGAATGGGATTGATTAAAGGGTGTAATTGTGTTGCTGACAGAGTATAGTACGTACTGACATCAGTCGACGTCAATTTGTTCAGCCTTGTCCCATACTTTTAAAAGAGGGATTCACATGGAAGGATTATGAACCTCACAGGGTGTTTGCCTGAAGCGAGTTTAACGTACATGGGACGCTTATACTTCAGTAATTCTCCTTTTGGTGCAAATATTTCATGGCAAGTTTTAGTGAGTTATGTACCTCCTCATCAGGGTAGGAATCGCACGGACATGTATCGCTAAGTGAGAATCCCGCTTTAGATATGCTGCAATAATAGCTTAAGGGTATCCTGGCGTTTATACTAGACGATAGAGGCGGGGATATATAAATTTAACACCACCTGACGACTTCCAACATGCAAAATGCAAGAAATTGTCTAGTGGGAACGCTAAGTGCGTGGTGACTACAGATCGTCAGATTATGTGAGAATATGCAATTTGGCACCACCTGGGGATTATATAGACAATTTGACAGCCGACGACTATTTCAAACGGGCTTAACTTAGTCGTCTAGACTGCTGGGGATTCTATAAAAATTCAGTTGTGTTCTGGATTTCCATTAAAAAGGCGTATAAACGCTTGAGTATATTCTGTGGTCGATGACTATTACAGAGAACATTACTATCGTAAAACTCGATGAGTTTTAATCTTGGCCACCGTATGCCACGACTGGAGTTTGACATAGCCATTTCACGAGGCAAAGCCGACTGAAGTCCGGAGCCAAAACTCCAGGAGTGGAATACGATGGCCATGACTAAAATGAATCAGGTTTTGATTTTATCCTACCCCGTCTCCTCGATTTTGGGATATTACGTTATAAGAATTCTGTATGCCACTAGTGGCATATAAACCTCTGTATGCCAGGCAGCGTGACATACGGAAAATCAATGTTAACCCTATAGGATTTTATATTAGGGGTAGGATAAATTATACTATAACACCACCTGGATCAACCCCCACCATTGGGCAAAGGTACATCTTTACCACATACTTAGCACGGACAGCCATAGTAGCCCTGTTTCCGTATAATACCTCGAAATAGCATAATTTCATTCTAGTCACATGACGACATATCCCGTACGTCACCTGGTGAAGTATGGGTACAGATACGCGACTGCTAAGAGCGGGTACGTGTTATTCATACCGTCATAGATGTATGCTGTGGAATGTATCCTTAAGTCTGCAAACTGGTCATAGAGGGAGTTTACAAAACCTGTTTTAAAGAAACCCCTGTGCATTCTTTCTCGCATTCAATAAAACAAAAACTTTATGAATACCATGCTCTTTCATTGAAATTTAAAAGAAAAACCTGCTAAACAAAGAAACTAAACTGAACACACATGTAACATAGATATAACTCATGAGTTCTAATTTCTAAATGATATCTATCCCTACACCTGTGGCTTTATGCTATTCCAACAATATCAGTACCTAAGTGGCCCCTCCTGCACCACCCCTACTCCTCCTGAACGGCACCGAGATCAACACACACTCCATTATCTGTGCAGATTACAGGCCTCACAGCCTGAGTCTAGGCGGCCATCGTCAAGTTCGGTAACGACGTAGGCTCGGTCTATCTGCCCGGTGTTTACACTAGAGGACTGACAACGTTACAACGGTAGACCGTATAGCAAAATGTTGTCAGGTCGCGTTCGTAAATATTGCTACCACGAATACATAAATTCAAGAATCATCACCTATGATCGTCTAGTGTAAATTGAAGAATCGTCACCTATAATCGTCTAGTGTAAATTTAAGAATCGTCGCCTATAATAATAAAGTGTAAATTCAAGAATCGTCGCCTATAATCGTGCTGTGTAAATTCAAGAATCGTTGCCTATACTTGTCTAGTATAAATTCAAGAGTCGTCGCCTATAATCGTCTAGTGTATATTCAAGAACCATCGCCTATAATCATCTAGTGTAAACACCACATTAGGCTCAATGCTTTTCTGAGTGCCTCGTCCCACTCAAACAAGCGCCACCCTTTAGAAGCCAGCTCAATTATGAATGGAAAAAGGTCTGTGTTATTGTGATAGAGAATTTAACAGCAGACACTTTGCACACAGGAGACAGGGCCCAGGCACGCTATGTGTTTCCAAGATGGAGGCTAGACTATCTGAGGCGGGGTATAGTCATGGGAAAAGCAGTCTGATGGCAGTGAGTAAGCATTCCTATCGCATTCATTCCCGGCTATCCAAATACTGGTATTTTCATTTGTGATCAAAAATATTTCACAGGAAAACAATATGATAAGAAATGTCATCACTACTTATTTGCTTAAGGAGGAGAAAACTGTGCATGATAGGGAAGTCTGGCGCGATGATATGACATAAAACGTGATAAATGTCCTTAGATTTGACGGGTCACCGTGTTAGAAATACGATGATGAGCATTCTGGATATTAACTTCGTTTAAACCGACTCACGGAAAAGAGGAAGTGGTCCGGGAACGTATGATAAAGTGAAGAAGTCTTTTCCATAGAAAACAGATACGTAAAAGTTGCTCTTCTCGTTTGGAATCATGCTTGGTAAATAAGGAGGAACTGTTTCGATATATTCGTAGACACTGGAAATAGGTCACATGTTTTGGTTGCGGAGTAATCTCACAAGGCAAAGGCAAGTAAGATTAAGTAGCAAACCTAAACAAATGGCGTATTTTCCGTCGATACTGACTATGACTGTTGAGTAATTCTATACAAAATACAATACAGTCCGCCATAGAGAGCTAGTAACCATCTATGGTAATGTGCAGATTGGGTACCAGCAGGAAAGAATCCACCATAGATGGACTTTAAGAAGGAAGAAAGCTATCACAAAATACAGAGTTTAAAGGGAGGTTACATTGTCTAGTAGTGGCCCCCAGGTAACTGGCTATATATGTTTATCAAATATCAACTTTTTTATCCACCTTATATAAATAAAACATTGTTCATTGAAAACATATAGGACGTATGTATCACCATACCCGGAGAATACAGAAAATTATACCACGGACATGGATGATATTGGTCTGTGCTTGTATTGCGCCCGTAAAGAGTGGCGTCCACCAACCACGACAAGGTTTTGACAAGCCCCGACAAGAAAGATCCAATTGGTGCCTTGTCATAGCCTTGTCGTGAGAAGGGGCGTCCGTTCTCTCTGTCGTGGGCCCTTGTCGCAGCGTGTCGGGGAGTGCACGCTCCACTAAAATATCATATTGTAGACCTCTGCGACAAGCTCATGACATGCCATGACTGAACATGTTCAACTTTGTCGTAACCTTGTCAGAAGACCCCCGACAGGCCCCCAACAAGCTTCCATTCGTAGCCTGTCGTGGACCATATCGGAAAGCCATTGTTGTAGCCTTGTCGTGGCCCGCCTTAAAAATAGTGCGTACCTAAATGAACTAATATCGCTAGGCCACTTGTCAGGAAATGGTGGATAATAAATGCAATATAGACTGGTTTCAGATAAAAGCGGTTGTATGCTCTTCAGGTTTGATTCTACGTATAATATCCCCTCATGCGATAGGATATTACTACGCATCAAATCCTCGGAGCATACGACTGCTTGTATCTGATACCAATCCATAGTGTGTATGAATTATTCATGCAGGATGAGTACAGAAAAAAAACTTGGCGAGCAAATCATGCACACAGCATAGAGAGATAACCAGACCTGTTGATGCAGGGCTGGTTGAATATACCGCCTAGGATCTGGCATTCTATTGGCCATTTTCTATAAGCCGACAAAAACGGCATCAATGACATGAGTTCTCCATAAAGCCCGTTTCCATTGGCCGACTGTTCTGCACAGATCTGCAGCCAGGCACTACTGATAGATTTTTTTGGGGACACTGACGCCTGATTGGTGAATGGAAACGAGAAAAGTATATAGAAAATGCGATTGATTTGGTATAGATTATGTAATGAGGACACCATGGCCACCGAAGGATTTTCTGACAGAAAATCTGTGTGCACCTACAGTAGAAACGGTGGATACACTGCACCCTCACCGACAAATTGATACCAACGGATGGCCAGAGACTTTTAGGGGCTCTCAAAAATCTCCGCCGTTTTTGTTGGCCAAAGGAAACAGGCTTTAAAGGTCACTTGCTGGTGGCCACTGACTGAAATTCGGTATCAATTCATCCGTGAGAGTGCAAAGTATGCTTGTTTCCTCTGCTTTTTCCAGGTCCTTACCAGACTTTCCCAAGGGTGGTGATCAAATATATGTAATGGATTTAGGTAGGAATCTCACCCCTACACATATGCCGAGGTGAGAGTTATTTTACTTCCCACACCACATAGACATGGTATGAGAAGAACTAGTCTTTGATACAACAGTAAATCTATCACTGCTGATTGTGAAGGAAAATGTGGATCCTGTGTCCAGAGTCCCATATAAAAGGTTATAGGAGGAAAGACAAATGTTTAACAAACGGTGTTCCCGTAGCGAGGGAAATCCTCCATAATTAATCTCCTAGGATTGAAGTCAGCCTTGGGCTAGGACAAATAGGCTGCATGACAGGTTTTGGGGAAACTTTAGATGAGAGCTCATAAGAACTGCAGGTAGTGCTACTTAGCGGGGGTTTTGATTAATGATAATTTCATCATTTTTAGTTATCAACAAATTTTACTGAATATTTAAGATATTTTCCCTCTCTAACACTGCAGTTTTGTATTACACACTATAATATTCCCTCTGGTTACAATGATAAATGAGGCTCTTCCTTGTGTATTTGAATTATCTAGGACACCTCAGGGGATATCCCCGCGAGGACACCTTTCTGTCAGTGGAAGAGAGTATGCAGGATATAGATAACTTTTTTTATACGCTTACATTTAGGGTTTGATCCTCCGCTAAGAGAGTCCCCTGCGAAAATTAATTGTCGTTATAGTTAAACATAAACCATCCTAGGACCTCTCCTACACAGGCATATAACTCTCCGAGGACCACGTATTTAAACGCCCCAAGTGCTCTTAACCACTGAGCTAACTCCCTTCCCTCTTTTCGTCAGTTAATGGAAAAGGGCCTTAAAAGCTGATCGATAGTGTTTAGAGAGCAGGGGCTGGCTGCCGTCCTTCTATATTTCTCTGTCTGTGAATACAGGTGGAGGCCGCTACCCGTCCCTCCATGTGAGCCGGCCAATGATGGCGTATCACCGTCCGCCGCCCGCCCCGCCCAGCCCGCCGGGTCACCCCAAGGCCTCCACCGTCCACCGCCCACCCCCGGCCAGCCCTGGGTCACTCCTCCGGCCTCTAACGTCAGCGCCACTCACCAGAGGGCAGGGCGAGCCGCTGGCAGACGCCGGCGCATGCGCGTTGACTGGGTTCAGAGGTCGGGATCACGAATGTGACGGGTGGAGGTTGGCAGGAGGGCGGGGGGCGGCTGGGGTAATGGTAGGGGTGATAGATGATTGTGTCCAGCTCCGCAAGGTCAATTAGAAAACCCCGGCAAGGACGAGGGGGAAAACATCCACAGGTATATATGAGGCTCAACTAGAACTCACTCCGATGGCTTTTTAAAATTAAATTTCAAATGTCTTTCCTTCACTGCTTATGCTACGTTTACGCCTACTACGACGGCCAAATTTAGGGACGTTATGTTGCACCTTTTTATTATGACCATCGATCATGGAATTTAGCACAGTCGACCGATAATGTTGCACTTTTTATGCAATAATCGTCAGGTGGATACAAATAGGGTCAACAATTTTCTCTCCAATATTAGGTAATATAAAACCACCGACTGACTTTTGAGGCCACCAAAGAAATCAAAAGAAGTCAAATTAATCGGTGGCGGTGACCAAAAATAAGTCAATGACCACCTCCATTTTCATTGAAAACAATATCTTTTATATTGTAAGGCCCGGCGTCCACCTGCTATGATATGGCTCCGATATAGTCTACGATGCACCTCCCGATAAAAAATCAAAATCGCGTCAGAAGGTTACCTAATATCAGGGCAGTTGACCACGTCTCTGCGATTAGATGCCGATAAAACCCCATACAATGCATGGTGGATTGGCATGTCCAGACATATATGTCTACGATTCTGCACCTTCACGATATGTCTCCAATATTGACTTCTTGTATCGGTGCCATATCGGTAGGTCTACATTTCTATCGTAGTAGGTGGACGCCGGGCCTAACTTGCACTAAACCTTAGTTAAAATCTTTAAGAGAATGTAACTAATTTGATTTAGGTTCTCATGTCCATACAACGATATCACGACTCGACATGTGGAATCAAAATAGAGCATTTTCATTCTGTGTCACACGCGGGCTACTAGTGTTTTCAATATCTTCAATTTCATGAACGGATGGCTCTATAGATATTCCAAATGTGTCCGTCAGTCATTGTTTCATTACATTAAGACAGCAAAAAATGATCTGGTAAGATGTGACTGAATCAGATCACAAAACGTGTTCACAGTACAGTATTAGCTGAATTAAAAGTTTATATTTAGTTTTAGATGAGTACTTTTTGAAATCCCTCTACGCATAGCTTAAAAGAATGTTGGAAGAAACATACCATTTCCATAAGAATGGTAAAATAGCTCAGACTTCAGATAATGCATATATATATATAACAATGTTATTTTTGTAGAATCTAGAATACACGAGTATAACATATAAGGGTCCTGTTAGTGAGGTGTCCCTAATGCTCGAGCAGCCCTTTGTGATACATGCACGCCGCAGTGAGTGTTGTATAAACACGTAGGTATACGTTTTAAGAACTTCTCCCCTGTGTTTGCGTGCACGAGTGGCTCTGTGAGCTGTGCTAGTGCTGGGAAAACAGCCTTCATCGTCTCTAAGGCACGTCGCATGACGATCGCCACAGACACTCAGCGGGTGAGCAGCTCACAGCAGGTAAACTGGGAACCAGGTGCTGGACATAAAGCACATGACATGTAAAAACAGGTGACACAAGGCAACGAAAAATAAAACTCATGACATGTAAACATGGGATACACAGTGCTGAAAAATATAGCACATGGCATGTACACAGGACACATATATGGTGCTGGAAATATAATACACAATGTGTAAATAGGTGACAGATAGTATAGGAAATATGGTATATGATCTGTAAACAGGTGAAACATGCATGCTGACAAATATAACTCACAACATTTAAACAGGAGACCATGGAGCTGAAAATACAGCACATGACATATAAACAGGTGACCATGGTGCTGAAAATACACCACATGACATGTAAAACACACTAATTGAAAATCATTACTCGTGGGAAGGTAAACCACATGGTGAAAAATATAACTCACAACATTTAAACAGTTGACACATGGCACTTAAAGATATAACTCACAACATGTAAACAGGTGACCACGGTGCTGAATATACAGCACATGGCATATAAACAGGTGAAAGATCCAAGCTGAAATACACAGGTGTATCGACTGGAGCAGCCTTTTGCCAGTGACGATAGGATATTGGCGCTGTTAATTGCAGGGGGAAACGTTCAAAATCGTCTCAGCATGTTATATATAGGGGATTCCAGAGGGACCTGTTGGCATTGCCGAATCAAAAAGAGTAATAATATCTAAGCGCTGACATCACCCGCTATCGGTTGCGAGTGGTACAACCGCTCCCAGCCTCTCTACTCTCAGCTGGTTCAGTGTGTAGAGGCTAGACTCTAGTACATCCCGTTGTCGCCAGGGCCCGGGCCCTGAGGCTCTCAAACTGGCGGCGCGTGGAAACGCGTTCAACGCGCCCCCTATCAAATGAACGGGGAACTTTCTTTCCTATACTTTTTTTTATCGGCGCTGTTCCGTGAACGACGGATGTTTATCTGCCACTTGTTCAAGTATTCCGAGAATAGTATATAGAGATGGATACCAAGAGTTTGATACATAAATAGCCTCCACACAAGTCCCCCACTCGGAAAGTACTTGACAGTGCCCGCTGCAGTAATAAGCCATGTCTGTATCATTGGCATTACTCATGGGGAAGTGACATACCTAACGAGCTCCTAGCCTTACCTGTATTAGTCTCTCTGATTGGCTAATCGCGTGCCCAGTCACAATGCACCCAGCCAGCCTGCCACCACCATCCCCTGCTCCCAGCTGCAGACCAGCCCTAGAATTATCTTATCAATTCTTATCAACTCCTTATCTTCCCTGCACTGGGTGAGTATCGCGGTTTCACATGGCAGGGAGCGGTTTTGCTGGCACACCCTATGATGGGGATTTAATGCCGTTTTCTTGTTGGCGACCCTTGTGGCGATGCTCGCTGGGTGAACATGCTGGGTGGTGCTTCAATCTGCCTCGAGCGGCGCAGTGTGCGGGCACCAACCAGCGCCAGCAGTGTGCTGCCAAGTCGATAAGTGGGACGGAATGAAGACCTGCCTGAGAAGCAGACTCCACAGAAAAGCTGACATTTTCCTGATGATTTATGGCGATCAATTCCGATACGTTTTTACCCAAAGTGCATTTCGTGATACTGTGTGGAACTGATTGATGTTTGTGGGATATAAAGTCAACAGATTATTTCATAAAAGGAGAATTTCTTATATCGAATTTGACCACATGCAGTGATGCGAATTTTGGTAAAAATATACAACAGACATATCTTAAATCTGAAGTAGGGACTGATGTACCTGAGATGGGTGTACTTAGCACCTTTTCCAATGTCTCAAATAGTTCTGATGTGGTGCAAAAGTCTCACAGCAAGGTGCCATTCGTTTCTTTTATCAGTCTCAAGGAAAAATGGCCGATTGGATTCACATGGAACGACTCACCTGATACACAATCTCAGACAAAGTCCCTGTGAACACTTGCTCTTGGACTCAAGTACCATGGAGGTGAGGCGTGTGAAAACATGCTTGGTTACTTGGCATTGGCTAAGAAAGGTACTTAGTCGGTAAATCAGCAGTGGTAACATCTATCTCACCAAAATGCCCCTATAAAGTGGGATTTCCACGGTGGGATTCACGTACCTCACACAGGGTGTTTTTCTGAGACAAATCTTGCTGAGATTCTCTACTGGATAAACAATCTCCTCGCCTAAATTGCAGGGTTCCATTTCCCTGAGATATGTATTTCTCCCCTGCAATTGTTGGCAACATTTACCCTTAAAAAGGAACAGAATCTCATCAGATTTTGAACCCTGTGAGGTACATGAATTCCACCGTATGAATCTCACTTTACATCAAGATCTCTTGAGACTCTTATACTTCAGGAAGAGAATTTGTATCCTTTCAACATAACAATAAAACAACAACCAGAACGCAGTCACTTTCCTATTTTTACTTTTTTTTCCGTTATAGTCCTCCTTCTCAGTGGCCTGGACGAGGTTTAAAAGTGATTCCCAAAGGCATAGGTGGAGGTGCACCTGTCCAAGGGACGTTATGAGTAAGACACTCAGGTAAGATTGCTGCCTTCAATGCGGTAGGGTCGAGAGGGACAAATGTCTAGTTAACTCTGAGTCGTCCAATATTCATGTTCTATGTATTAGATTTTTTACTTGAAGGCTTAGCTAGTGTATGTAAACAGCTATTAACACAAAGTATGATGGGAACTATATAAATACGTTAACATTGCTAAAAAAAAAAAGAGGAAATGAAAGATTTTAAAGCAGACAGTAACAAATCAAAATGAAAATTACCCTACTTTGCTGTTGTATACCTTAATAAACTCTGTATTATGGGAGTGCACTACCTGCACACGAATCAATGTACCTGAATTATGCTGACAGTGGTGTACAAGTGAAATATAAGTTCTGAAAAAAACCTAAGATTCATAAAGATGGACTTAACCTCCCAAGCTTTAAATTGCAATTCCGCGTCTTAATAACTACGAACCTTTATTACAAAAAAAATATCATCATTGCGATGATGATCCGTACTTTGCATTTTGTAACAATCTGAAAAGCTGAAGATCGTTAATTCATGGAGAGAGTAACTAAAGAAAAGGTAAAATTCTGTGACTTTAAAAAAATGAAAACTTCAATTTCAATTGTCAACTAAAGAAGGACCTTACAAAAGAGGCTCTTTTATTCATGTATATCAATACCCAGATTTAGAAAAAAGTACCATATGGCGAAAGGGTTAGGGTGTCTGAATGAAATCTGTTCTGAGTTGTTTCGGTGTGCTAAGACGTAACGAGTTCGAAGAACGAGGTGTGTTTAAATACACCTCAACAACGAAGAATAGCCTTTGTTTAAACACGCTCAGTCTGTCTCCTCATTATATACCTTGAAATAATTTCCTAAAAAAGCCATTATATTACTTCTACGTGGTACTGAAGGCAGTATCATTTATAGTTCGTCACTCTATGAATCCATACAGCTGAGCAGTAAATATGAGATATTCGCACACAGATATATATGATAATATAGTTTGTTATTCTTACATAAAAGCATACTCCATGGGCACAGTCTCACACCCTTAATTAGCTCGATGGCAGACGGGTGTCAGTGATGCATACTAATTAGCCTAATTAGGAAATGTAGCGTAGAGCCATCATCAGACAGGATCCTTCTGTCCCACATATTAGAGGATTTCCCACGCCTCAGTCCACTCCATCTACCCGAACATCGGCTGGGATAAAACACAATCATCGTTGCTGTAATTAAAAATTCCTTTCCTCAGTTGTGAAGGTTTGGCGGCTATATTCCTGGTGACAGAAAGCTCTGTGCCCGTAGCTGTGGATTATCAAAGTTGTTCAGCAGATATAAAGTAGTTTATCCTACCCCCCCCCAAAAAAAAAACAAACCAAAACCAAAACAACAAACCCATAGGCTTAACATTGGATCACTGTATTCGGTCTGGAGTTCAAAAAAATATAAAATCTCACTCTAGTGGGATACACTTGACAAATGACGTCCTTTGTTAATGTAGAAGTAATTTAGATGGGTGGGGTAGGATAAATTCTAAACCAAACTCGAGTTAGTCGTGTTATTGTTCATCGCACTCCGGCAAGATTGCGTATTACTGCGTGAGGCGAAGCCGAGAGCAGTAATATGCGATCTTGCCAGAGTGTGATAAACAACAACACGACTAACTCTTGTTTGGTTTCTCCATAGGATCCTCTAAACATCCATCAGCTGTTCATTGTTTCATTTCGATCAAAAACGGCTTCATTGGTTGTCTCAAGATATTATTTCATAGTGACAGCTCCCACCGATAATTTAGCATCTCTGAAGCAATAATCAGGTGAAATATGAAATACTAGCTCACATACACGCCATTTTGTGTTGGCGATTCCGGAAATCGCTAACCATACTTAGATTTGGTATCTATAAACGAATTGTGCATGTTTATTATTTGTTTTGTGCTTCATAAAACTGCCTGGGAGCAAAGAACTCTTCGTGGTGAACGGAGATATGATGAGAATGGAAGGTCGTGGGACCAAACCATCCCCTATTATTCTATATTAAGTAAAATGATGCACAATTCACTGGCTATATTAGAACATATCCATACGGATCCATATCACAAAGTACACATTGAGCTATTGTCATTGCTAGCGATTGAGACAGCCAATTTGAACAATAACAGAAATTGGCTTCAGCCGAACAACAATGAACCATCCCACGTCAGGAAACAGTTCTTACTTATTTTGACGTTTTCCTAGAACTATTGCCAATCATTATAGAAATAAAGTAATACAAAAAACGTCCCATTCCTGGCTTGTTTACCGCTAGTGGGACGTTGGCCATGAATAAGACGATGAGGAGAGAATCAGCTCCGGGGCAGTGCAGCCGGCAGGTCTGAGGCTGGACCGGGAGAAAAGCTGATGTCAAGTGGCTGCCCCTCGTGGTGGTTGACACTGAGTCCCTCTAACTGCTCCCACCAGCTCAGCCACCTCACTAAGCATCCCCGCGCCAAGCACAGCCTCCGTGCTAAGCCTCCGCTTGATGAGCACATTTGGCTCACGCGCTTTTAACCGGGGCCAAGACGGGATGCTGGTGTCTGGCGCTAACAATGTGTGCGTGCGTGCGTGTGTGCGTGTGTGTGTAGGTGTGTATGGGTGTGTGTAGGTGTGTGTGTGTGTGAGGGGGGGGGGGGGGGGAGGTCACTGTGTTGTTGGCTTGGCCAGATCGGGGCACAATGAATTATTGTGTTGTCAGCTCTGTTAGACAGGGGAACGTGGAATAATTGTATTGTTAGATTGGGGGCATGGGGTATCATTGTGTTGTTCCCTCATCCAGGCAAGGGCAATAGGAATTATTGTGTTGTTGGCTCAGTGAAACATGGGCACCATGAATTATTGTGTTGTCAGTTCTGTTAGACAGAGTACGAGGAATTGATATGTTGTTGGCTTGGTCGGACGGGATTCAAGGAATTATTACATTGTTGGTCTGATGAGATTCAAGGAATTATTGTGTTGTTGGGCAAGGGGAATCACTGTGGTGTTGGCTCAGTCGAATGGGGGACACAGGGAATTATTGTGTTGTCTGCTCGGCAAGATGAGGGTGGGTGGGGGGTGGGGGAGGGGGCATGTTGGCCATGTTGGCCATACAGGGGCATTGGGAATTATTGGGTTGACGGCTCAGTCGGACAGAGGCATGTGGAATTATTGTGTTGTTGGGTTGGTCAGACAGGGCCATAGGGAATTATTCCGTCGTCGGTCAGACAGAGGAGGGGCACAGTGAATTATTGTATTATCGGCTCAATCAGACGGGGTTATGGGGTATTATTGTGTTGTCAGCTCCAGCTTGGTCAGACAGGGACACAGGGAGTTATTGTGTTGTCCACTCGGTTAGATGGGGGCACAAGGGATAACTGTGTTTTTGGCTTGGTCAGATGGGGGAAAATCGATCCATTGTTTTGTCAGCTTGGTCAGACAAGGGCACAGGAAAGTATTGTATTGTCCGATGGAGGCATGGTGAATTATTGTGTTATCCGCTAAGTAAGGTGGGGGCAGTTTGAATGATTGTCTTGTTAGCTCGGTCAGGCAGGGGCACGGGGAATTTTTGTGTTCTCAGCTCGGTCAGACAGGGGCACAGGGAATCATTATATTGTCGCATGGGCCATATAGTTGGAAATACGGTTTTGTGTTTATTTTTTTATCTTTTTAAATTCTAGAAAAATTATCTATAACTCTTCTCATACTGTTCCTGATACAAATACAATGTGGTTAAGTGGGTCTTTTTTTTTTATACAATAATCTATTTTACCCTAACGGCTAGCTTCAATGTACGCAGAACTAGTTCAGCCCTACGGTTCACTTCACTATGCGAATTCAGATGCAAAAAGTAGACATGTGGAACCTGCCTGTTAGACTAGGCGCACCTCCAAACCAAAGACATCTATTCAAGCTATACATTTGTTCAAAACCTCTCAAATTACCATCGTATTGGACTCTCATCAGTGTTATCAACTAAGCAAAGCTGCAGACTAGAAACAGCCAAGTTTTTTGTGACACTGATGAAGGTGGTGACTTTGAGGGAGGGTTTGCCGTGCAGAAAGTGATATTTGTAAATGGAAAGTACCACAGTAATGTGAAGACTTGGTCCCGCCGTGCAATAACACTAAGACGTGCTAGCAATATCAATAGTCTGAGGTTGAATGACACTTTATAAAGCATCCTCTTCCGGCCATGATAGAAGCCTATACAGTGACAGTGATCGCGCGATATGCCACATGTACTTTACCTCGCTACAGCTATAGTCCTGAACTATTTTTTAATATCTCCTGTCTGCCATTCACCTGATATTAAAGGTTGGTGGTGGCATCTATCGGCTGCAGAGTTATCATCTCACTCCTGGTATTTTCCCCATAGACTTATCATTGAAAACTCGTACTCCACGCCCATGGAGTATTGTCAAAAGTACTCAATGGGTAATGGTAATGGTAATAATCAGAAACATTAGCCAATTAGTCAGTGATAGGGGTGAGATAAAATTGGAACCACACTCGATTCATAGCCACAGACCATATGCCATTCATTTCAGTTTGCTAGGAAATCTTACTTGGCTTTGCCTTGTGAGATTGCTCTGCAACGAAAGCTCATTCGACCCATTTTCAGTGGCTGCAGATCTCAGACTCTTCTTAATCCTTTACGGGCAAATGTAGACTGGCCTCAGTCCCTGAGTGACACAGGGACTGGTCTCATCCGTAATCGGCCGTGTAGGCTGGCGCGATTTTGCGCCGCACTCCCCAAGCAGAGGTCCTGGCTACTGGTCAGGATATCTGCTGGGAGATTGATACCCTCTCACTTTGATCTCAATGGAGACAGAGTCAGGGGCAGGCGAGATTTATTGCTATGACAACACAGGAGGCCAGGGAACTGGAGGAGGGGAAGGGGGAGGGGTAGGGGGAGGTATAGGGTTACAAGGAGTGGCTTGGGGTCATAAACAGGAGATTCTGGTCAGAGTGGACAAGTCTTTGATTCATGGGCCAGTCAGAGAAAAAAGGTACATACTTTAATGAGCTTTATTCTTATTGTGTTTAATCATTTAATGAATGTTCATAATCAAAGTATTGAGCAAGTCTATGGCAAATGATGCCATGAGGCATAACCGGCCCAGCATTGGTGACGCCATGAAGCACCATTTATCCGATATTTACAAAATTGTCTTCAACAAGGAGATTATTGAGCAACTCTCGTTAGATTTTCGCAAGGTTTATCCGTGGCATCATATTAGGTATTTATATGCAAAACAATTATCAAGGATGACGTATCACAAGATTAACCAATTGACTTATGACCTCCGACGACTATGGGCCTATTCCCTAGCAATATGGACTGACACTAACACTATAATAGACATATGAAGCAATGTAAATCGAAGAGAATGGCCGAGTTCAAAGTCGTTGTACTTATCATACGGAAACTGGCTTATTGTCTTCGTACGTCAAAAATACTTGGTAAAATTATTGATCCCGATGCCGTCGGAAGAGGGATGTATGTATTCAATGCTTTTATTTGATCAACTGTGTGCACCTGGGCCCCGTCACAACAGACCTACAGGTCCGGGTCTGGAGCCAATGGAGTGTCGTTACCCAAGGCATAGAGGCTCTTTCTAATACTCTGCAAAAATAATGAAAAATGGGGGATTTGGTTTGCTTATAGACTCTGCATGCCTCTCACAACCAAGTGTCATATAATACTGAACGTTAGGACATCAATAAAGACATGTTCTTACAAATCCACAGACAGAGTTTAGGACTAACCCTTCTGGTCTACCGTGAACTTACATTGGCCAATCATTTCTTGTATATTCATCTATAAATGAAAATCCCAAAACAATCTGTTGTGACCTGTGTTTTAGTGAAGTAACTTACAACTGACTACATTTTAAATCTTATATAAAAAGCACATAAGGAGACCTCAATCTTTGAACTTCAGGATGCCACTTTTTTTTTTTTATACAGGATTTCCTAAGTGTCGTTCAGTTTCAGGGGTATTGGAAGTTCCCAAAAAGCATGACGACCCACGTCCATCAAAGTGAAGTCGAGAAAACAGAGAAGAGTTTTAAGTGACGGAGAATTGGTTTATTGCATTCAGACTCGATTTTCCCCTCTCAGGTTTCACGTTTCCACACCTTTTTATTTCTGACTTTTCCTGATGCCGACACTGAGGCAGAACCACGGGAGGATAAAAACTAAGAAGAAACTAACAAAAAAAACCGCTGCCCACGTGTCTGTGTTCCGCTTCAGCTGTTAAATAAAGCTTTGATCAGGCTGTGTCAGTGTCAATCAAACAAACACAGTGGACAACGTTAACTGACCAGGACCTGGGGTGAGTTTTGAAAACAAAGAGCGATACTAAATGAACGACTGCGATTACACTGACGATACTAGTAAAGATCTTGTAGTTGCGTTATTTACAAACTCTTTTCCATTGGCAGGCGACAATGGCACCGATTATATATGTGTTCCCCTAAAAGTTTTTCAGTGGTGTCATCGACTGTTCGTCGATATCACATAATCGGTGAGGGTGCATTTGATGCACTGTTTCTACTGTATTTTCCGGGTACAAGCTGATTTCTTTTTCACATTAGAAGTTTTGGTACCAATAATGAAAACAAAGCGTTTTGATTCTGTCTTTGGGAAAATCCGTCAGTAGTGACCTTGTTGCATAATCTATACCAGATTAATAGTTGAGCATTTCTTTGAATATCTTGCCTCCATTCACCGATCTAGCATCGGTATACCAAACAGTCTATCGGTGATTCCCGACTGCAGATCGGTGCCAAGTAATCGTACAATGGAAACGGGCTTTATAAGTGATTTCATTGCTGAAGCCTGTACAATTACTGTAGAGGAATATCGTAAAACTGGATGAGTTTTACCAAGATTAAAACGAATCAGGTTTTCATTTTATCCTTCCCCATCCCTTCGATTTTGGAATATTATGTGATAACAATTCTGTATACCACTAGTGGCATATAAAACTCCATATGCCAGTCAGCGTGGCATACGGAAACTCAATGTTAAGCCTATGGGATTTTATTTTAGGGGTAGGATAATACCTTTGTGCAGTACATCCCCACACCGGTATGAGGAGCGAACAAAAGCGGTCTAATTTTTACCCAATATTGATTTCCCAACTAAAAATTCGCTTCCTTCACCCGAGAAACTGTTTTGCATAAAAGCCTGCTGTACACAAACAACTCCATGTACTACTCACATGATCCGTTTGAGAGGGTTGAGCCTGCGTTGTTTCTTTATAGATTTTGAGGCAGGGATAACGATTATATAAATTATCTATTCTCAGTATTCAAAGAGTGCAATCCTGGATGTTAGGAACATGATTATAAAGGAGTTGAAGGTTCCCGGTGTATGAGAGAAGTTATGAAAAAAACACATCTATATGGGTTCATCCTATTTTTGTAGTTCTGTCACAGAGTATCCTACGTACGTCATACTAGGTTTGTACTGCTTTTTATTTGTATGAAAGTGTACCATGAGCATGTTGTGCTAGGTTGGTTGATTATGGTTTTCATCCTACCCCTCATATTAAATGTCCATAGACTTAACATGTTGTGACTATATACCATGGTTATACCATAAGATATTCATATCCCTCAGGTGACATATGAAGTTGAAAAACTTGTGATGTTGTAGGATAAAATCTGAACATCATTCAATTTCATATAATAATTTACATGGCATTTGTTGTCTTCAACTACAGATATCACTCAGCTCTGCTATGTGATATCATTCCTAGAAGACAACTCATGCCATAAAAACAATCACATGAAATTTCGTGATATATCATGATAGTAGTTGTGTCTCAGTGCATCGTAAGTACATCACACTAGACGAGTTCATCTTGCACCATAGTTGCGTAACAGTGTATCATAAGCACATCATGCTAGACAGCTTCATTTTGCTCCATAGTTGTGTCACAGGATATCGTAAGTACTTCACGCTAGAGGGGTTTATCTTTCATCATAGTTATCATAAATGTATCGTAAATACATCATGCTAGACGAGGTTATCTTTCACCATGGTTGTGTCACAGGGTATCGTAAGTACTTCACGCTAGAGGGGTTTATCCTCCATCATAGTTATCATCAATGTATCGTAAATACATCATGCTAGACGAGGTTATCTTTCACCATAGTTGTGTCACAGGGTATCGTAAATACTTCACGCTAGAGGGGTTTATCCTTCATCATAGTTATCATCAATGTATCATATATACATAGACGAGGTTATCTTTCACCATGGTTGTGTCACAGTGTATCGTAAGCATATCATGCTAGGCAGTTTCACCACTCTATAGTCACCAGGACACAGGGCCCCGTCTTCCTCGACTCGCCCATCTCGGCGGGGGCCTCCTCGTGCCGTGCGGAGGGCATTGAGAGGCCGCCCACCCTGTCCACGTCCACGGCAAGTCCCTGAAGGCAGGCCCGGCTTCCCTAAGTCCCTCCCAACGGTCCCCTCCCTGAATACAGCCTCCCTTATCTGACTCCTTCTCCATGCCAACGCCATCTTTGTTGCCAACCTGATTTATTTTCCATTAGGAACCTATTGTGCCGCCCATAGTATCGCCATCTTGCTATTTTCCATCTGTATATATTTTTTCCCTTGTATACCTAACATCATAGGTACGTATATATATGCGGCTATACATACACAGAGACATATATGAATACATACATATATATAAATGAAAAAAATATGGAATATATTCATATATATATATATATATATATATATATATATATATATATATTCTTTTTTCATATACGAGATTTTCTCTATTTATTGATCAGTTAATCCGAAACATGTGAACCTTCTTGTTGCTTATAAACTATTTACATCAGTCCAATCCATCGATGCATTGTTGCAAGGCGCTTAAAGTAAGATAAAACTTCAACTATTCAAACCCTCCATGTAGCACTGTTGCATATACCCCGCGTTGTTTTTTTAAAAAAATTTGTAAGCATTCTCTTTGACACTTAACAAATGCATAGTGTGCAAGTATTGTCCATTTATCTCACCCCAGTATTTTTTCCATAGGCTTAACATTAGGAACTTTTTCTCCGTGGCTGTGAATTTCGTGTACCCAATACTCAATGGCTAATTGGTGATTCATTTTACCAATATATATAATGTTATACGGGGTGAGATAAAATCAGAAACCCACGAGATGAAAATAACCTGGTCCGCACTCCACCTCGTTTGACCGCAGAGTAATTCACCAAGTGAAATATGGACCAAGCTATTTTCATCTCGCGGGTTTCCTTCTAAATCTTTCACATGAAATAGTTGTTCGCTATTATGAAAATCAATCAGGGTTCGTTTAGGTATTTTAGAGGATATACATTGAATGGCCTTTGATGAGACCTGAACTTAACAAGCGGTTGTCCTTCGACTACAATGGCAGAAACTTACAATTCTGTGGCGTATAATGACAGAACTAACAACAACTCTGTGCCCTCTATTTGAGCACTAATGCATTTTAAAACTTGAATCAAATATCTAAGATAATAGGGAAAGCTCACAACGGAGCTAGCATGATCCAGATTCAGGTTTAAATGTGAATCAGGAACTCATCTTCCAAGCTTGATTATATTTCACTGCATCAAGAATCAAATCTGGAGAAGATGGCGGCAAGCGGGTGTTAGCTGGTTCCCGCGTCTCACGGGTTAGTGGTAGCCGGTTGCCATCGTCTCACACGTTACAAAACACTCTGTTGGCAGACAGATTAAGTGAGACACATTTCGCGGCCACCACGAGGATATTTAGCGTGGTGAGGTGGTGCGGCCCATTTCTACCGGGCCTCTAGAGATGTCCCTACTAAGCAGATCACCTTTTTAGTAGTGCCGCCTCTGCATATTCCGCCATCGCAAGAATCGATCTGAATCTAGGATTGGACCAGGCTGTCACTATCCGGGCTCCTTCCAGCACCACCAGGGGGCTCCGCATTTCCGGTGCGGGCACGGCATTTCCGGTCGTCAGTTTGGCATCGCGTGGAATTGGCTGGAGTTATTGTTTCGCTAGATGGATCTTGTTTATTGAAAAACAACAAGAAATGACAAGGCAAAGATGGCAGACTATAGTGATGTCTCTCAGGGGGCCCACTGAGAAGATGTTATGATTAGGAAATGGTCTAACAAATATCATTACCAAATGAAGGGTGCCATGTATGTATATTTGACTGGAACAAACCAATTACCTAATGTGTTTGTATTCCGAATCGTGATTCCTATGTTCGGTGACGAAGACTCTGCATGGTGTAGATTTTTCTATTTATCTCAACCCTGGTATTTTTACCCCATAGACTTAGCATTGGCAACTCTTATCCAACGCCCATTGAGTACATAGATTTAGAAAGAAATACTCAATCGGAGTCAATGGGTTATTATGGCGAAAAGGTTAACCCATAAGTCAATGTGAAGGGTGAGATAAATTCTGAAACCTCTTCAGGTTTAGGGTCAGAGCTGGATCCCATCCGATTTAAATTGCTATGCAATTCACGCGGCTTTGCTTTGTGAATTACTATAGGATTCAAACTCGATGGAATACGAGCTCTGACCCTAAACTTAGATAGGCTTCCTCAATATAATCATCTACCTGATACAATCTCTCCATAGGAAACGTATAGCCCCACGTTATCAATCCCGGATGCGGATACATACCCCCATATCCTCCTCCTAGGAGGTTATAAGAAAAGTCTCAGGGACATCACCTAGTGTGCAAAGTAATGCGTGAGGAGATTGGTTTATACTTGGATCAATTAAATTTGTTGCCATCAATTATCGATATTATACTTCTTCCACTTCTGAATCCGCTAAATAATATCTTATTGATATTTATGAGCTCGTTTCCATTAGCTGACCGAAACGACCTGGAATTTTTCAGTTCCCCTAAATGTCTGTCGGTGGTGCCACAGACTGTGCGTTGGTATAACAAAAATCTGTGAAGTTGCAGTATACACCTTCTATCTTCTTCTAGGACCTTCAGGATTCCCGACGAAATCAAATGGCTTTGATTCAGTCAGATAAGAAATCTGTCGGTGATGTCATATTGCATAATCTAAGCAGAAAAAGTCGTTGGTCATTTCACTAGCTGTTTCATTTCCATTGACCAATTTCGCGTCAGCAGTGCTAAAGGTCCGTTGATGGTTCCTGACTGTAGATCAGAGTTGGGGAATCGGCCAAGGGAAACGGGCTTTATCTTCCTGGCATCACATAAGGATCTCTCATCCCCAGTGATATGGACTGTTGTGTACTTTTATGGTGTCTCGGAAGACTTTTGATTTTGCCTAGATCTATCTTGCCCAAGTATGAGGCAAAATATGGACTTTTGCTCTGCAGAAATATACTTTCTAATATACTTGCCAGGAATATTCCTACTAGCCTTTATAAAATTGATATGAATAATTCTTGCTATCATCTTGATTGGTATAATGTATGTACAACTATTTGAAAATAATCTTTCTGATAGAAACGGGAACTTGGAAATAACGTCATTTATTATTCACCTAATACAAAGTGTCCATAGAAAACACATAGGGAGTTTGTATGGATATAGCCGGCGCATACGGATATGTTGTATGCTCCGGGTGGCGCATACGGAAAAATAGTGCATAACTTAAATGAACTGATATTGACATGCCACTTGCCCAGAAAAGGTGGATAATAAATACAATATAGACTGGTTTCAGATAAAAGCGTCTGTATGCTCCTCGGAGTTGACTCTGCGCAATATCCTCGCATATGCTCGGATATTACTACGCGTCAACTCCTTGGAGCATACAGCCGCTTGTATCTGAAACCAGTCAATATTGTATATATACATAACCCACATTAGCCCAATGAAATGATAGATGATCCAGTCTGGATGCAGTTTCCACTAGACTTTACATCATTATTATTTATAGGCAATTTATTCTCAGATTTCAAACCCAATTTTAAACATCAAAAGTGTCGTACAAGATAAGGAGACTTAATCATTCTAAATTTCATCTAGCTTATCCTACTTAAGGGCATAGATCTATTCATGAATATTCATAGGCTCATCTAACCCCATGAATACATGCCTCATCGGTCTTCAACTAATTTGCAGAAGGGCATTCAGAAAGGTCACGTGGTATAGAGTACCTTACAGGCGCATCGGACAATTTGTCATGAAAACGAAAACCCATGCAATTTTACTCAAAATTTAACACGATGATCTCAAAGTGATGTAGAACTTATAGAATTTATGCCGGCGACACACTGAGCGAGAAACGCAGCGATTTCCGGAATCACCAAAACAAAATGGCGTGTATATGTGCTATTATTTCATATTTCCCATGGTTTTTGTGTTGGCGATTCCAGAATGCTCTGCGTTTTTCGCATTGTGTATCTCCGACTTCATAGGCGATTTTCTATTGGCCGATGAAAACTGCACCGATTAATTGTGTTCCTCTAAAAATCTGTCAGTGGTGCCACCGACTGCACGTCGGTATCAAATAATTGGTGAGGGTGGCCTTATTGCATTGTCTCTGTACAATTTATCGTGAGAGTTCTCTAAATGTCTCTGTACAGTTACTGCGAACCACTCTTTAACATATGTAGACAAGGAGAAGACAGTGCGAGCGCTAAAAGTCCGAACAAAGCCCTGCCAAAGAAGGGTATAGGCCCTTTTCCATTGGCTGACGAAAACAGTGATTTTGTGTGTTCTCCTAATAGCCTATTTACATTGGCAATCACCAATATACAGTCACGAACCAACAATGGATCTTCAGCACTGCTGACGCAAAATGTAAACAGGCTATTCGGAGAACACAAAAATTCTACAATTATTTTGTCGGCCAAAGGAAAGAGGCCTTAAGATGTAATGTTTTAGTGTTTGTCGGTGACTGACTTTTGCACCTATCACCCAGTTTATTCCAAAAATTGGAACATAAATAGTCACAGATTCTTTTAAATTAAGTTTTTAATTTTTTGTTTTCATTCGAAATTGTTTATAGAAATCGGTCGATGGTGGCCGACAACCAATCGGGAGCCAAGAACAAGTGGAAAATGCCTAATACACCATAGAGTTCCTAAGCGCTGTCATGACACTAAATGTAGCCAGACATTTCCCGTAGAAAACCAGTTTCCATTGGCCGATTATTCTGCGCCGATTTGCAGTCAGGCACCATCAATAGATTTTTTGGTACACTGACGTCAGATTGCTGAATGGAAACAAGAACTGCTGAGAATGCTCATCGACTAATTTGGTATAACAAATGCGACATGGACACAACTGAAGGATTTTCTCACGGAAAATCTGTGTGCACCTGGAAAATACAGTGATGTTACTGCACCTTCATCGATAAATTAATACCAACATATACAGTCTGTGGCATCACGGACAGACTTTCAGTGGTCCTAGAAAAATCTCCGCCGTTTTCGTTGGCCAATGGAAACGAGGTTGCACCCGGACCGTTGCCCCTGAGGACTATTTCATTCCAGACACTTGCTCTCATAGGACGTTCACGGCCGATACTGATATATCCCTCTGGGAACACTGCGGTAACAGTCTATGAGTGGCTGTGGCACAGTGTACGTCAGCCTTCCGCTAACTGGACACACGTGGCTTAACTATGGGTATCTATATATCATCTTATCCTACCCCTAATATAAAATCCCATAGGCTTAACATTGACTTTCCGTATGCGCCCATATGTCGCATATGGATAAAAAATCGCTCCTAGGAGCTTACAAAAAATGGACCAATCAGAGATCAGCAGCTGAAAGTAGTTCCAAGCGCCTTCAGAGCAGCAAGGAGAGCTATATAGAGGACTTCAGAAAGTTTTATCATGTTTTTTGTTATTATCCTCACATAAACATCGTTCACAGGGGGTAGGATAAAATCAAAATCTTATTCGTTTTAATCTGGGCTCCCGTATGCGACGACTGGAGTTTTTGGCTCCGGATATCACTCGGCTCCGCCTCGTGATATCACTACGCCAAACTCCAGTCGTCGCACACGGGAGCCCAGATTAAAACTCATCCAGTTTTACGATAATATGGGTAACCATCCTGGGTGTGAGCATCCTGAGTAGAGATGGCCCTAGGTGAGAGTCAACTTGGGTTTAGGCAACATGGTGCGTAGCAATATTCGTGAGGTATTAGCCGAAGGAAGACATAGACAATAAGCGATTGTATTAAAGACAAGCAGCCGTAAACCACGAGAGGTTGATGGGTAGTAATAAGATGCGTGGGCGAGTGTTTACAACGCTATTTCCAGAGATCCGCCTCTCTATAATATTATCGTTTCTTCTATTCATTATCGATTTTCTCAAATGAATTAAACCTAGGAATTGCAAATTTAAGGTCATATCTATAAAGGAAGTATCATTTGGCTCTATAACACAAATTGACTAATCTCCTGGATACAAATGCGTAAGCCTTTGGTGTTTTTTTGTCAGGGATAGGATATTCGGGTCAATATTGTAAAACCCACAAATGGCAGAGTATCAGCAGTCTTTCTCATATTTCCGTCCATATGTCATAGATATGTGTAAGTTTTATTCAATATTCCTTTTACATCATTCACCGAAAACGCTTAAAATGTTTTGGTTTTGGTTAACCTTAAGAATACGTGACCTAGGAGATATGTGTTCTTAACAGTAGGATTCACAAGGTTTCTATTTCCCGTTGGGTAAGTCTCATAGTGTAAATACGAATTCCTCCGAAGGGATTCATGAACCTGTCTGAGATGAATCCTGTTGAGATTCTGTACTGAAATACAATCTCCTTGTCTGAAGTAATTTTTCTGAGACTGAAGATTGATGGAGATAATTGTCACCGACACATTCCCCTCTTGAAGTACAGAATCTCAAGAGATTTTGAATCAATATATATTGAAGGTTTATAGGAGCATTTTTGTTAGACAAATGTATCCATTGCTAAGTCACCCACCTAGTCAGCATGAAGGCTCACATGCTTTTCACACCCCTAAACTCATGGGTACATGATTTCCTGTGTGAGTATTCAAACAGACTTCTTCTGGGACTGGGACTACCAGGTGTGTCTATCCATGTGAATCTAATTCTCCAATTTTTCTTGAGACTCGCACTAGCAAATATTGACACCTTGCCATCAGAATTTTGTTCTTCTTGGTACAACCGACGGCCATGTATACAGAAAACAGTAAAGGATCTCAACTTTATAAAAACTAAAACGGAACTCCTATCTGATCCTGACAAGTACTTTGTGTCTCTGCTAATACGGACACACTCCCAGAGGACGGGAGTGCAAATTGGACTACAGCCAGCCTGCTTGCACGAAAATTACACCACCTGATGCTTTAGATACAGACAGTTTGCTGGCATGACCATCAACCACCTGATACCTCAGATACAGGCAGAATGCTAGGGCAACCATCCACCACTTGATGCCTCAGATACTATAGAGGAAACCCATGAAAGCTTAGGGTCTGAGCTTGTATCCCATCGAGTTTGAATCACTTAGTAATTCACAAGACGAAGCCGCGTGAATTGCTATGTGATTCAAATGAGATGGGATCGAGCTCTGACCCTAAACTTGAATGGGTTTCTGAATTTATCTCACCCTTAATATTGACTAATGGGCTAACATTTGTGACATTATCCCCCATTGGGTATTTTTCCTAAATATCTAATGGGTGCTAGATACGAGTTTCCAATGTTAAGTCTATGGAGAAAAAATATCTGGGGTGAGATAAAGGCAGTATGCTCACACGACCATCCACCACTTGATGCCTCAGATACCGACAGCCTGCTAGCATAGCCATCCGCAATGTGATACCTCAGATACAGGCAGTATGACAGACTTTCCACCACCTGATGCCTCAGATGCAGGCAAGAAACTCTCAACCTCTCAACTCTCCGAATCTCGCCTGTGTCACGATTTTATTGAATTTGCTCGGTCGCTAGATGAGGTACTGAAAACCTGATCACACATTTCTTGGATCAATCAGCATCATAGATATCAAATTTTCCTTATTAATCATGTTTAAGATCTTATCGTTCAATATAGTCTAATATCAAATATTGGCTTTTGTTCGAAGCTCAATAATTTCGTCATTTCGAAATTAAAGGGTTATCAAACCATGTCGTCATGTTTTCGGCCCAGTTAACAGATACCGATTTTGACTACCGATTATAAAATATGGCACCGCTGACTGACTATTACACATGCTAGATAAAAGATCCATTAGTGTAAATAGCAAAATTTCAACCCCTGGCAATGATTTCTCTCCCCCAAAATCTGGTACTACCCTCCGATTATTCAGTTCCCCGACGAAATCAAACCGGGTTTAATTAATCGATGATAGACTTCGGATTTAAAGAATTGCTCCAATGTATTATAATAATTCATCATGTGTAAACGCCTGAACGACTTGCAGTGTGAACGATTATCTGTACCGATATTTTCTCGGGAAGCACCACCAACCTGATCTACCTTTCCCGATATTAAGTTTATGATGAATTGAAACAAATATTCGCTAAATGGTCAGCTGGATTTATAGTTATTTTGATCACCCTATTCCACAATAATGCACATAATCCCACGTTCAGAGATTTAACGCCATCCGATTTCAACCAGAAATGGCAGGTTACTACGGAACACTTGAGTTTCTTCCGTCGCCGTTGCACATTTCATTCCCTGACAGTAATCAATATTGAAATTCATGGGAAAATAATCTAATTAAGTTCCCATTAACGCTTCCAGCTAATATGATTTTCTCAAAGGGGGCTGAGATTGGCTGGGAGATGGGGAGGTAGGCGCTCCCACCGTCGTGGTTTCACGTATGATTCCACAGTGAACAATGTGATTTAAGCTTCTTTTTCACCTCCACATGTGGAGAGCCTGATGCTGCTGGTTTCCGGTGTGAAACACGATTTGCTGTGTGGCGGGCTGGGAGCAGCTGGCCGGTGCACGCTAATCGGTGCTTGTTAATAGGAGATAAACGCGTATTTAATTAACCCCGTTCTGACGAGGCCCAGTCTCGGTAGGCGCTCTTCTATCTGCTAAAAGGCCATTTTCCATCGGCCGACTTTTCGCTACCGATCTACAGTCGGGATCCACCGATCGTTTAATACATCGACGCAAGTATAGGCGCATTTCCATAGGCCGACGAAAACCGTGTAGATTTTTTTTAAGTTCTCCTAATTTCCCATTGTTTTGCCTCAGCAGTGCTAAAGGTCTTTCGGCGATACCGGACTGTAGATCAGTGACGGTCAATGTAAATAGGCTATTAGGAGAACTAAAAAGATCTATACTATTTTCATCGGCCAATGGAAACAGGCCTAAAAGTCCATTTTAATCGGCCGATTTTTCGCTACCGATCTAAAGTCGGAAACCACCGATTGTTTTAGTACATCGACGCAAGTATTGGCGCATTTCCATAGGCCGACGAAAAAGGTGTAGATTTTTTGAGTTCTCATAATTTCCCATTGTTTTGCCTCAGCAGTGCTAAAGGTCTGTTGGTGATGCCTGACTGTAGATCAGTGATGGCCAATGTAAATAGGCTATTAGGAGAACTAGAAAAATCTATACTATTTTCATCGGCCAATGGAAATCCATTTTACATCGGCCGACATTTCGCCACCGATCTACAGTTGGGAATCAACGATCATTTTTAGTACACCAACATAAGATTGGTGAATGGAAACAGCCTGTTATATTAGATGCTCCCCATGAGGATTATGCAATAAGGCCGGTACCACCGACAACGTCTTATCGGGGCAATTTAATCGGTATTAACTCGTAGAATGCAGAACAGGCCAGGCATAAACCACACCCTCCACAATTATTTGATACTGATCTGAAGTTGGATTTCTGTTTTACTTGGTTTGTAGTGTTATAGGTTATGTTCTTGTCTATATCCATATAATTATTTTCTCGGGATTTTTCTTTTGTTGGGTCAGGATCTATGTCAGATATAGGCGTATTGAAGTAGAAAATGGTGGGTATGTGTTGTTACGCCAACTGAGCCCTGTTGTCTTCTTCAGGAGCTGATGGGATCTTATCAAAATACAAAGTGATTAGGTTTGTTATAAAAAAGTATATAAAGTATATCGCAAAACCCAAACTCCTGATTTTAAATTGAAGTATTTCGTGGAGTCAAATCTGAGGAGCATACAACTGCTTTTATCTGAAACAAGCCTATATTGTATCTCTTTTCCACTTTTATCCCAACTGGTGGCTACCGGTTATAGTTTACTTCAGTTCCGCACTATTTTCCATCGTCAACACAACGCTGCCCGCCCCGAAAATACCCTGCCGTCATGTATTTTGAAACTCTCATTGGTTTCTCTGAAGGCAAGGAGATCAGAAAACTACAGTTTCAAATCATGTTTTCACTGTGGCAAGAAATGAATCCTAAGGATAGAATCATATCTGAGTAGAGAAATAAAAAAACAAGAATAGCAGGTTTGAGTTGACCACTACACGAGAATCTGAATCTCTGGGCCCTCAAGTCTCCAGGCCTAGCATAGGTCTGGTTCACTCTCTCTCTCTCTCTCTCTCTCTCTCTCTCTATGTGCAGGAGAAATTCCAAGCGGATCCCACAGAATTTTGTTTTTTTATATACATATATATTGTAGGTAACTATTTTTCCATATGCGTGCTTTATCGCAACCCGAATCATACATATCCGCCGTAGGCGCCATGTATGTCTATATAGAGTTCCCATAGGTTTATTATAAATCTTATCAGGTAGATGATAGGTATATGTACACCCCCATCCACATAAATGTAATGGGAGTCGGCAGTCCGTATCCTTACTGCTCAGGGGTCCGTATTTACCGCTTACTTTTTCCACATCCGGGTCTCCCGGGAAGACCATCTTTTTTTTACTGTCGCTATACTGTCGTCATTACACAGTCGTCTCGTTTTACTTTGGTCTGTTTGGGAGTTGAGTCTGCCTTCGGAGCTTGGTTTTATGTGTAATGTGTCAGGCTTTCTGGCGACCACCGGTTTACTGCCGCTTTTAGTGAGCTCTGGTGTCTGATACTTGTCTGCACTAACTGCATTATCTCAAAGTATTTGCTTCTGAAAAATTTGCCGTCTGTGTTGTTGGTGCTTACAGTTAGTATCCTGCCGATCTCATATCGATGACACTGCAACAATCATAAAACATGCATCAGTTTTCTGAACATTTGGCTAAAAAAGGATTATCTGTTTATGAATATTCCGAATCCTTATATATGAAGTATATGCCCATAGGCTAAGTCCCGTTTTTGCCGTAGGGCTTGCACCTAAATCGTAAAGTATTGACTAAGGTATATTACTGTCTATATCTTAGTAAGACAGCCTGGGAGTTTAATCTGATAATTGTTACGAACTTACGGACCGTCAAATACTTGCCCCGACATTGAATTATATATGATCTTTAAACATAGCAAATCAACACTGAGGCAACAACGGTTTAATGATGAACCTTAATATGGCGCTTCCACCTGCCGACGAAAACCCCACCGATTATGAGCACCATGTACGAAAGTCGGTCGGTGGTCCTCCTAGGAAATATGTCCGTACTTACAATTATTATATACCTGTGAGCGAATGATAATAATCTTTTTGAACCACCCACAATGTAACAATAAGTCAACAACTAATGTAATTGGTGGTCACCGCTTATATACAGGCAATGCGACTATACGCTTATTTACTTATATATTCCTGGTATGGTGGAAGATGAGATTGATATCACCTCACTTGGGTTGGCCCAAGCGATGAAAACCAGCCAAACTGAAGGCTGACGCAATCGGCCTCTTTTATTTGAATCTGTTAAACTTACAGAATGTACGAAACCTACCTTGTATTCAACAAACTGCATCAATAAAGAAATTTATGAAAAGAAAAAAAAAAAATGTTTGTGCCCGCTGTGAGTGTGACTTAATAAGTCATCAAAATATCGTTTTTTCATCGATTTGAGATATATAATAATAAGCAAACGTCCTCACTGTAGACGAAACATTTCTCGTTCTCGGTCAGTCTTTGATTTCATACTGCCTGACGCCATAGGCGGAAGGCAGCAAGAAATCAAAGACTGACCTCGAAAAGGAACCGTTTCATTAACAGTAAGGACGTTTCCTAATATTATCAACCCCGAAGCACACACTCTGTCTCCACCTGATGACCGATTATGTGTTGCATGTGCACCGATTATTCGATATTCATAGGACCTGACCAGCCTGAAGATTATCCGTCTCTAGGTCAACGTAAAAATCGTAGGTGCTGAGAAAATGGAGTTGGTCACTTCGACCGATTTTTGGGCACTGCAACCGATTAATTCAACCTGGTTTGATTTCGTCGGTAGTCTCAAAGGTCGGTCGATAGTGCCATATGAAAGAATGTTGGACAGGAAAGTCGTTGACCCTTTACGTGACCACCTGACGCTTATTGCACGAAAGGTATCACATAGTCGATCAGCAATGATAAATGCCGTATTCAATGGTCATAATCGGTAGGTGGAAACGCCACTTAAGGACAATCCCTGACGATGGGCGGGTTGGAACATCTTTATCAGACATATCCACTCTTCTCAGACACCAATGGAAGCCCTCTGACAATAGAAGGCTATTCCTTATTGATTTGTTGTCATTTCCTACTTTCCTCCCCCATCCCCCACTCCCCTGGCCCTTGGGGAGGGGGACACATCTATTTAAACATCAGAGTCGGCTTCTGCTTCACTAGTAGTTCACTATAGCACACAGATAATTGATTTTCGCCCGTATCGGATATATTTCCGATAGAATATCCTTCAGATTCAGATTTACTTGTCTTTCAAATTCTATAAAATTGGAAAATTCCTTTAGGCTCAGAGTCGCTTAATGCAAGTCCAATCAGGAACAGATTACTGCCAATAGGCCAACACGTAATATGCGATCCCTGTTTTATTCGGTTATTAGTAACAAGATAGACCGAGTTGTCCTGTATTTATAAACGAGAAAATGGAGTCTCTTCGGGGAGTGACATGCAGATGTCTGTTGGGTCTGTCTGTATGTACTTTTTTTACATACCTTGTTAATGGCATAAAATGTTTACAAGTCCTCTCTTAATTCTTTGTTCTAATGAATATAATGAAATCTCCCTGAAGCGCCTATGTGGCAGTGTTGTATTGTGATTGCAATTTAAGGAACTCCAATTGTCTGTCCGACCAATACAATCTGACAAAAATGAGTTGTGAACTGAGGAGCCGTTCAGAAAAGACGCTCATGATTGCGTCAAGTTCCTACCTGCTCGAGCCTGACGTCTTTAATGTGCCTTTGTTAACACTACGAGTCCAAAGGATGCCCCCAGGAACTCCCATAAATTTTACTATGTGAGAAATATTTTATCATAAATTCTAAGTATTCTTATATCGTATTACCATAATATTTGTTGTTGTTGTTGTTTTAACAGCATTTATTTCTATTATTTATACAAAGAATTTGATAGATGCTTCTAACTATCAGAATAGCTGGTGTATATTGGAATAAAGAGTGGTTGTGGCTTTGTAGTATATTATCATAATATTAATCTCTAAATAAATAACTAGCATGGTGACCCCTATTTTCTAAACTACTAATGTGTTCCATAACACTTGGAGATCATCATATTTATATTGTTATTTCCAGGATATTGACATTGGATATACTTATCAATGTAAAATGTTTGATATGCCTACAAATCTGTTAAAACTCTTGATGGTTGACAAGTCTTAATGGGTAACCCATGGCCGTTGGTCAGGGGTGGTCATTGCTCCCCCTGACACGCCCCCTCGCGCACCCTGCGCACTCCCCCCTGGTGTCGGTCACGTGAACCCCGCGGTCACGTGGCCCACCGCGTCTCTGACCTCCGCCTCATTCTGCTCCTGTACTCCACTACGTTCACACGTATTTTCTTTTCCCTCACTTTTGGCCTACTCTCCACGCCGTCTTCGATACTCCCCGAGTATCTGACCGTGCAGAGACAGTGTCTGAATACGGGTAAAGTTCACGTGAATTACAGGAAAGCTAGGATGGCACCACCAACGACACGCGCTCAAGCGAGCGCCTCCACGACCACGGACCAGGCCTCGGAGTCAACCGTGAGGGAGAGCGACCACGTGGACTCCGCGTCTCAGGCCGGAAGCCTCCGGTCGGCCCGCCTCGTGGCCGTAGAGACCGGACTCTCGGACATGAGTAGGAAACTCGACGCTTTAATTCAGCTGCAGACCCAACGGTCGACGGGACAAGCATCGGCACCTACGGTTCGCTCAGTCGCCGAAGTAAGGACTCGGGACTGGGCCGAGGATCAAGCCGGCCGCGCCATGCCTCCACCCCGCCAGCTACGAGACCGCTACGCAGGGGACCCGTATATACAACGTGAGCTCGACCGTGAGGCCATCCGCCACGACAAGACGGCTGGTAAGCTGCAGTCAGATATTCATGTTACCCGTTTAATAAGTAAACCGTACATGTTTGTGGATAGGGAGGGGGTTTACACGTTGTCCCAGAAGCTGGAACTGAGGGGAACCCTGGGCCCCCTCGAGTATCTGAGTGCCTTTATTGGATTGCTCGGGGACGACCGTGCGGTCGACCCCGTGGACCGTGAGGCCATGTTCCGGCACTTACACCAAGTGTCAATCGACGCCCAGAGCCGGCCGTGGGCCGGAGTCAGGAGATGGTCTAACCACGTGTTCGACCAGATCGAGGCCGGGAGGCTCTCGTGGTGCGACTATTCGAGGATCCAGGAGGAGCGAGTCCGACTCGCGATGACGACCGGGACCCTCACCAGCGGCGCCGACACCGGGAAGGCCCGAGGACGGGAGTTGCCATGCCGGCAATATAATTCGGAGAGGGGGTGCCGCCATAGGAGCGGTCACGATGACGGGCCCGTGAGATGGCTTCACGTGTGCTCGTATTGCGACTCCGTGGGGAGACAATGCGGGCACTCGTTACACGCGTGCAACCGGAAACTCGGTTACACAATGGGCTATGACAACGGCCAGGCTGCACCCACACCGGCTCCCCGGCGAGCACCCCAGGCCGGACACGCACCCCAGGCCGGACACACGCCCCGGGCGGTCGACCCCAGAGCGGATGTGCTCCCCCAACACGGACACGGGGCAAAAAACGGCTACGGTGCGCCCCGCGAGTGAGCGGAGCGCACCCCCACACAGTCACAACACGTGCCTCCGCCCCCGGGCCCGGGGTCGTGGGGTGCAACCCACGTGATGCAACACCAGCGGGCCCCGTGATCTCGACCACCCCCAACAGGATTTCCGGTGACCGGACGTGGGCGGGGGTCGTAAAAGGAAGCGGCCCTGTGACCACTCCGGGCCCCCACCCCCTCACGTGGAGGGGGGACCACACGGGGGGTCCACGTGACCACAACACGAAGGCCGCCGGCCCACGTGGCCGGGCTCCGAACATAAACAACAACAACGAAGGGGGCGGGACCCGCCACGTGGAGGACAGGTTCACCGCGCGGCCACCGCCAACCCACAGCGGTAGCAGGAGTGTTAGTGTTACCGCGCCGGCTGAGGATCCAACTAACACTCCGGATTTCGGCGGACTAAAGGAAGTCTGCCGGACCGGAATTCCGTCGCCCGGACTCCGGACGGACCCGGAGGCCTTCATGGAGCACAGGCGGGCCGAGTGGCCCCGCTTCACCGAGGCCGGCCCCCCGGCGCACGGTCACATCTACGAGGCGGTCCGGGCCTCGGGCCTGCCCAACGCCCTGTGCACAAAGATCACACTGCCGACGGACCTCAAACTACGGGCGTGGGAGCGGTACCTGACGGGAATGGAGGGCAAGGGGGAACTCCTCGGTTTCATAAGATACGGGTTCCCCCTCGGCTACCTCGGGCCGGCCAGCGACACTCGGGACGTCCCCAACCATCCGAGCGCCACCGGATTCCCGAAGCAAGTCGGGGATTTTATCAGAAAGGAGAGTGGATTCTCAAACCTGATGGGGCCGTTCACGGAGGCTCCCTTCTAGCCGTGGTGCCACGTTTCGCCGTTGATGTCCCGGGAGAAGCGCGGGTCCGAGGCCCGCCGCGTCATAACGGATATGACCTTCCCCCGGGACCGTAGCGTCAACGCGTACGTAATGAAGAACGCGGTCTACGGAGAAGAGCGTGAGCACAGCCTCCCTACGGTCGACGGTTTCGTCGCCCGCCTGGTGGCCTCGGGGCCAGGGGGCTACATGGCGACCATCGACATCTCGCGCGCCTATAAGAACTTTAGGTGCGACCCCCTCGACTGGCCTCTGCTGTGCTTCATGTGGGACGGCGGGTATTATTGTGATACGGCCATGCCGTTCGGCGCCCGCGCGTCCTCGTATCACATGCAGTGTGTGGCCGAGGCCATCGTGGGGATACTCGCCGGTAAGGGTGTCGAGGCCGCCATGTATCTGGACGACCTCATCATACTGTCGCCCTCACGGGAGAAAGCTGCCTCGGACTTTGCCATAGCCCGAGACCTATTCGCCGAGCTCGGCCTCCCCGAGGCCCGGGAAAAGGCGCAGGCCCCTAGTCAGACCGTGCGCTGGCTGGGCATCGACATCAATGCCGCCGAGATGTCCCTCACCATCCCCCGGGACAAGTTGGAGGACGTGCGGGAGCACGTCGGGGCGGTCGCCAGGAAGCGGTCGCTGACCAAGCGACAGCTTCAATCCGTCCTCGGCAAAATCCTGCACGTCGCGAAATGCATCCGCCCGGCGAGGCCGTTCGTCAGCAAACTACTGGAGGCCCTACGGTCGATGGACGGGTTCTACATCAACGTGAGCTCGGACATGCGGCAGGACCTCCAGTGGTTCCTACGGTTTGCCGTCGGGTGGAATGGACACGCCCTCATCCCTCGAGGGCCGGCGACAAAGTGCATCACGGTCGACGCCTGCCTCTCGGGCGTGGGGGGCACAGACGGCCATGCGGCCTACGCGTGCCAGGTTTGCCCCATCAATGACCCCGTGGACTGCATTTCTGAGCTCGAGGCCCTGAACACAATATATGCTCTCCACACGTTCCTCGGGGACCGTGATCGTGGGACCAGGATCGAAGTCTTCTGTGACAACATGGGGACCGTCCAGGCACTCACGTCGGGGCGGGCACGCAACCGCGTCCTCGCCGAGTGTGCCCGACAGGCCTGGATGGTCCAGGCCAAGTTGCAAGTCGACCTGGTCTACACACACGTCCCCGGGGTCCTCAACACGGTCGCCGACGCACTCAGTAGGGCCCACCTGTCCTCGAGGGATTTTAACAATTCTGCATGCCTGATGACATATCATGATCTGTGGTCCGTGGTGCCTTGTACTCATGCTTCATTCGTGCCTGTGCTTCGCCTGTCCTGCAGATCCGGCGCTACGCTCTCTCCAACGGAAGGCATCTGCGCGGCAGGCCGAGGCACGTGCCCCAGGCACGGTCGCGAACCAGAAGAGCGCCGTGTCCACCTACCTCGCCTTCTGCCGACGGACGAGGACCGACCCGCAGGCACCGTCCGTGAGTTTCATCACGGCCTTCCTCGAGTACCTCGCGGACCACGCCCCCTCGCCGGCGACCGTGGCCAACCAGCTCTCGCACGTGAGGACACACCTACGGCTCTCGGGCGGAGACGTAACGGCCACAGAGGACGTGAGGGTCAGGAGGGCCCTCGACGCCATGAGGAGGAACAAGGCATACACACCAAACGTCAAGCCTCCGATCCCCATGGCCGCCCTCCAGGGGATCCTCGAGCTACTGTCGGACACGCCCCTCGACCTGACCCTACGGGCCGCGTTCCTCCTCCTGTACTACGCCGCACTGCGGCAGAGCGAGGTCGCCCCCCCTACGGCCAGGGCATTCGACCCGGTGCGACACCTCTCACGTGGGGACGTGGTCCTCACGGGAAATCACGTGGAGGTACGCATCAAGGCCGCCAAGAACCTCCAGTGCGTGGGGGAGGAAAAACACGTGAGGCTCCAATCCTCCCCGGACCCGAGGTCGTGCCCGGTGACGGCCGTGAGGAATATGATCGCCGCGGTCCCCACGCTGACACCAACGGATCCGTTCCTGCTCAACGCTGACAGGTCGCTAATAACGACGCGGTCGCTGTCAAAGGAGTGGGAGCGGCTCAACACCACAGCAGGCCACCCCCCTAAGACCTACACCCTACACAGCCTGAGAAAGGCCGCCGCCACTCAGGCCTTCCAGGCCGGGGTCGCTGAACTCTCCATTCAACGATACGGGGGGTGGCGTTCTAATGCACACAGGGGATACATTAGGGACTCCAACTCACAAGAGGTGAATGCGTCCCTCATACAGTCCCTCAACCAGTGACTCTCATCCATCACAAACTTTTATCCCCCCCACCTCGCCTCATTTTTATGGTCTTGGCGTTTTTTATACATCATATTGTATAACCATTATACCTCATATTGTATAACCATACTATCTGTTATACAACCATATACATAATTGACATACCATTATACATGTCAATTACAACTATGTATATTATACGTAATTGACCTCTTTATACATCTGTCAATTACTTTATCTACCTTATGTCATATTCATATTTACATATTAATATTCATGTCGGTATAGGTATATAAAATTAAAATAAATTTTATTATTCCCAACTATCGACTCCTTCTTTGTGTTCAGGGATAGGGGTAATGGGTAACCCATGGCCGTTGGTCAGGGGTGGTCATTGCTCCCCCTGACACGCCCCCTCGCGCACCCTGCGCACTCCCCCCTGGTGTCGGTCACGTGAACCCCGCGGTCACGTGGCCCACCGCGTCTCTGACCTCCGCCTCATTCTGCTCTGTACTCACTACGTTCACACGTATTTTCTTTTCCCACCCACCCTCACCTCTTCTTATCTCCTACTCCGTAGGGCGTTTTTTATACATCATATTGTATAACCATTATACCTCATATTGTATAACCATACTATCTGTTATACAACCATATACATATTGACATACCATTATACATGTCAATTACAACTATGTATATTATACGTAATTGACCTCTTTATACATCTGTCAATTACTTTATCTACCTTATGTCATATTCATATTTACATATTAATATTCATGTCGGTATAGGTATATAAAATTAAAATAAATTTTATTATTCCCAACTAT